>CM026291.1:5385469-5718773 GCA_014851415.1 Cnaphalocrocis medinalis
CAATTTACCTGTAAATATTTTATTCGGTAAGGTATCGATACCTACTTATTTTTTTTGAAAACATATAGCTTGGTTTATATTATGACTAGAGGCCCGCCCTCACTTCGCTTTGGGACAGTAGTTACTAACTAAACCAATAGATGGCGCTGGGTGTCGACTATATCGCGCTTGTGTTTCGTGTTTTCGGTTTACCTAAAAGCCTTGTCATTGTATCTAGATGTTACCTCTTCATAAATAGAATAGGAAACATATAAGAAGTAGCCTTGTTCCTTTTCATTTTGTGTGTACAAATAAGCACTTTTACTGATTCCCTAAGAAAAAAATCTTTTCATTTAGTGAAACAGTAAAAAGTTGTTTATTTTGATTTGGAGACATTCAATTGAAAGGAAGATTTTACGTATAAGCTTCCTGGAATTGGACAAAATTAATGGTCTTGTTTACCGTTTTCTTCCACACTGATTTGATTTCTTATTTGAGGTCACAATGTACGTACATATAACAATAATATTCACAGTATTGATATGACAAAAACGTTTAAATATTTTCATGGAAGTCCCTACCGTTAGTAATTTAATACCTGTCAGATAGTGCCATTCAATAGTCAAATAGTTAAGTTCCTAATTCATTCAATTTAAAAATCTAAAGATCGGAGTTATTCAAGAAATAAAAGGGTAACCGACTAAGGTACGATCCGACCAATGTTTATCCGACAGTAAATCTATGGTATAATAATTCCACAAATGTCAGGCATAAATAAATAAATTATATTCAATGTTATATGCAATAACTTTCCTTTGATAAGAACCAGGTTAAGCAAATAGCGTGACAGTTAGATAATTAGGTATACATTTTATGATAAAATTAAAGTCAACAAAGAAGATAAGTAAATAATTGGAGTCATTAAATTTATTGATGGTTATGACCATTATAAAAACGAAAGACAAACATTCGGTTTGTAGACCTAGAAAGAGCTTAGCAAGAGATCGTATTAATATAATATTTAGTTTGTAGGAACTTATCAAGAAATCGTATCGTATCCACTCTAGGATTACGCTAGTACTCAGCACAAATCACCTTCGATGATGATATCATATCGTATCATTTCCTTCAAATGTGCACTTGTGTTTGCACCCACATTTGTGAACTATAATTTACTGGGCCGAGGGCCGCCATAGCCAAAATATCGGTTAGAAGGCCAATTATTCATTCTTTTCTTGGACTTTTGATCTACCATTACGTTGTACCAGAGATTGACCCATATGTACTCGTAGGTACCCTGTGGCTAGGGGCGTTAAGAATACTGCCAAGTTATTCCCGGCCTGTCGTAAGAGGCGACTAAACGGGCTTCGGAGTACGTGAGCATGCCACTACTGGGGAGTGGCTTGCTCAGTATCACGACTCCGCAAGGGAAAAAATTCCTACTGGGTGTCCTGGTAGGTCGCGCATTTGGGAAGGGGTGCATTGCGCCAAACAATTTGGCTCAAAGTGGCGAGCGCGATTCGCGGTGCGGTCCAGTCCCGGCTGTGAGGTATCCGACAGCGATTGCGCTTAGATGGACAACCCAGGGGTTTTGGTTAGGGTTAGAGTCCCACACACCACCTTGTCCCCCACATGTGGCAAGGTGAAGGCCATGATGGTTTCCCCTGGGAAAGAAAAAGAAAAATAAAGAGATTGACCCATAAAATAATAATAAGGCCCCTGATGACATACAAGCACTCTGAAATATGATTTGCAAAAACGTAATTACGAAGCAAGTCCTTCAAAACACAAAGCAAACTTTGAGTCCTTAATCGAAAAAACTGGAGTGTGTTTTAGTTTAGTTGTCGGGCGAGATGATGAATGACGTCATTACCGGTTTGCTTCCTTTTCACTCTTTTTGTATCGCATTCTGCCCGCGCCGCTATTCTAAAGCGGTCACTTAAAACACCCACCTAATATGAGTTCTCTCAAGTTTCCTTATAAAAATATTTCTACTTAATATTTAGATCTTTTCAAATAATTTATTCAGATCTTGTTATTCTGATTTAGTTATTTTTTTTAATATTATACCACGGCACTTATCTTTAACGGACATCATGCATATGCAGAAATCAATGTTTATCAATCAGTTTATTGTGGGCTATTATACAAATGCGGAAACTACCCCACTACTTACACCGACCGCTAAAAATAAGTATCTTTAAGGTACCTTTAAGTATCTTTAAGTAAGTAGGATAAGTACAACCCCCGGTAATTACCACTTAAAACTGCAAGTGTATTACGTTTCCTACCTTTACCTTAGGAAACACTCGCTCTCTAGTTTGTCCGTATTGATGAGTCTGATTTGTGGCTTATAACGAAGCCGTCTCGTAGAATTATACCATTCACATCCAGAAGACTCACATGCTTATAAAAGGGAGAGAATAAAGTTGGTGATGTTGTACCCCGAGCCTCCAGTGAACATTTTAACTCATTGGATCTGCTCTGGTCTGCTATCTTTGTCTGGTTATCTGAGAAAACAATTGTCAGTTCAATTTATATTTTAAACCTCCTGACAGACTTAATCGGTGGTAAGTAGTTAGTGTCCCTTAAACGGACCTAAAACATGGGATATTTAAGCTCGTTTAAAGAATTTGTTAGCAATAAGATTTTATGTACTGCCGTAAAACTGTGTTTTATGCTCAAGTGCACCTCAAAAGGAAAATTACTGGAGTGAGATTCTTGAGTGACGATATTTGTCTGTTTAATTGAAAATGGTGGGGGATTCTCAACGCCTTTATGTCAGACGCCCAGGGGTTGGCTTTTCCTAATTGGCTGGACATAAAAACGTGAAAAGTCTAGCGTATTTATTTAGTTTCGCACTAGGAAATCTTGGAGTTATTTCTACAAAAATAAAACAAATTGGGTAGGTATTTCTTTGGTTTGTGCTAAAACAAATGCATAAATACGTAGTTATCTTAACCTTAAGTTGACAGTTATAAATATTGTATAAATTGAATCAATTTGTTGAAAATAACAAACAAAATTGCTATGTTCTAATTAATATCAACTTTTGTTAGTTAGAGTAGTCTTTAAGACTACTATACAAGTAGTCTTAAAGACTAGTGGTGTACTTAGTACCGTAAACTATTAATTATCCAATACAAAAATGTCAATACTTTGTTCCGTCTTTGCCTTTATTGTCATTTAGTTATTATTAATTTCCCCGACAAACTTCATATCAACTTAATTTTTATTCGTGTTTTTTTTTATTTGCTTTAAAAAGACCATTAAAATTGGTCGGGCTATTTTGGAGTAACAAATATTATAACCATAACGACTATAGATCACGACCAGGTAAAATTTTTGCCAAGGACGCTTTATAAATAAAACTTTATAACCCCGGAATTTGACTTTACTTTATTTATTTATTTATTTTGCATACTTACTTACTTACTTGATTGACCTTTAAAGTTCTCAAGGACTGTATGCTGTGAATATGGCATGATATTTCTTTCACTTGTCAACTGCTAGGCTAGGCTTATAGTTAGGCGATAGATTTGACAAAACTACCTTTACTTGAGAGCGCTGAGTTCGAGTGGAGGAGGCATAATCTAAGAATAACCTCGGAAAGCTACCTCGTATGCTTTGATCGTCCATTTTATTTGGTGCTTGTCATCGATCTTTTAAAGTTCTCAAGAACTGCATGTTGTAAATATTTTATGATACGAGTATTACTTTCACTTGTCAAATTTCTAGGCGGCCTATAGATAGTTAGCTGATAGTTTTGATAAAACTACCTCTACTCGAGCGCGTTGAGTACAGCTTCGAGTGGAGGAGGCAAAACGTCTAAGAATAACCCTGGAAGGCCACCTCGTCTGCTTTGATCGTCCTTTTTATTTGTTATTCGCTCCGTCGAAAGGAAAAGGTGCTTGTCATCGTTCTTTTATTGAGTCTTCAAAGGTATTGAGAGTCACAATCTTTTTAGATCGTCTTTAAGGATTAGTGTATCCGCGCTGATATGACAGGATATTAACTGATTCTTGACATGGCTATTAGTGTCAATGGGTATTTTAATAATAGTTCTTAAGTAGCTCTTGGCTACCAGTGTTAATAAGCCCTACGCAAAATTATTATTGAAATATTCAATACAAATCAAAAAGGGAAGTTTGCGTGTTATGAATGGGCGAAAAATAAATATGTACTTTGGAAAAATATACATAAATATAAATTCTATAGATTATATGTAAACCAAAACAGTTGCGCGATATAATCGATACCCAGCGCCATCTATGTGCAAAATTTGGAATTAATAAAGCCGGAAATGAAGTAGGGGGTACTAATAATAATTATATTGAGACAACATCTCATACACTCCCTGGTCCCAAATTAAGGTTGTGGTATGGAAAGCAGAAATGACGTAGGAAATACAAAAACTTTTGTGTTGATGCGGGAATCGAACCCGCGACCCTTGCGACTCAACCAGCGTTAAAACCACTTCGCTAAACGAGTCGCCAAACAATCACCATCATTATTATTTAACGTTATAAGGCCCAGACAGCAGACATAATAGAAAATCAATTGTTTTATACTTTTAAAAGGCTTTTTAGTTTAACGACGTTAAGCCTCAAGGATTGCTAAAAGGATTGATTTGTTGGTGAAACAGATATTTGTCTTGTAGTTCCTTCGTTGTTTCTGGTTTCCATAGTAGGTACAAGGGAAAACCTTAGTTTGGGACCAGGACAATGTATGTGATGTTGTCTCAATTTATTTATTACTAGTGGCCCGCCCTCACTTCGCTTCGGGACCGTAATTCAGAAATGAACCAATAGATGGCGCTGTGCCCTAATACATCGCGCAAGCGTTTCGTGTTTTCGGTTTACCTATAAGCCTTGTCGTTGTATATAGAACTTATCTCTTTATAAATAGTATAGATAGATTATTTATTAAAGTAGGTATGTAAGTAGGTAGGTCCACGTAGTGATTACTTGCTCAGTGGGTAGGTCCTTCTCTCATATTGAAAGGCTGAAAGTTTTAATACACCTTAGAATTTATTGCTTGAACGTTCAGCTTCATTTCTGATCGCGTTGCTAAAATTACATTTTCCTACTTTAAAATACGTCTCATACCTACTTCCAACTTAGTTATTCATAACATCCAGTGTACTCTGATTAAGTAATCGAATTCTGGCGGAACGTAACCATTGCCAAGTCATAAATATAGGTACCAGGAGACACTTTTCACTTTATTACTTCCAGCTTGCTTGCTAAGTCAGCAGAATATACTAGTAGAGGTTTGTAACTAATCTAAATTGTGCCTAGATGTCGGTGAATCAATATTATTTACAAAGAAGTAAATTCTATAGACATAGAAAAGTTTATACAAACCGAAAAGGCAAAACACTAACGCGATGTAGTCTACGCCTAGCGCCATCTGTTACTACAGAGTGGAACTAATGTTCCGAAACGAAGTGAAGAATAGATATTGTCTCCTCCTTTCTTAAAACTTGTTTATAATTGTTCTAGGTTTTTTTAACGTACCTTACAATATTTAACACTAGCGGCCGCCCGCGACTTCGTCTGCGTGGAAAAGTAACTTTTTACCCCCCTTTTAACCCCTTACAACCCCCTTAATATAGCCTATAGCCTTCCTCGATAAATGGACTATCCAACAAAAAAAGAATTATTCAAATCGCACCAGTAGTTTCGGAGATTAGCGCGTTCAAACAAACAAACAAACAAACAAACTCTTCAGCTTTATTATATTAGTATAGATTTAATGTCTACAAATACAAGTGTTCAATACACGAATATTTGTCCAAGTTGGGATCGAACCCACGACCTTTGGCCTATGAGGCAGGGTTACTATCAAATGCGCCATCGGTTCAGTCAAACAATGTCAAAATTCTTCATCTATCTCGCCGATGGCGTTTTTTCGTTTGTATTTGGTTACCGTTTCAAGATATTCGCAAAAAACGAAAATTCGTTTTGTTTTTGCGTACCTATCTGAATCGGTGAAAGCTGAAAACAAGAGAAAAAACACCAACAAACGTTGGTAGATCGTGAAATGTTCTACAAAAAATGTAGTAACACTTTCCCAAGAGGTATTCTCGTCATCACGAGGATATCAAACAACGTATCGTGATATCAGATCGAAGAGAAAAATGGCACTTCTCTTTTAAATACTTTAAAACAAGTGTTTTTAAAAATGTTGTATACATTTCACCTCATAAATCTGCTTACCGCCCCGTTGGTTTAGTGGTTTAAGTACCCGTATGTTTCGAATTTTTTGGAGATAACTCGGGTTTGTGATTATCAATCCGCATTTGGCAAGCGTGGTGATTAAGTCTAATCTCATCATGAGTAGCGATGACTTGAATTTTGTGATGGAGGCCTTTGCCCTGCGGTGGGACAGTAGTAACTTTGCATCAGTTATGTGATTGTAGAATTTAGCTTATTGGGACAGACAGCAACTCTGTCCCAAATACTGGAATAATTGGTCTCTTCCCAATATTACTCGTAAGTTTGGCTCAGTAGTCAGTATGCAGGAGCCAATGAGTTATAAACTAAACTACTGTCGATGGAGTTGCCCAAATAATGAGTTTATTGCCTTACTGTTTCGTGAATTGCGGTTGAATTTGGAAGGAAATTACTCCAAGGCCGGATGCAAAAAGTACTTTAGTATAAAGCACTTTTTGCATCCGACCACCAGTGTTCTGATGTGCGGTAACGTTAATTGAAAAGATGGGGTTATTTTTTTCAATAATTTGTCATCATATTTAAATCTTTCAGTATGTTTTTTTTTATCTAAAGGTTGCTTTTAAAAGGCCGCCTTCGTTATTATATGCTCCAGTAATACGAGTACCTAGTTTTAAATAATTAATTATTGTATGTTTAATAAAAAATATTTATTCAATGACAATAATGTTAAATTTCTTCTTTTAATGAACATTTACTTTCAAATTCTATTTGGTTCAATATTCCTACAAGAAATTACGCGTGATTGTCTTATATGTTTGACTAATTGGTTTCCTGTTTAATCTTTTTTTTTTCTTCTTTACAGGTAAGATTGAGACATTTACGACCCATGGAGTAACATATTATATTCAAGTAAGAATATACCTATACATATTGTAAACATAGGTACACCATTTTTCTCGCTAAGTTTTCAAACGTTACAAATCTGTTGAATGTCTTATATAGTAATTTTGCTAACATATTACACGCTTGTGCCAATGATGCCATGCCACGGAAAATCCATATTTCCACGTGTTCAAATGCTCACGTTACATAGGTTGCGGCGAATTTCGTCTATTTGTAAAAGTCCACCGGTGCGACTGACGGCTGATATACCGCCCTGGGTCCGACACTCGTCGAGCGGGAAAATCATTTTATAAAGTGCACTTTAAAACATCACACGGATTACGGGAGCCCGTATTGCTATCTCTTAAAAGTTTGTCAACTAAGTAATTACGCAGTTCTTTGTTTAAAATGTTAACTGGCTGTTGATGTTATTGTGCATTTGTTTGCGTGTTTATTTTTAAATTAAAAATGGAACACGAGACAACTGGCCAGCTTCGCTTCGCTTTTATGTTCGATTTTTGATGTATGTAGGTACGTACATACAAATATTTTTTATTCCAACTAAACTAATACCTACACGGGTAGTGGAATGAAATGGATGCCTATGTAATTCGAAGTGATAAACAGCCCAGTGCGAGTGGGACTCACCAAAGATTTCATTTCAGATTCATTATCTGCAAGAAATGTTTATTTATTTGTCGTGAAGTTTTTTGCCATTTGGCTACGATAAATAATTTTGTTTTTTTTTCGTTAGCTTTCGATTCGGTGTTCGTATTTTATAGTTAAAATATTTATTTAGGTTTATGTTGTCAAATCATTTTCGTTTCGTTAATGAGTTAGCGAACATCTAAAAATAACGTATCTCAGGCACCTGGGACATTAAAAGCCTACGTAAATAAAGGAATTGATTTGCACACAATATCTGCCTCTTTTCAATGCTCCTCTTTTATCGGCCGCCCCGCACTTCATAAACAAAGAGTTGCAATTCCAATTTGCGTACTGTTTTACTAAAGCCAAACAATCACAAAGAAAAAAGTTTTTATTTCGCACATCACAATATTGGAATTTCTGCATTTGAGTTTGTTGTTGGGGGCGATACGCGACGGCATATTGCTTCCAACAACAGTTCTATCCGATGGGGTACATCAGTCTGACAAACGCACGAGCTCAATGCTAGGCTGCGGTTACACATAGGGCGTTAAGCATGGTGTAGGAAAGCAAAAACTTCTTTATCTGTTATTTTTTGTTTAAACTATTTGAATAGTTGTTTAATGAAGTAAATACCATAACTAAATAAAGTCGCAGGTATTTTTGGAAAATAAATTCAATTACTATAAATTAGGGTTGAAAATAAAATGCCTACTACATTTTGTTTTCGAAATCGACGGAATTATCGAAATTAAAAAATCTATAGCTGTTAAACTACGAGAGCGCTGTTGGGTTCACTTATTCAACGCTTTCAGTATGGAATTGTGTATCTGGAGAGAATGTATAGGGTACAAACAACCCTTGTGTTTTATTCGTATCATTATTATATTTTGGGAGTGCAATGGTGGGAGGGTGTGACCTCGTGAATGACCTTTTGTGCAAGTTTATTTGGCACGGATAATGGATTGGTATCTGTACATTATTATTTTATTGTTATCAGGCGACATACCTACGCGCTCAATGATAGGCTGTGGTTACACAGAGGGCGTCAACATGAGAACGCGAAAAATTTTCGTTTTCTTGTTCATTTACTTAATTTGAGTATACGAATGAAGTAAAGCACATTAAATTATGCCGTTTTTAATGGAGGTTTAAGAAACTTCTTTTTTTTGTTGACCCTTTAGAAATGCGTTTCGCATATTCGTCCGCATGTCGTATGTATGTCGGACTCCCCCCGCATGACGGCGAGGGCCTACCAACTAATACTCCAGGGCACCCTTTCATCGTCTCCATGTCTTGTTGACGGGCATGTAGCCTGGTGCACGATCAGGTTTTAGCAACTTGACGTAAGTGAGTCAGGATATTTCTGCAATCAAAATCCAGAATGTATTTGCCAGAGCTAATAATTTATCGACCATCAAGCCTGAACAGTTGCCTGAACTGCAGTTGACGGACCCGGAAAGTTGACCGAAGTTTTGGAATCCAGTCTACCAGTCCTGCCTCATCTGTTCATGCACACTCCAAAACCCGGACTAACTTGCTTGACTTGAGCAAAGACATAGGGTTGTTTTGCTTTGAAACCGTATAGCTGTCAATTTAGCTGAATATTCCAGTAAAAGTGGCTAAAATTTTTGAGGATGGAATCATGTCAAATCAAACCTGTTGCACAGGCTGATCATGATATTGATGATGTGCAATAAAAAGTATCTATCTATCTACTGCACCGATCCTAGATAACTTGGGAACAAGGTAGGAGGATGACGCAACCAAGCCTGATCATGTCCGGTTTTACCCGGACGCTTGGCACCCCTATGCCTGTAGGATTTTGAATCAAATAGTCTAATGAGCGTAGTCCAGTGGCCGCCAAACTGGACTGAATCAGTCTGCTTCATTAGTATTTAGCTAATTTCGTTTGTAGTTTGTCGTCAGGAACGCTACGCTGGTCTAGTGGTTTAAGTATCAGGGCGTGTTCTGGGGCCAAGGGTTCGATTCACTATTCGAAAAGTGGAGGTTTCCTCATGGTGTTTTCCCTCACCGCCAAGCTAATTGTATAAATATGCACATACATAGATTTGAAAAGTGCTGAAGTACTTACATACTCGAATTCGAATCGCGACTCCCGTATTGAAGGTTTTTATGCAGTGAGCTACCATCGCTCAAACTTATCTTACGTAATCATAGATACAATAGGTATAAGAATTATAAACCTTCAGTGTACACTTTTTTTATGTGCTAGGTAGCAGATGAGCAGGCGGATCACCTGATGGTAAGCAATTGGCGCCGCCCATGGACATCTGCAACACCAGTGGAGTCACAAGTGCGCTGCTAACCTTTTATCCCCTTCCCCCGATGGGCCTCCGGTACCACTCACTCGGCGAAACACAGCACAGGAGCTGCTTCACGGCGGTTTTCTGTGAGGCAGTGGTATCACTCCGGTCGAGCAGGCCCATTCATGCCGAAGCATGGCTCTCCCACAGTTAAACACACATACACTTGTATGAATATTTACACTCAGCTTCGGTGTTAAGCCACAGCTTTACCCATAAACATTTTTCCACATGGTCGACTTCCGACCAGAATTTTACGCCGCGCTGTGTCATATCTATGTGAATACGTATCACTATTTGATTACAAAAATGTCACTAACATAGAAGGGTGAAGTATGCATCAATAGTTTGAATCGTCGTGACTGATGAGTTTTGTTCCACAGCGCGGGGTAAAAATGAAAACTGGATTTTTGCGAGAGGCAAAATGATTTGGCTGAGGTTTGGTTTTGGTAGTATTCTGGAATATTCATTTGTTTATTCCACGTCGACGATGTATAACGATGTAGCATTGGATAAGAACGTGCATTCTATAGATGTCGTAGATAAATAAAAAAAATCTCTGGTGATTAATAATATTTTCTCTGATTCTCTCTAGTGAGCCCGTGCAACATATACAAATACATTAAGTGACTTTTTTACGACTTCAGTGTTGGATCAGCAACTATATAATTATTCAGTTTCACTACAAGTATATTCAGTTTCACGGACTTTTCAGGTGATACCTAAAATGTTTTGCACTATTTCGATATCACGTGGTATATGGTATATATGTGTACTTACAGTCTCTACTTACGGTTTTGTCATACTCGTGATGTGAGGACAAAGAGGCGAGTCGAAATACATACTACACATACATTAGTAGATGTTCCCTTAAAGATAAACAGTTGCTGTAACAACAGCTATTGAAACTGTCACTTCACTAGTGATCGTGCCACCAACAAAAGAGCGATGGCTTCGGATATTACTTCGAGGCGGTTTCATTCATATTCTATTTACGCCACATGCGGTCGAAGCCTCACTCAGTGTTGCCAGCTAGATACTTAAAAATTGAAACAAATCAGCTAGTCAAATAGCAGTTTGGTATACTTTTTAACCGCCCTCTAAAGCTGAAAGGTCGCCCCTTTACATCAGCGATTGCAGGACCATCCCCCCCATCCCCTAAATAGTTGAAAAGACATTCTTTTAGATTGTAATTTATAATTCGACATTAATTACATTATGTCCTGACTAGTATGCCCATCTTGGGCAACTGTAAGGCACCATGTCATTGTGTGCTTGAATAAATTGAAGACTGAACATACTCCGCCCCGATGGTTAGAGGTTTAAGTATTGGGCCATGATGATCTGGGGTCCTGGGTTCATTTCCTGGATCGAGCATACTTGCTTTGCTTTGCAGTGGGACTCTTGGCTGATACTTAAACAGACTCCGTAGAACTACTAACGTAGGGTTACTTGATTGAAGTAAGAGGTCAATATTACTTTCCAATAAAAAGGCTGTACTAAATAGTTTGGACGGTAACACATAGAAAACTACAATACATTTCAATATACAATAACCTGGCAACATTTCCTATCCTTACGTAACCTATTTGCCTTTCGAATCGCTGTCTGCCATCTTGATGAATGCAAATAGATTCGCACATAGATAAATATAATGTTAGTTTTTGCCTTTTACTATACGCCCTTATTTTTTACTAGCGGCTGCCCGCGACTTCGTACGCGTTGAGTTAGTTACACACGATATTATTTTTATAAATAGCCTATGTATTATTCTGATGTATAAGTTATAATAGCTATATTCCATACATTATCGCTTGGCGAATATAATTTTTTGTATGGAGCAGCTGATTTTATTTTGCTTATTTTGATGATCTAACATGCTAAATGGGCTTCATTTGGGTTACCTATTATGAGGGCTTCGGGAAAAAAACGAATAAAATTTAACGGTGTATACGGGTTGTTAATTGTTATATATCGGTTGTTAATTGATTTCTTGGAAAAAATCAAGATGGGAGCTCTAAGTCGAAAGACTTGTGATTAGTTAATGTGAGAACAATACACTCTACAATACTCTTTTTTGGCCAAAAGGTAATAAATATAACTAGAGAATTTTGCTATCAGCATTTCAGTGAAGTAAGGAACAAATATAAAACAGTAAAAAAGCACCGTTTTTTTAGATGTCAGGTGGCCGACAAGCAGATGGAAATCACCTGATAGAAAGCGATTTCAGCCACCCATATGAATAGTTAAATAAATTAAAATTCTAATTAATTTCCCTAATATGCCGCGGGTAACGCCAAGGGGCAGAGATATATACATAACGTTTATTGGGCACAAAAACAAAAATAAATACCAAAATAATTACAGAAGTAATCTATATTTTAGCTCTACATTTCAAAGCTACTAAATAATAATGTTATATCCACAAGAAAATGTAACACCTACTACAATCGTTTAAAATGACATCTATAAATAAATATCACGTGTTATTTCATCTCAGACTGTACAATGGGATTGTTAAATCAATATTATGATGTTTATACTGTTATACTCGCACAGTGACAGGCAATTCGTGGCGTAACACTAAATGAATGAAGTTTATAATATTGTTCTCGGGTACATACACTCATGAGAAGTTAAATATTTAGTAAAATTGCCTAATTATTTTGAGATGAAAGGAGTTCAATGGAGAATATAGGGGTACGAAATCGTTTAAGACGATGGTCCCAGTATAGCTTGTATTTATACAAATTAAGCAAAAAGATAAAGTAAAGGTAAAGCCTATATTTGTCCCACTGCAGGACAATGGCCTCCATCATAGAAATTAAGTCACCGCTACTACATTATGATGGGATTAAGCTTAGTCCCCACGCTTACAACTACCCCAGTTTTACTGGAAAATAGCAAGTAGATAGTAATGAACTAACAGAAATTTGTCTTTCCATGTATTATTACTATCAACATATTATGTTTTTGCAAATAAATAAATCTTTATCTTTATCTTCAAACAGGTCAAGTGCGTGTCTTAACTTCGAAATTAGTCAAAAATCCGGCCAAATGCATGGACCATATTTTATTTTATCTGTGTGTGGGTTGTTAGGCGAGATGACGGATCACTAGATGGTAAGCGATTGTCGCCACCCATGGACATCATATACTAGTGGAGTCACAAGTGCCAACCTTACCTCTTCCATCGAATTGGGCCTTCGACACCCTCAATCACTTAGTGAAACAGCGCAGTCGTGGCTCCAACGGTCTGCTATTTATCATGATTCGTGTCCTGTCATCTAAAACATTTTCATAGCTCTCAGTCCAAATGTCCCTCTACAAACAGATTCAATCACCCGCTGACGCCACCAACATCCCCACGTATGATTTAGTGCGCACAAGTAAATGTCCCTTCAAAGTGCCCCTAAGCCATATATCACGGGTAGTTGGTATCGTAACTCACACATCGGCGGAGCAATAACTCAGCCGCGAACACCTGTTCCTACTGCAAACAACTGGGATCGAAACTGTCGCGCGGCACTAACAAACTCGGGCTGAGGGATGACGCTTTTTGGGTACAGATACAGTTCCACCTCACTTGTGCTTTCCTGGTACCTATTTTTTTACACTTTAATATATTGCTTACTAGTGAGTGGCCCGCCCTCACTTCGCTTCGGGACCGTAATTCAGAAACGAACCAATAGATGGCGCTGTGCTCAATTACATCGCGCAAGCGTTTCGTGTTTTCGATTTACCTATAAGCCTTGTCGTTGTCTATAGAAGTTATCTCTTTACAAATAGTGTAGATGAACCTTAATACATTGCTACCTGCTCAACGCGATTTATAGTTGTATTTTTATAGTCTTAGGGCCTATTTCACAGTATACAGATAAGTTTTAACCGTGGGAGAGCCACGCCTTGGCAATGGGAAGACCGGTGTAAGCAGCGCCTGCGCTGTGTTTCGACGAGTGAGTGCGGGTACCGGTGGAACAATTGGGGTGTAAGGGTGATAAAGGTCGGCGGATAAAGCGCACTTGTGATTCTACGGGTGTTGCAAGTGTCTATGGGCGGAGGCAATCGCTTACCATTAGGTGATCTGTCTGTTCGTCTGCCACATAAAAACATAAACTACTTATTGCTACCCTAAACAAATACTGTTGTTGCGTTTCACGCCTGTCGAATAGCGTTATATGGTGTATGTAAGTCCATGAGTTTGACAGATAGAAATCGCAACTTTTATCCTCAAAACAATTTATGTGTTGCATAGCTATGTGACGCTTTATCTTTAGTGTAACAGTAGTAATGGTTCTTCTTAAACATGTGAAGAGATAAAAATGTGCACTATCTCCGAGGTGACCTTGTACTACGTATTTCGAATACGTAACGCTTCTAATCCTCATAAGTTTCTACTGATTTTTGTATACAGTTTTGCGGAATTGTTTTGCTTCGCTCTAAAGGTAGAGTCTTTTCCTTGGAAAAATATTTTTGGTGCGCGTCCTTTTACTCAGCTTCGACAAAAAGTACTTTCCTGGCATCTTTGATCTCAGGCGTTATATTTACGGTACCTTCCACTTGTATGATGATAAAATCCGACGGAATTCGCCGAATGATTTTCTCTTTCATTTATGAACCCACATATCTCTCTATTAAATGTGCCTTTCAATTTATTTTAGGAATAAATATGTTGATATTTTTAGTTACACGTCAATGTAAAGTACAAAAATTCCGACAAGGCAAAAAATGCTACATGGCGTGACAAAACAGGGCAAACATTAAAATTTGCCTCCATTTTGTTTCTTTTTTATTTTGATATACCCATTGTCACACAATCACGCCGTAGCGCGTGCCAAATAATGGACATACTTACATACGAGTATATGCTCAGAAAACATTACCCTACTTTCTTTCTTATGCAGTCGGGTGATAAAGACGCTCTGTGCGTCGGTATTTCCCCAGGTTCAGACCTAGGCCCATAACTCTTCTCTAAACCACAAAATGGATTATTATTGCTTGCGGTTACGATTGTTAGTTGGAGTATTTCCTAAAGAAAGTTTGAAATAAAATTCATTCTTATTATGTGGTCATAACCTTGTAGTAACGTAGGTTCTGTTCATAACTTTCACCCGTGTGAAGCCAGACCGGGAGTTTACCGGACGGGGCTGATAAGGGCTGGCCGAAAAATAACATTTGATTTAAAAGTTTTTTTTTACAAAACAATAGAATGAGGTTTTTCAACCAACTTTAGAACTAACAGGAAATAATCATCAATTTGACAGTTTGACTGTAGGTGGGTATGTTTTTTATAGAGAAATGAGTTCCAATATTGGCCAACTGTAAATCAAGACTTGTCGCACAGTTCCAGCGATCTACAGAGACCGTGTGATAGTTTGAAACTTTAATTTTTATAATTATTCTGACTAAAGCGCAGAATAAAAAAAAAACATTTTGTACATCCATTTGGAGTTGTAAGTTCAATAACTAAATGGTCTTTATTTTATACAAAACAACATCTAGACGATGTTGTCATATCAATAAACAAATAAACTATATACAAACACACAATTTAAACAAAACATTTAGATTCAACCGTGAAACCCGACATAATTCCGTGAATCGTGAAGTAGCCTTTTACCTGCAACTTTTCAACATCTGAACTCCATTAAACTGTCTCTGAAGCATAATCAGTTTGAAGCATAAACTATCCTAAACTACCGAAACACAAACCTTACCCTCCCATTTATAGTCTTGTACCAGGAATAGACTTTATTAGTGGTTTCGGTGGATTTACTTCTTTTACGGCGATCGTAAACAGTTAGAAAGAGTTAAACGGCGATTTGCTGCAACCACAAATAGGGGTTTTATAGCGCTTTAGGGCAGCGGTATGCCGCGGTATGCTTCCAAGAGCGCGAGGTGTGGCATTCAGCGCTCATAGCGCTTAGAACTGGAATAGGGTACCTATTGAAGATTTTGCGATAGTACTGGTTTGCTACGGGTTTGCCCTGGAAGTCGTAAAGCGAGCATTTAAAGCCGGTGATTTCGTGGAAATGCTTGTGACTGGATGAGGTCACCCAACTTTAGTTTTTGGCACGAAATCTTATGTCAAACATACAGGGCTCACAGGCTACCAGTCCCCTTCGTTGTGCTGTTTTCATTGGCCATATCTACTTAAGTGTCCGGAGATGAAAAGTACAGATATATTGTTCAGCTCGTCAATCAAACTAAAATCTTTGCTTAAAAACTAAAAAACTACTCCTTTGTCTCCCCAAAAATATTTAATCAAATGGTTTCATTAAGGAGTCGTTTGGGGGTTCTGTTTGGATTTTAAGCCCTACACTCCACGTCCCCATTTACGATGGTGACTGCTATGATGATTTTCGATGGAACAATAAAAAACTGTCTTATCGCTAAACGTAACCTATGCCAACAAGCGCGCCCTTAGCATTTCTTTTTAATTTTTAAAAGTTATGGTCGAATAGATACAATGATTTTGACTAATTATGGCCATCAATGTAATTTTGTGGGTACCTGTTGACATACAGTCAGTAAAGTTATTACAGTTGTCTCATAAGCACTCCTTAGTTCCTCATAACTTCCTGTATGTTGTTTCTGTATCATTCCGATCAAGTAATAATTAAGATTCGATGTTTGAAATACGGGGTCACAGAAATGCACACTTGGAAAATTCGAAAGCATCAATATACTTACTTACTCCACTGGCTCAGCGACCCGAAACGAGTCTTGGCCACCGAAACAAGAGAACGCCACTTTGATCGATTCTACACTACTTGTTGGCAGTCATTAGCTTGAAGTTCGCGCAGATCATTTTCGACGACACCTTTCGAGCGATACCTAATATAGCGTGTTTCAAATCTTTGGTGTGTATTGCTTTACGTTCAAACGCCTCCCGAAGCGTGATAGCGCTGCGAGCGTTCCCTCTGTCTGCAGTATAAATCAGGACTCGAATGACAAAGGATCAAGGCGATGCGCTTTGTCCTAGGTCGCGCAAATGGGTTGCGGGGCATAAGATGCCGCTTTGAGGTAAGCATTTAATATGAACACGTGGCAAGCTGAGGTGGCGGAATAACTCTGTTCTCGTCTATCTATGAGGAAATTCTTGTCTCTAAAATCACTACATCGAGGAGATGAAAACAGGTGATGGTAGACAATAGCAGTAGGTACTATTAACATTGCTCGACAATGGATCATCATAGTCTTTTCTCACACACACAATCATGCATGATACGGGTTCATCTTCACAAGCTGAATGACTGCGTGGTTATAGAATGCCAGTGGCCCGCCCTCACTTCGTTTAGCTTCACAATTTCAACGTTCATGAATGTAACGTCCGTAATTTAAAAAAAAAACGTAAGATTCCAAAGATAAGTTTAGGTAGATAGTTTATCTATATTAACAGCGTGAAAATATAAATCCTTACTATCCTTTGATAGTTCTTAAGAAAATATTAATTCTGAAATTACGATGTTGATTTTTCAAATAGTTCGTTAGCAAATTCTACTAAGACGGATCGGTCGCTTCGTGTAATTAAAAGTCTTCTTTCAGTTAATAATTAATATTCCCAGAATGATAAATGTGGATCAACGAACTTTGATTTTAAAGCTACTTCCTTTGAAAGGATCTAACAAAAACAACTCCAGATTTATACCTAGAGATTGTTATAATTACAAAGTACCTTCTAGTAGAATATTGATATTAATTTTATCAAGCTAAATAACAAACGTTTGAAATGATGAAATATAAAAGGATTCTTGATGACGTAGGAAACGTGATTTTGTATGATTGGAACTCTGTGGATTGATATATATATAAATAAAAAGCTTTTCTATCGTCAGAAGACGATAGATGGCAGTTTAAAATCTGAGCATGTACGCAAGCAGCGCCTACGCTGTATTTCGCTGAGTAGGTAAGCCCATTGGGGTTAAGGTTGCCAGCACATGTGACTCTAGTGGTGTTGCAGATGTCTATGGGCGGCGGCAATAGCTTACCATCAGGTGATCCGTTTGATCGTCTGCCACCTATCACATGAAAAAAATAGAGCGGTGTGTTTATTTATGTGCCTACACTGTATCTGTAGGATCTAGACGACCCATTTGGCGCAATGGTTTGAACGCCGGTTGAGACGCAAGGGTCGCGGGTTCGATTCCCGCACCAACACAAATGTTTGTTGATGAAAAAGATATTTGTGTTGGGTCTGGGTGTTTGTGGTTCCTTCATTGTTTCTGGTTTCCATAGTACAAGGGAAAACCTTAGTTTGGAACTAGGACGTCAATGTGTTTTTATATAATCCAAAAATCTGTTAATTTTCTATCTTTTTCACTCTGTAGCTTTCTCTCGCTATAGTAAAAGTTTGCCTGCAAATAAATCGGCTCCTTAACATAGCGGGTAATTTTGCATTCTTCCGAAAATATGAGTCGCGCCTCTTTGTTCAAAGGGTGTTTTCGGATTTTTGCGAGCTTTTATGCTTTACAGAGGAATGTTCCGCTTAGTGTTTAGCATTATCACTCCTATTGTTACTCCGGACCACAGTGTGAATATTACCAGTATTAGAAGGTCCAGTTCTTTATGTCCAGTTTATCTATATTCGAAAAAATTATCTTTACTCAGCTCTTATGTCATTTAAATATTAATAAAATACTGCATGGAAAACAGTTTGGATTCACTAAAGGAAAATCCACTACTGATGCTGGAGTGGCGCTTATCAAACATGTTTTTGATGCGTGGGAGAAAAAGCAGGATGCTGTCGGTGTTTTCTGTGATTTATCGAAAGCATTTGATTGTGTTAACCATGAAACTCTACTTATGAAGTTACGGCATTACGGCGTATTGAATAACTCACTTAATCTTATTCAATCATATTTATCAGATAGAATTCAAAAGGTTAATGTCAATGGAACAGACTCTTCAGGCGCACCTCTATTAATGGGAGTGCCCCAGGGCTCAATATTGGGGCCTTTGCTGTTCTTAATATATGTAAATGATCTTCCTTACTATACAAAAGATCTATGTGAGATAGTGTTATTTGCTGACGACACTTCCTTGATTTTTAAGGTTGATAGACATAAAGAATCAATTGACGACGTAAATAATACACTCTCACAGGTATTGCACTGGTTTACTACTAATAATTTACTTCTTAACTCAAAGAAAACTAAATGTGTAAAATTCACCATGCCAAATGTAAGGCAGGTCAATACTAGTATTGAGATGAATAACGAATCTATTCAAATTGTTAATTCCACAGTTTTTCTCGGTATGACTATAGATGCAAAATTGCAATGGGGCCCCCATATTGCGGCCTTAGCAGGAAGACTAAGTTCCGCTGCATATGCAGTAAAGAAAAATTAGACATCTGACTGATATTGAGACGGCAAGACTGGTTTATTTCAGCTATTTCCACAGTGTGATGTCGTATGGTCTATTGTTGTGGGGGTCTGCTGCTGACATACAAGCTATTTTTGTATTACAGAAGAGGGCCATCCGCTATATATACAGCCTTAGATCACGTGACTCACTCAGGGAAATTTTCAAAGAAATAAACATTTTAACCGTGGCATCCCAATACATTCTCGATTGCATTATGTATGTACGAAAGAATTTGCACATTTTTCTGAAAAAGTCCGATTGTCATAGTCTTAACACCAGGAATAAACATAGACTTGCCGTCCCAAATCTCCGACTTCATAAAATCGGTAATTCATTTGTTGGCACAAAATGTCATTAACCTATCAATGGATAAGTTTAAGTCCCATATTAAAACCTGCCTAATGAAGAAGGGTTACTATAATGTACAAGATTATTTGAATGATAAAGATTCCTGGACATGTTAATTTATTAGCTTTCATTGATGTTCTTGTGTGCGTTTATCTATAACTTTTATTTAAAGAAAAATAATTATTGTCATACATAGTAGTCTATTTCCTTGTATTACTGTAAGTTATTTTGCTCAAATGAAACTCTGTAACTTATTACTATTTGAAAAGAGTAACTACTGAGTTTCTTGCTGGTGTCTTCTCAGTAGAAATCGACGTTCCGAACCAGTGGTAGATTATATTATGTTTTGACATTCATAAGTGTTCTGTATGGACCTAACTTGAATAAAGATTTTTTCTATTTCTATTCTATTTCTATGTATTCGCAAAGAGTCGTTTGGAAACGCAAGCCCCCAAAAGCAAAGTCTGACAACCAAATATGGTAACAATCAAAACATCATCAATTATCTGGGATATATTATAGTAAAGTTACCATTTGCTAAAATGACATTCTGCGGAAGATACCATTTTTGCGAAAATGACAATCTGCGTCAAAACCCCCAGGACCACATCATTTTGGGACCGCGATACGAATAGCCCAAGTCATGTTTTTGATACGGCCGCGAACTACCATCTACTCGTATTACCTACCACTAGAAGTCTCTAAACAGGCTACGCACTTGGGTTGGCCGCTGTAGAGATAACCTGAGTAAATGGGAATTCGCGGACGCATCAAGCAACGTTTGCGAGCGTGGCGCCTTGGCCCATCTCCTGGCATGCCCTTTATGACCAGATAGCTGTACGGTGGACTGCAGCCTACCGATAGCGCACTCATCGTGGCGGAGTATTAGCCTGTGATTTTAATATCTTATACGAGTAGTGCCATCGACACGAAGAGAAGACCACTAGATCTCAGTTTTCTACTGGTTCTTTAAAATGAACAACTTTTGTGAACATACTCGTAAGTTCTACCTACATTTTATTACTACTGAAAACATTGTACTGTGGTCTTATGGTACAAGTAAGGTATCTCTTTGAGAAACAGTCATGTTTGTGTCAGACAAAGCATGTTGCATAACGACTTAATATGCACGGAGCGTATGGCATCTTGCATATTAAAATTTACCAAAGGAAATTCTGGTAAGGAATTTTCATAATATTTTAGGTCGTTTACTTTGAAAACCGAGAGAATCGAGAATCCTAGCAAAAAATGTTGGTTAACCCTGCTACTGCAAAACATTTTTTGCTTGGATTCTCCATCGATCTTCAAACAATGTCTGTCTATAGTTCTGTCTGTTTAAAGCACGTGCTGTCTTCTTAGAAGGTGACGCGGCCGAACTCACGATCTTTAGCGTTTGAGACAGGGTTACTACCAAATGCGTCCTTATTGGTCGTTGCATGTGGCTAAACTTATCGATTAATAAAACAGAAAATAAAACCCAAATCAATTTCTTATTGTACGGTGGCCTGCACATCAAGTTACTACAATCTGTCAAATTTCTTCAATCGAACCTCACTTTTATGTCAAACGTGTTTGGTTCATTATCAACTGAGGAAATTTGACAGATTGTAGTAACTTGATGTGCTGGCCACTGTACTTGCAGTATTTTTTCATACTATAAATGCTACAACTAAAAGCTTGAAAAGTAAGTAATCTAATATATATCTCTGGAAAATATCTTAAATGATCTAACTTAATTCGAAGTTTCAACCTCAAGTGACTTAAATAGGTACTTCATTCCCTCGATAACTTTGAGACTTTAAGTGTTGAGTGAAAGAATATTTTACAATAAAAGTACTTAAGGAACTTCGAGTTTCGAGGTTTCTCAATTCAGGTTTTAGAGAGACCAAGTTAAAGTTTGGTACTAACTCGGACTCTTAATAGAACCATTGCTCAGACTGTCAACGTAAAGGGTAACTTTAATAAAGCCACTGTGTAATTTTATTATATTAAAATTGTCGAGAGAAGTGTGTGTAACGGTCAAGTAAAGACAATGCTCCCAATGCAATGTACTCCCTCTTAAAAGGCCGGCAACGCATCAGCGACCTCTCTGATCTCGCAGATGTTCATGGGCAGCGGTGATTACTTACCAGCAGGTGACCCGATTGCTCGTTTGCCGCCTCTAGTATAAAAAAAAATGCTCTTTTAACTGTTTCCGAAACTTTACGAAGGCATACTGCTAAAAACCTCAAATGAAGTAGAATGTTTTCAAGAAGTTTCTTCTTCTATGTCGGTCCCTCAAATGTTGAAGATCTTGACTCCTACTATTTAAAGTTGTCAGCGAACTTGTCTTGTGCCACTCTATATGCCTCGTGGAACGAAGTAGGAAATTTCTAAGGCGATTAAAAAAGCGCGATATAGGTGAAACCCACGGCTGATACCTAACAAGCACCCCCTTCCCACGTCCCCTCTTGAATAGGATAGTTTAGGATGGTGGAAGGAGGGGGCGGGGAGAGACGAGGTATCCCCAAAAGAAGATGAGGAGACGTTGTCCTTCTTTTTTTAGTTGATTTTAAAGGAATACTTAATGTTGACGATGGAAAAGGAAGAAAACTTTCGTGTCAGTGTCAGTGCGTGTCACTTACTGTGATTGTCATAACTTCTGCTCAATAAATAATTACGAAAACCTTTAACTATATATTATTCCACGCCGAAGACCAGCATCTCCATCGTTAATTCTTAAGTTGTCACTATAAGCAGGCAAACTGGCACTAACTATCCGCCCCCGATGCCCTACAGCTACTCCATTGCACTGACAGCAAGTACTTATTTCATGTTTACTCCTGTAGGAGTTTATTGAACAAATTGAAGAGTCTATTGTGTATGCATCAACCTGATAACATCAAGGACGTATGGTTTGGCGAGCTGTTGTTATCCAATCAAGGCGCGGCAATAGTATTGCGGAAACGGTACAATACCGTCTCGCTCTGCTGTTGAGGCCTGATGTCCCATTTAAAGGACTTCATCGACTTAATTTCGTAAAATAATCGACATCAAACTCGGGTAAATTATTTTGTAAATAATAAATTGAGACAACATCACATACATTGCCTGGTCCCAAACTAAGGTTTTCCCTTGTACTATGGAAACCAGAAACAACGAAGGAACTACAAACACCCAGACCTAAGACTAATATCTGTTTTATCAACAAACATTTTTCTTGATGCGGGAATCGAACCCTCGACCCTTGCGTCTCAACCGGCGCTCAAACCACTACGCCAGATGGGTCGTATTTTGTAAATGAAGTTAAAATTTTGGTTACAAAAGGGTTATAGTGGGCCGATGACAAAAAATTACAAATAAAAATGAATTATAACAAACATTAACAGTATCTCTACTTGGACCGAAACTATAAGTAAAATAAAAATGTAATCATGTTGATTAATCCTATAAAACTTTTTACTATACTTATTAGGGGTGACGTAATTCTATCACGATATACTGAATTGTAAATATCTTTAAAAAGTAGCCTATGTCATTTTGATATATAACTTTATTATTATCGTAATAACTGTGACGTTAGATTTTAGATTTTCGCGTTGCATTATAAATGCGGTAATAATTAACGCGACGTCTATTGTTAAGTGCAATACAATTTACTTAACAATAAACATCGCGATTAATTACCGTTTTAATTTATTGTAAAGTTTTATCAAAATACATTAAATAGTTGTTCCGTAAAGGAATAACACAATCTTTCGCATTTATATTATCACTAGGATTCAAATGGTAAGGAAGGAGATGATAAAAAAATTACTTACGAAGTATTAAACTAAAAGTTTTATCAAAATACATGAAATAGTTGTCCCATAAAGGAATAACACAATCTTTCGCGTTTATATCATAGTGGCCCGCCCTCACTTCGCTTCGGGACCGTTATTCAGAAATGAACAAATAGATGGCGCTGTGGCCAATTACATCGCGCAAGCGTTTCGTGTATTCGGTTTACCTATAAGCCTTGTCGTTGTCTATAGAAGTTATCTCTTTATAAATAGTATAGAAGACTAGGATTCAAATGGTAAGGAACGGAGATGATAAAAAAAATACTTACGAAGTATTAAACTGTTTAACGAGTAAAGCGTTATTAAATCTTTTTAGCAATTTTCTAACTTTCGTAGATGCTTACGAGTGCAAAAGTCAAAACTCGCTTACCAAGTTCCAATTATTGTTATTGAAGAAGATTTACTCATTTATTTTGGCAGAAATCCATTTACTCTGTAAACGCTGTTTGTTAGGATAACTTTTATCCAAGTCTAGGATTTCTTTTCAATGTGACTTTGATAGATCAAGTAACACAATATCAAGGATAAGTCGTATCTATCGTAGGGTGTATCTGTAGATATTTACATCCCTTTAACTACGTCTTATCAATAATTCTGAAGAACTTTTGCTCTACGACTTTTGGAAATTTTCATACAAAAGTCAGTCACGAGACTTTAACGTTTGGTATGGGGTATAAATTTTTTGACGAATTCCAACAACATTATGTACATGGAAACTGTCAAATTTTCTTTCGTGAAAGTTATAGGTGAATAATTTAATACATCTTTTTTATGTGATAGGTGGCACACGGGCAGATGGATTACCTAAAGGTTAAGCGATTGCCGCCGCCCATAGACACGTGTAAACCAGTAGAATCAGAAGTCGCTGCCAATCTTTTGCCCCCTTTCTCCCCAATGGGCCCGCCGGTACCCTCATTCAATCGACGAAACACAGCGCAGGCGCTGCTTTACGTCGGTATCACTGCGCTCGAGCCGGCCTATTCATGCCGAAGCATGACTCACCCACGGTTAAAACATTTACTTAAATCCACGTTTCATTCAACGATTTCTCCACGTAACAGCTCACCGTTAGAATTGAAACAATGTAACTTTTACAATTCTATTTCAAGATGACAAATGAGGATTCAAATGAGGATCTCGTCACGTCACTCCTCAGTTGATGTCCCTCTGAGTGCCGCCATAAACCGCGTGATGTCCTATAAAACCGAGTTACCAACTCTTAGATGTTTTTCCACAAAAAGCAATGATAGCTCGGTGGTTAAGAACGCGCCTTATATACGGGACGTCGAGAAGATTCCGAACATACACCTCTGCATTTTTCAAATCTATATGCGTTTTTTTTAATAGGTGGCACATGGGTAAGCGATTTTCACCGCTCATTAGACATACCAGTAAAGTCACAAGTGCGCTGTCAACCTTTAACCCCCTTTCCCCCAAATTAGTACCCTCACTCACTTGTCAAAACACGGTGCAACTGCTTCTCGCTGGTCTTCAGTGAGGCCGAAGCGTGGCTCTCCCACTGTAAATTCATTTCTACGTGCTCAACCGTAAGGGAGAACATGAAACCTGCACATTTCGAATAGTTTCCAATTCCCTGGTTCCCTTGTTAAAGGGTTGTGAAGAACAAACAATAGCCGCTTCATTGTAGTAACCAGACTCCCCAAATCCTAAATCATGGTCTAATGATCCAACATTAGACATTAGAAAATAAATACCGTCTCACACGGCAAAGACCTCCAGTCGGGCTAACATGCGCACCACGAGATAATTTTGTCCACACTCGTATTGTGACGGCGCTACTTGCTTCTCGCTCACCTGGCTGAGCGATGAGCGGAATAGAAGGATGCGCTCTCGTGAACGAGTGTAGACAAAATTTTGTCGCGGTGCGCATGTTAGGCCTACAGGTCTTTGCCGTGTGGCAAGCGGGGCACCTAAACACGACGCCTATAGACATCAGCTACACCAGAAAGAGTCCGGATATGTATAGGCTGATACTTTACTTAATATTGAACCGATTGCCGTCTGACCTTCGCAACCCAAATGACTCCGCTGTCTCATCAACTTTATTACTTGTAATACTCGTAATAACAGATCCTTGTTTATTGCGACCTAAATACCTCCTTTTATGAATTCCGGTAAAGTTAACTACATACTTAATAATGTTAATAATAGCTACGCTTTGGCATAAATGGGACAGCTCGATCGGAGTGATACCACTGCCTCATAGAAAACCGGCGTGAATTACGTGTGCTGTGTGTGTTTCGCCGAGTGAGTCAGGGTACCGGAGGCTCAGTCCGGGGAGAAGGGGAATAAAGGTTGGC
Organism: Cnaphalocrocis medinalis; assembly: GCA_014851415.1. Lineage (NCBI taxonomy): Eukaryota > Metazoa > Arthropoda > Insecta > Lepidoptera > Crambidae > Cnaphalocrocis > Cnaphalocrocis medinalis. Next base: position 5,411,344 of record CM026291.1, read on the forward strand.
ACAAAAGCGTGTGACTCCACTGGTGTTGGTGTCCATGGGCGGCGGCAATCGCTTACCATCATGTGAACTCCCTACCCGTCTGCCACTATCTCTTGAAAAAAAAAAGAGATTCGAGGACACTTTAAATGTATCTATTCATTTGTTGTTCATTCCTAATTAATTTTAAATTTACTTAGGCACAAATTAAGTTCCAAGTTTCTCAGCTTACTATTAATGGGATAAACAGATGAAAGTAAAGTAGAGCAGACACGTTCTCAAACTTTATAGTCAAAATATAAATTAATAGTTAAATTTATATTTTGAGGAGGAATAGAATGAGAGCCAAAAAAATTTAACGTTGATGTCCTATTATAATGGGTTAATGAAATGCTAAGGTTACTAGAAACTAAAAAAACCTACCTAATTCTACACTATAAAAAAGGTCTTATTATGTAGAATTTTGTGGATTATACTCTAATTATTTTTACTCTACTTTAATAATAATCAAAGTAGAGTAAACATAAAGTCTTGTTTAATGGTTTCAATAAATAAATAAATTTGGGACAACCTCATATACATTGTCCTGGTCCCAAACTAAGATTTTCCCTTATGCTATGGAAACCAGACACAACGAAGGTAGTACAAACACCCAGATCCAACACAAATATCTGTTTCATTAACAAACATTTGTGTTTGTTGTGTCTCTAAAAGTGTGCTACCCGCCTTAGAGGACGCTTCGACACACACTTTGAGAAACCGTGTCTAACAGAATACTATTTGACTTTCAATGTCATAAGTCTACAAGTACACGTCTACAAAGTTTTATTTCATGGCGCCTTTGACTCTAAGATAATAACTCTTTGCTAAATAAACAGCTTTTAATTATTTGTTAATTTTATGCTAAAAACGAAAAACTATCTTAGGAATTTAAAGAAGAGTCGAAGCCCATTTAGGCTTCAGAAATGTCATTAAATTTTCATTTAATTTAAATCGTGCAATTTTTTTCTTCATACGGTTACTAGTCCAGGGGGGATTACAAAACCTCACCACATATCACCCCCTGGTGGAAAGGGGGTCAAAACGTTACTGATAAACATTACGAGATCAATGTACAGCGCTCGGGGTCAGCTTTTCAGTAGGAGGTTGGAGTAATAGGAGAGGTAACCTTTCCTATTACTGAAACTCATCCATTTTGCACGGTGTTGGGCATCTACGAGTATAGTAGTCACTCTATTGGCCCACATTCACTGAAAATCTTTATAAATAAATAAATGCGCCAGACAATCACCCAATCAACTTGGTCTCAAACTAGGGCAACCCCTGTTCTATGAGTGAGTATTAGACGACGATAATTAAACTGAGCGTCAACCCAGAACACTCAGACCCAAGAAAACTTAGAAAATTGTTATGGTTTTAGATAGACCTAAGCGGGTCGTAAATCACATAATGAATTCAGCTGAATGAGTATTTCTAGTAACCCATCTGACGCACTCTTAAATATTTTTATTGCCTAGACTAGAATGGAGTGGTTAACATAAATATCGTCTGGTGCCCCGGGCGACGGCCAGTTTATGCGGTCTTTTAAATAATATAAGGCCTTTGCGAGACAATGGCACGTTTAACTTCGAATAAATAAAGGTTACATTCCTAATTGGCTGCTTTTTAAGTCTGTCTGGGAATAGTAACGTTGCATTCGTCTTTTTATGTGATAGGTGGCAGACGAAAAGACAGATCACTTGATGGTAAGCAATTGCCGCCACACATTGACACCTGCAAAACCAGTAGAGTCACAACTGCGTTGTCAACTTTTAACCCTTTTACCTCCCAATTAAGCCTCCGGTACCCCTACTCACTCGACGAAACACAGCGCAGACGTTGCTTCACGCTGGTCGACTGTGAGGCAGTGGCATCACTTCATGCCAAAACGTAGCTCTTCCTTTGTTTGTTCGGCTTGACTGGTTAAACTATCCAGCTTTTTGTTTCTAAGACTTGTCAGCCCTAGCCCACCTAAATTTGATCGTTCTTATTGCATTCTATGAGTACCTACCTATGTACACCTACCTACGTTATGTTCGATGCTTTTTAATGTTCTCGGTGCATAACCACTGCTCCCAATATTCAGTCCATTTATGGATTTACGCTGGTAAATGAACAATGAACAACGACAGAGATTTTCTATTTCACGTTATTCATTGGAACAAGCGAAATCAGTTCCGCGACCGCAATAAAACGCCGTTTCACTTCGTGTTCGTGATCCCACACAACTAGCAATTCAAAACCCTTTCTGTAAATCATTGGTTCCCAACCAGAAGACCACGAACCGTCAGTGGGTTCGACTTCTCAAACCTACTGACGGTAGTAAGAGCAGTAAGTCTTCGCTATGATTCCGCAAAATTAGCTAACCAATAAAGTGTCAGTCTATTGGATGTCTTCAAGTCTCAGGCTTCTATCTATAGACCATTCATCATTCACCGTTCATTCAGGCTTTCATCATTTACAGTGGAAGATCCATCAGGTCATCAGCACGAATGGCATGGGTCTATGCTGTTTTTTGCTGAGTGAGTGTGGTATGACTCATACCACACTCACTGGGTTTGAGGTACTGTGGAATCCAGAAACAACGAAGGCACCAGACTCGACCTAACCCAAATATCTGTTTCAGCAAAAACATTTGTGTTGGTGCGAGAAACTGGCGCTCCAAACCACTGCACCAAATAGGTTATCAGAATGGCATGGGAATTTAGGTACTAGTATGATTTGAGAAAAGTAGGAAAAAATCCCATTATTTCAACCTCTTTGCTGATAGATTAATGCGATGCCAGTAAATGGATTTTATCGATGAAATTCTAACAGCGGCACATCACTGGAGCGAAAATGTTGGTTTGTGGAAAAGTAAGTACCAGTTTGTAGTCCCATCAGACACCAAATGATTCCTGATCCCAAAAAGGTTTAAGATCATTGCTATAAATAAAAATGTGCATTGATCTACATCAGAGTTTTGCCTAAACGTGGTTACACAACGTTCCCTAAACATAGGAAATCGTTCCGCGATTTCCATAATCCATTGAACCCAACAAAATCAGTTAAGCGACCGTCATTTTATGACGTTTCGCTACGTCCTACCACAATATACAAGGAGCCAGTATCAAAACAATCATGTTTCCACGTGTCACGTGACCCGCTCATGTGATCTTGGCAATGGAATTTAGATGGCTAATAAATATGAAAACACCTCCATTTCAACTATTAGGTCATCATAATAATGATTATGAACATTGAACCAGTACTTTACTCGTGCACGCGTGGAACAGCGTCGCTTAGCATTACTTAACTAGTGGCCCGCCCTCACTTCGTTTCGGAAAAGTAGTTCCACTACCTACCAATAGATGCCGCTGGGCGTCGATTGATTGTTCATCAAACGAATGTTTTTTAGTGGCTTAGTAAATTGGCTCAACTCAGTCTGATAATAAGGAAAGGATGTAAATATTTACTTATTTATTATTGTATTATATCATTGCATGTTACACAGCACATTCATATAGTGATGGGGCATTAGAGTGGGTAAAGGGTTTATGACACCCTGTACGGGCGTAGAAACATTAGTATGCTGGATGTTTTTAGTTCTAATTTTAGGACATCCTAGTGATCTTCAAAGAGCTTATTCCTTCCTTAAGCGCCGGCATCGCATTTGTGATGCCTCTGGTGTTGCAGGTTGCAGATGTCCATGGGCGGCGGTGATCACTTACCATCAGGTGTACTGTCTGCTCGCTTGTCCGCTATAATGTAAAAAAGCAGAGCTCACGTTGCAGTTACAGCGGCCGCGACGGCACGGCAGAGAGACAGTCGGTTAGTCCAACTCGTGACTTTTGGTGTATTAGGTAGGGTCAACACTAAATACGTCAGGAGGCTCAGCTGGGCCAGTCCCTCGACTCACTGTTTAAACCAACATTATGTCCGCATGGGCCTCGCAACCAGGACGCGATGGCATCGTGATAGTAATCGGGCCATTGTTCGCCGGACGCCGACCGCACGCTCCAATCTCGCGCCTGCACAATAAGCGCCATTAGGGATGCGCGTGCGGTAATTAGCTGCAATACGATACGGCTTTGCGTCACCTAATATAATATTAATTAGGAAATATGAGTGCGTGCGACGTGCGACGTCACCTAAGTACTGCACCTTCTTAGCGTTTCGTAGCTAAATATCACAATACAGAATCCTTATACATAGATTTCTCATGTTCGTTTGCTTGCCTGTTCGTCCGTCCGTATGTAAAGACAATTTTATGCAAAACTAAAAGAACTAAAAGTGGACGCTTTTTTTATTTGGTTTCGCTGGTAAAATGCGGAAAAAGTCATCATCATTTGGGTTATAATTTTCTTTGCCTATACATACATAATATCTGACAAAAGAAGCTACATTGCGTCTTCAATAATCCTGACGAATGCGTTTTACAGAATCAATCAGTTAATTAATTCAATCTGGTACAAGCAAACTGATTGCAACCGAACTAATTACGATCTAACCGATTAATTGGCTGTTTTCAACTTTATTGGTACCCGTAGATTTGTTTCTCGGTAATTTGATTTGATCGAGAATAATTTGTTAGACCGCCATCAAACGTGAGTAGTCGTGTTAATTTGTTTGATGTTAATTGGAATATTTCTCAGGAGTTCACTAGAAGACGTAAATTAGCCATATGTTTAACTTCGCACTGTTGACGCCTCATCATCATCTTAGTATTATAGACGGGGATTAACGTGACGTTAATTTTTAAGCACATTTGACATTTCGGCTGTTTTACAGCAGCCGTGGTCATAAGCTGACAAGCGGGCTGCTGTAATGCAGCCGAAACGTCAACCAGTAAGTACATAATTATATAAGTCAAGCAGTAAGTACATAAGTATATGCTTAAAAAATTACTTCGCGTTAATTCCCGTCTATAATATTAACCAAGCCCTCAGTGCCGAAAGCAGAAAACTATCACTAGCTTATCGTGAATACTACATACAGATGAATGTAAAGAACTGCTCTTGTTGAAGAAGCTGTATTTAATTCTGTGGCTAATATCAAAGAGTTATCAAAGAAAAAAGTATTACCTAGTTGATTTATTTTTCTTGTAATTCTATGTTCCGTAAGAATAAAATAGTATTGGAAGAATAGTAAGAGCGATGTACTTTCAATACCCAATATTTTTAGTTCCCGGTAGGGTCTATGTAAGTTTTCAGGTGGAGAAGTTTGTAAGACGTTTAAAAGCACGGTTTAAAGTTTGACTTGTGTAGTTGTAAGTACTTTACTATTTCCCGCTGGGACGTAGAGTGGTCGGTTAATCTTTTAAAGGTTTTACCCTTATATATTTATATTAAAGTTTGGCCAACATATGTACACCGTTGATGGCCGCTATTGAGCTGTTTGTTGTTTTGGTAAAGGATTAAATGCTTCTTTATGCGATGTCTTCATGTTCCTACAGCCACACATCAAAGTATTGTCAAATTTCTTCAATCGACTCTCATCTTACTATCATACACATTAGGCAGAATATCAATTGAGGGAATTAGACAGGTTGTGGGAACTTGCTGATCGAGTAAGTTAAGGCTAGTCGATTCGATCAACGGAAGAATACGATTAATAAGCCATAGGTTGTATTAAAAACATTACATTGACTGTCCCGATAGCGCCTTTGGTAGTGACCCTGCCTCATACGCCAAAAGTTGTGGGTTCAATTCCCACCCTGGAGAAACATTCCTGCGATGAACACTTGGGTTTGTTCAGTGTCTGGGCGTAATATTTATTTAAATATTATAGTTGTTTTTCCTCATTATATCTGTATGACAAGTGCTTAAGCTACTTAGTACGGAGTTAGGTCAATATTATGAGCTGAAAAAACATTATTTAGTTTTCTTTCGTCATCCTGTATTAGTTTGCAATGTTCACGCAGCATGCTTATCAATAGAGCAAGAAAGGCCATTCACATTAAATGACTCATATTATGGCCGTAATAGTTCGTCATGCTAATGTAAACAAAGACGTTATACAAGTCGACTGATAAATGGAAGTACTCCAGCTATTGCGAGCTCAAGTATAGATTTTGCCAGATCATAGAGTTCGCTCGGAATCAGTTACCAATAGCTGACCCGCTTGCTCGTTTGTCGCCTCTTGTATAAAAAAGTTTCATGCATCTATATCGCAGTTAGTTCTTGTTGAGATAACATTCTGTATTGCCCGGGAATCCGGATCCAGTCATTATTATGTGGTGTATTTATTTTGATGATTGAACATGCTAAATGCGCATTATTCGTGTTATATGCTATTGCTTCGCGATTTAAACGGCTAATATTTAACGGTGTATATTATAGTTATAATGCAACGCGGAAACCTAATAGACTACTGGCCCGTGTTAAAAAAATTATGGGTCATTTGAACCACCAGATGACCTATGTAGAACGATATAAGAGCATAAAATAATAAGATTCAGCATTATGCCGTCACTTGTAAGCTGTCCAACTGAGGACCACAGAAAGAGAGGGGGTTGCAACCCTTGGTATTTTCCCCTTGTCGCATGATTTTTGTACGGCGTTGCGGAACAATGTATTAGAAGCAGTACTGAAATAGCATGAAACTGATGCCGTACAAAAATTGTGCGCCAAAAGTCGGATTTTTTTTTTGATTTTCCGACACTTTCCAGGGTAAATTTGATCATTTAATTTTGTACGGCATCAGTTTCATGCTATTTCAGTATTGCTTCTAATACATTATTCCGCAACGCCGTACAAAAATCATGCGACAAGGGGAAAATACCAAGGGTTGCAACCCCCTCTCTTTCTGTGGTCCACAGTTGGACAGCTTACAAGTGACGGCATAATGCTGAATCTTATTATTTTATGCTCTTATATCGTTCTACATAGGTCATCTGGTGGTTCAAATGACCCATATTTTTTTTAACACGGGCCAGTAGTCTATAACAAATTACTGCATGTTAATGACCTGGCAATAATATGAATCGCGGTTCTGATATCAATCTACATTCTAATGGATTGTGCCAGTTTCACTCAAATGTTAATGATATCATGTTGAAACCCACAAACGGTACAGTTATAATTTCCAATCCCGTATAATCGTATACGATCCTAATGAGAACTCGAGTGTAATATCTTATATGTTTTTAACTTATTGATATTATTTTTGTTTTTATTCCAGCAATTATTTACAATTAATGCTTAAGTAAAGTAAGCAGTAACGCCCCGTTGGTCTAGTGGTTTAAGTACCGGGCCGTGATCTCGGGGTCCCGGGTTCGATTCCCGGGTCGAGCAAAAGTATGTTACGAATTTTTCGAACATAGGTTTGTGATCGCCAATCCGCATTAGGGAAGCGTGGTGATTAAGCCTAATCCCATCATAGTAGCGATGACTTGATTTCTATGATGGAGGCCTTTGCCCTGCAGTGGGACTAGTAGTGGGCGTTAATAGTTATAACCATTAAATTAACACGATAAAAAAAATACCCATTAACAATGTTAAGAAAAATTCCCGTAAAAAGCTAAATTTCACTTTCGTAATTCTTTATGTAGCTTCTTGCACTACAGCATCACCTAGTGGATTCGTGCGGAATCATGTACCCAATAAGCGCGTATTTATTTTTTGCTAATATGGCGCCGAGGAATGCGACGATGCGACGAAACTCAGATAGATGGCACCAATGGCGGTAGTGTTTAAAACTGTTAAAAACTGTGTTTACGGACGTGAGAGAAAATGACGTCTATTACAAACAAAATATGGTTCATTATTGTCCGAGAGAAAAATTAACTGAAATAAGTTAATGTTAATTCGTCTAGTGGTGTGTTAAATTTAGTGATTTGGTATTTTTGAGGGGGGGATGAGGGGTGGTGAGTGGGGGGAGTGAGGGGGGGGGGGTGAGGGGGGGGGGTGATACAGGAAGATAGGAAAAGGAAGGAAGGTTGGCATTCGGCAAACGGTAACGGGTCAAAGTTTCTTAATTTTGTCACTTTTTTTTTTTTTTTTTTTTGCTCGACTTGGCGGGAGCACTGCCGTACTGCATACTAAAGTTATAACAAATAACAGTTAAGATAGCCGGTTATTTTTAATTAGCATTAACTATTCACATGTTAAACAAAAATAACATTTAATCCCAAGTCTAAGTGGGACAGTATATAGTCTGATACTTAACTTTTTTTAAGTAAGCACTTATAATAAAAAAAAGTCGGTTTCAGGTGAGACGTGAACCTACAATCTCTGAAATACCGGCTGTTCCACCAATTAACTAACTGCCTCTTCAACTGAGACAGTGAGTGACAATTCACTCGCTGAGATTAACAACGTTTTCCTATACAAATTTAAAAGATAAAAATCCTATACCAAAAATAAAATTTATCTACAATAAATTAACAAATCAATATTTGTGTTACCTTTGTTAATTCTGATATCGATAACACAAGTGCTTATTCGTTGAGATCAGGTCAGTTGTACATAGTATTATATCGAATATTAATAAGATAATACTACTACTATTACCTGAATTCTGCGTATTATCTTTGTAACGTTAGAACGTAGTCTAGTGAACCACGTAATTCTGATAATCCTGCGTCTTGCTAATTGGTGTTTGCATTCATGCAAAGTTCACGTTTCGCTTGTTTGCTACCTAACGGATTTAGCAAACGATTAACTGTTGTAGATCCGGGAAAATACAAATTTCATTTAACAATTTCTTTCTTTCTTTGCACTGCCCAACCTATTGCCAAATCGCTGTTTTTCTTTCCTCTAAAGGTTGTCTGGAAGAAATCGCTACGAAGCGATAAGACCGCCTTAATGTAATGTTTATTGTTGTTGTAACACTAATGTCACGTATTCTATTTCTGTGCAATAAAGAATATCTATCTGTCTAAAATCGGTCCGGAAAATCCAGCAAAAAAAATAAAGAGATAATTAATGAGGAATGCTTTTAACTACATAAACAAGTTCGTGTACATGCACAGTGCCTAAGTGTGTGTTCGGCAGTGATTTTAAAATAAGAAAACAAACGGTGTGAAGTGTCCAGAGACATCTGTTTTACGTCAAATTACGAATTTCGAATTGGAATCAGTTTAGGAATTCTTATGTTTTTTTTAAATATTTTTTTTAGCTCTGAAAAACTGTCTTAAGAATATCCAGATATTTCTTTTATAAATGCCTATTTCTTAACTTTCTGCAAACAAGTTCATTAAATTCTACATCGGTGAAAATATTAAATCGTTAATGAACTCTAGTTATAAGAAAATACTAACAAACCGTGTATGAGCCTTAGTTGCTCGAAATAAAATATTTTGTATTTTTATTTTATTAATTAATACGTAAAAAGAAACATTAATTGAGTAACAAAAAAGAATAACGCATTTTTCTATAAATCAAACAGTAAAAGTAAGTATCCCATCATACGAGTAGTGGCGATGACTTGATTTCTATAATGGAGGCCTTGCCCTGCAGTGGGACAGACCTAGGTATATAGTTTTTCACAATTTACGAGAAATAATCCTTAGAATTTAGACTACCAAGCAAAATCTCTCAAAAAGACCCAACATTAATGCATCACAATTTCCCCGCTACACTGGTAATGGTTGGTAGGAAAAGCCCTTTGCCTCACCCAACATAAATTTTCGATACCACCCAGGGTTGCGGCCCTAAATCGGAATCGGTAGAATTTGCGCCGCATTTTGCGATTTTGCTCCTCATTTCCATTCAAGGAGGAGAGGGCGGGGTAACCATCCATCGTTTTCATGGGTCAACCAACACCTATGTCACAGTAGAAAAAATACAGTAAAATAGCTGGTTACAGCGTCGTTCAGGGGTAGTGTCACCAGATGACACTATGACTAGAGCATATTTTTTTTTATGTGATAGGTGGCAGACGAGCAGGTGGATCACCTGATGGTAAGCAATTGCCGCCGCTCATGGACACTTGCAACACCAGTGGAGTTACAAGTGCGCTGCCAACCTTTTATCCCCTTCCCCCCCGGGTGGGCCTCCGGTACCCTCACTCACTCGGCGAAACACAGCACAGGGGCTGTTTCTGTGAGGCAGTGGTATCACACCGGTCGAGCCGGCCCATTTATGCCGAAGCGTGGCTCTCCCACACTTAAACAACAACATTAATGCATCACAAACATAAAATGCGTATTGGCGTGTCGTTGTAAAAAAATAATAAATAGGCACAGAAAGTTCATTGACCTACGTGTTATAAGTAATATAGTTTCGCACACTACTTTATAGTCTTTCTCTATCATTTACCGAATTTTCCTGAGACCTTACTGATAATGGGGGCTATAAGCGTTTGAAAAATGGTGAACTGCTAGACTGAGGTCCAACTTCAACGCCATTGGTTGTTAAGTGAAATTTTGACATCTCATTAAAACTAACCAATCACCGTGTAGATAGACTTCAATTCTACAGTGCGCCCCATCTAGCGGATTTTTCACACGCGACAGCCCCCCTCAGATCCGAAATTCTATCTATCAGGGAAGTAGTAAAACATTGAATAGTTGGAAATTTTAGAAAAGAAAAAATAATAAAATCACGTATGATGGATGAAATCAAATTATCAACGCCTTACGGCCTTGCTACTTTGTAATTAGGGTCCCCCAATTTTAAAAAAATGTAGGTACAGCCAGCCATACATCAGGTTACCACAACCTATTAAATTTTACCTCTGGAGCGATGAAGTTGATGAAGATTTGCGAGGACTCCAGGCTGATGGCTGGCAGGAGGTGGCGCAGGACTGTTCTGTATGGAGGCTCTTATTATTGGAGGCCAAGGCTCACTTTGGGTCGCTGCGCCAGCCTAGTTAGTTACTAACAAAACAAGTTATCGAATCGAAACTAGTGTCGATTATGAGATATATTTAACAGGAACTCTTCTTTCTCCCTTTAGTATTTTTTTTCGACACTTATCGACTGTGTGCACCTCTTTCTAGAAAATCTTCTTAAAACGAATGCTACTCGTATTTTTGAGAACAAACTTAGTTAAAAATTGGCAGTCTGCCTCGCGCTATCATTTTTCAACGGAGATAAAGGAAAATGTTATTCTTGAAAAGAATTTCATACTTAATATAGGATGGTAGATAGCCCTGTTTATTTTTACGGCTTAGTATGTACTTATTTTGGAGTCGGGAATGTTGGATATTCGATAAGTAAAAAAGCTTGTAATAAAATATAACATTTTCTTCTCCACATTGCGGTTTACGACGCCTAATACGACGTCCATATTATTTGTAATACTTATTATGTACTGAATGTTTTTTGGCACACTATAAAAGGAAGTCGTGCTATGCGTGTTAGTCGTTAGTATGTAAGGATTGTAGGTATATAAATTGACGAATGTTTTCGAGATGTGTTTAATTTTCGTCGAGGATAATTCCAAGTATTCTAATGCTGAAATAGATATAGCAATTTTTCTATTATTATTTTGGTTCCGAAATAAACATTTCTTCTTTCTTTCTTTTTTTCTTTCAAATATTCTTTATACTGAATACAGATAAGTCCATACAGAACATTTATGAATGTTATGTAAGCTACTGCTGACACGGAACGTTGATTTCTACCAAGAAGAACCAGAAAGGAACTCAGTAATTTTTTTTTTCAAATTATGATCATTACAATTTTAATTTTGGTAATAAATAAAAAAATATATTTAGATTACAGGAACAGTTTGATATACAACCCTTTATACAATCTACATTATGTAGAAAACGTTATACCTATGATAGGTTTAAAGTAATCTTCGCAGTAAAAGTATGGAATCAAATTAAGTTGATTACCAAATCCGCAAATAGGTAAAGTCCTCTATAAGTGACCTTTTAATATATTGCTTTCCTTATTATATTCCTAATAATTATTACATTATTACAAATTGTGTTAATGATAAACAACTCCCGTGTTCGGACCTACATACTACAGTCACTCCCATATTTAATGTACGACTTGGCAAATGTACAGATGTATTCGTAATTTTTAGCTCTAAAATGGACCGGTGGTAAAATGGTTGATTTATTTTTGTGTCGGCCATATCTCTCATTTCCATCTGTCATAGGATTAAAGTGCGTTTCGTCTTTGATCTCGACTGATCAACATACAATGAGGGTATAAAGAACTTGTTGGGATATCTTATTTCCTGTCTTATTTCTTGGTTCTTAAGATCCCTCGGGTAGAGATGTGGCGTGCTTCAATCGATTAAATAATAATCGACTATTATATTATAAATAATTATGAGTAGGTAGGTACCTATTAGTGTGTGTTACGAGTTAATTATCGTCATCTGGTATTCATAGTACAGGGGTTGCCCTAGTTTGAAACCAGGTTTATTGGTGTCATTGTCTGGCGCATGTATTTAGGTATTATTTTCATTTAGTATTTTGCACTTTTCGGTTTGTATGTACATATTATAAGCCTTGTCAATGTTTATCAGAATTTATCTGATTTTGTAACATTGATATGGTTTATATAAAAAAAACGCTTTATAAATAAAGATAAAAGTTAAAAAATACATTTTCCATGAATGTACCCAAGCTATTATTGAAAACCCGACCGAGTCAGCATTCCAGTTTGTATTTAGCGGGTCCGCAAGTATCATTCGGGTTTATGAGACCCTAAACTGTTACGATATAGTCCAAATTATCATTAAGATATTACGCCTGGTATTTGCACAACAATGACTAGGCCGGGCAATATTAGCGACAGCAAATATGTAGGCTCATTATGTGGGTTCCCAGGTCAAAAAATAAAGGGAGGTGTGTGAAGATGGTTCTGGGTTAAGCCAATTTTTTCAATGGTTTGCGAATATTCAAGCGGAAAAGTAACTGCTAAAACCGGCCAAGTGCGAGTCGGGCTCGCGCACAAAGGGTTCCGTAGCAGCAAATTTTTAAAGGTGTACAATACTGTAGTATATTTTTTGATCTATCTTATAAGGTTCAGCCATCGTTTTCAGTGTAAGCACAATAACTTAACCAAAATTACAGTTAAATCAACCTATCTCAAAAACTATAAGAGATACTTTGATCAAACCAAAAATCGTTGAAAGAGTAATTAGCATGCATCACCTCTATTTTTTTAGAATTTTATACCCCGTAGTTATAAAAATAGAGGGGGACATACTTTTTACGACTTTGAGAGCTGATATCTCAAAAACCGTTCACTTTAAGAAAAATGTTTTTTAGAAACTTTATATCATTTTAAAAGACCTTTCCATTGATACCCACACGGGTATGTACATCGAAAAAAAAATTTCATCCTCAGTTACATGTATGGGGGGCCCCACCCCCAATTCTTTTTTTTACTATTTAGTGTCATATTTTTGTAGCGGTTCATACAACACATATTCCCATCAAATTTCATCACTGTAGTACTTATAGTTTCCGAGTAAATCGGCTGTGACAGACGGACAGACGGACAGACGACAGACGGACATGACGAAACTATAAGGGTTCCGTTTTTGCCATTTTGGCTACGGAACCCTAAAAATGGCGTCTCATTTTACGTTTAAGTATTCCGATCGGCACCTATTATACCTAGGTACTACTTTTCTTCTTTAAACCCTTATATTATTTGAGTTTCGGAGACACAAAATTTTTATTATTTCTAGATCTGTAAAACTACCATGAGTTTGAAATACTATCCTCGCTATCGAAAACTATCGCTTTGTCTTTTTCATTGTGATGCATTTTTGCAAATTGCAAGAGACAGAGCAATAGTTTACGTTATGTCAGTTTTCGATGTCAACTCATGGTAGCGCTACTGTGCGGGTCAGAGATTTTTCTGACTGAAAAAGCAAAGGCGAAAGAATGACTACGTTAGCACGAAAATTAAACTTCTTGCATTGCTTGTATAGTAGAGGTATGGTGTGCGTATATTTCTAGATTCTACGGCCATAGAGGGATCTCTCGAATGACCTAGTAAACGTTGGATTGACGTTAGAGGAGAAGGAAGGAAATGACTATGTATGGTCATCTGAATGGCCATGTGTCAATACTCTGATTATTAATAATGCGGAGTAAACTCACAGATGCAAACGTCAAGTTTCCATACGTTTTGATATTTTGCATATGTCAACTTGAGTGAAAATGTATGGGGCTGAGACATTAACATCTATCAGTTTAAACTACAATTAAAAATCAGAGTATAACCACAAAATAAAGACTGACACAGAAGTCTGACTTAGCCTTGATTTTGAATTTAGAAGAGTTCGTTGACATATGCTAGGGTTGTTGCCCGGCATGAGTAGGTACATGTACCTGGCCTCTACCACAGACCCCGACAGTTCGACAATCTTATGTCATAAGTTAGGATTAATGTGGTCGAAAAGGCCGTTAGTGCGCATGCGTGAGTACATGACATATTTTTAGCTCTTAGTGGGCAGTCAGACTTCTGTGTCAATATTTATTTTGTGGTATAACTACTCCATTGTCTATCATCATCAGTTTGTTTTAAGATTGTCGTTGATAGCTGCTTCATTCATTTGGTCGGGTACACATGTAGGTACTTTACATTTTAGTATGTATTTGAACACTTCTGCGATTCTCATCACGCTTCAATCGTTTCTTCAAATCAAAGATCGATGGCAACGAGTGGATCAAACGAGAATTCGTGGAAGTTAGGGTTGGCAACTGGTGACAAACTTTTCAACAAATAAAAATATAATCATTTTATCATATGTATAGAATTCCTTAATTAAACTACATCACTTGATGAATCATGTTTTAGAACAGGAGGAACATTTTATATTCTTACTAAATTTTCATTTCATATTTTCATTCATTTGATATTACCTTTTACTTTTATTGTTCCTTTATCGTTATCTTAGATAAAGTTTTGTAAAATCTTTTGCTTTGTTCACAGGTATGCGAGATAATATAACATTCGGTAATGTTGTCAGAGTATTGTGACCCAAGAGAACAAATTGGTAAATATGGGTAAGTACACAGATAATTAATTAATTTGATAGCCGTGGGTATATTTTATGAAATAACAATTACAATGCCAGTCAATACAATTGTAACTAATATAATTGCGCGAAATTTTATTGACATAAGTAGGCTCACAGCCCTTTTAGGCCGTTAATAAATGATAACAAATTTTATTTAAAAATCATATTACAGTAAATATTCTTATAATCTACTCATATTTATACGTTAATGTTAGTGCCATGTACTCTTTTTTTTGTCCGCTATAATGTAAAAATATTCGGACAACCCTGCTCTTAAATTTTTTCTCAGCTTCAAGGGAATGCCAAAGGGACTGAGGGTCCCACGCCACTCAACCTCGGAATCCTCAATGCGTGATAACCACAGCTGATCTCCGCCTTTGATTTGAAATGTGGTGCAAAACAAACACCAAGGGATCGTCCATTAATTACAGAAAGTACTTAAAGGAGTGAGGTCGACGAAGTTTGACGTTGTATGACAAGGACAAATTTTCTTTAGCCAAGTAGGCAATGAGCAACCTATGAATGATGATTGAAAGACAAGAAAAAGAAGACCCCCTTAAAACAATGCTTATCAAAAAAGTCTTGTGACACAGTTATTCTTCCGTAAAAAGTTGTGAAATCCATGTATCAACATAATTATTAACCTTTTAAGAAGGACGTTCGCCAAATTGCGGGCTTAGGCCTAGCAAAGTTGCTAAGTGGATGTCGATACATTAATTCGTGTCCGAATCTGATTCTAGTTGTAAGAATCTGACGTACTATTCTACATTCTAGAAGTATTGAGAATGGCTGCTTTCTGCTTTGTTATTATTATATTATGTTTGTCATTCGTCCCAGAATCACGAGCAATTATGTCCCGGACTATTTGAAAGGCGTGCGTGGGGCCGTAGCTAACACTTAGACTTGACAATTTTGCTATAATGTAATGTGTCACCAGTCGGCGACTATCCTCTATACACCATTAGAAATATACCCAAAAACAATTAGATTCGATTAATTAATAAGACTATTGAAAGATATGGAATACAAAATAAACTGGCCTATTGGGTTGAGATACTGATTATTATTCAGTAAAATAACTTTAGATAAAGCGGCGCAACATGAAAGTCTACATTTACCAGTTACAACTGGACAGTCTATGATTGATTGCTTTATTATCCAATCAAAACACGTGATACATCGATTATGGAACCGTATCGTTTTATCAGTAAACCCTTTGGGGCACACAATCCTTACAAATGTAGGGCAAAAATGACGTCATTTGCATGTTAATTGAAAAACCCGATTGAGTTTACATTTCGCGGACTTAATCAGCGTAACAGAAACAATTTGACTTTTTGGTTGCGGCTCGTCTATTTAGTTTACATAACCGATTGGAATTCTGGAGGGTCAATTTAATCAATGCTTCATCATCTTTTAGAAGTTGGTGTCGAATCTAAGCTCTTATTATCTCATAGTTTTAGCAAAAAATTTTGTTGAGTTCAATAAAATCGCTTCAATAGTTAGTTTCCTACGGTGATAAACAAAAAATAAAAATAAATATAAAATTACTCGTCTTTACGTGTGTTTTAAATGCGCAATTCAAGAACTACATGTTACTCGTACTTCATGGCACAATGGAAAAGTGAAGAGCTGGTTTTAAAACAGGCTGATAACATAGGCAGAACAATAATATCAAAATTGGTTCAAAAACACACGTTTTAGACATTTTCCGAAACGTGTAGGTAATTTGCATTGCACTTATAGGCTTATTCCATATATTCGGGTTCGTATCCGTAGGTAGAAATTGTAGAATAGCTAGCTTCGATCGTAAATTTTATAAAAAAAAACCCCGGGACCATTTTTCTTCCGGCAGCGTGAATGGATGGATATATCTCAGAGAAGCAAGTTCACTTGGCGTGTTATACGCCGATATATCTTCCGATGGCTTGGCCGAATTTATCGCTTATCCCTCGGCGCCTGTGATCTAGTCTATCATGGATTAAGTAGGTCTTAATGCAACGGGAGTTATCGTGTATGAAAAACCCGCTAGATGACGGACTGTAGGCCTAGCATGAACCAATACTGAGAAGTTAGACCTCAGAAATAGGTGAAGCAATACGTACGCCTTGAACCCGTTGGACCGCCAGCACAGCCCTTCAGTCTGAGATTGAGATTCTGACGACTTGGGTCATTCTTGGAGGCAGGCTAAATACTTCCTGCTACTATTCTTGGTAGGTACATTGAGAAACTGTTGTGTCTGTGTCTCCAATTAGCTGTCCATTGTAAATACAGGTAAAAAAATCGGGTATATTGCAAAAGAAAAGGTCAATTCCTAAATTGAACCAACTAGGCCATCAAATCCGGCATTTGGGTGCTAAAATGTGAAGCTGTTAAGGTAGGAAATTCTCCAAAATTCTACTAAATTGTGCATGGTGTTTCCCAAGGAGTGTTCTATTCATACATTTCCGCTTGGTTACTTAAATGAATCTTTCTTTGTTGGGGTCAAAAGGGTTTGCTTGCAATTTTTTCGAACCCAACAACATTTTTCCGACTTATAAAACTTCCATACAGAGCACACTAGGCGACTTATACGCCGATATATCTCCCGATAGGATCTCTTGTTCGAATTTATCGCTTATCTCTTGGCTCTGCGCTCGTATAGTCCATCATGGACTTAGTAGATCTTTACAATTGGTAGTTTTGAGGTGACCTATTTCGTAATAGTGGCAACATATCGATGACTGTGTACCGTATAAAATGGCTCTAATATTTACCTCCTTTTTATATGATGAGTGGTAGGGTAGATGAACAGACGGATCACCTGATGGTAAAGATCGTGTTGCATTCCATGGGTACCCATGGATACCAGCAACACCATTCCCCCGGATCGTACCTCCCCCCTCTGTCCCCTTACTGACAAGATGCAGCGGTTTTCTATGGAGCCGTGCCATAACTCTTGTCGAGGCGGTCCTCGGTTTTGCTTCAGTGACCATGCATTCAGCAGTGAGTAGGCCATGATGGCCAAGCTTCACTAAACTTCACTGAACTTAAGGATAAAACATAAAAAAATTAGTTTGTAAATAAAAAAAAAACAATTGAAAATCTCCTATCTACCCTACGCGTGACGTTCACGCGTTAATGCAGAAAAACAAAGAAACTAACAAATTTATTTAAAGCTCAGAATTTATTACACATTAAATATGGTGGGCAAGCAGCCTAGATCTAATGCGAGAGCGTAATGAACACTATCGATATCCCACAAGCTCGTTTACGTGTCTAAATACGTATTTCCATTTTCTAATGATTGCAGTGCGCGTTCCTGCTTGGACTTTATATGCCGACGGCACGCAAGGGTTGTCAATTGCCAACATTTTGTGTCATTCGTTTGTCCGTTTTGTTCGTCCGTATCGATAGGTGTAGTGAGTGAGGGTACTTTTTAAATTTAAAAAATTTGAGACCTAATCAGGGGGTAAGGCGGTTAGATATTGGAACTTGTGACTCTAGTGGTGTTGCAGGTGTACCTATACCTTACCTACTCTCGTCTATTACTTACTTTTAACTAAAAATTGGTTATTGAATTGAGAGGAGAAATGCTATGGTAGCTATAGAACTTGCATCTTCAAATTCAAGCACGCACCTTCGGATTAGTTACTAGTGAAGATCAAAAGACAGATATAATTAGTTTAATGTTTACTAGTCTAAAATATTCTTTTGAAAGCAAATTGTACCCTCCTAGGTCTTACAGCTAAACAACAAAAAGTATCAATTAAATCCGTTCATTATATCATTGCAAGCTTGGCCCAAACAAACAGACTTAAATTTTAATATCTATCTATTAATTTCATGTAATTATACTGTATTTTAATGGCCCCAAGCTATTTTGTGTAAATTATGTCCAACACACAAACGCGCTTTTTTATATATTTACTATTACTTAAAAATATATATAATTTAATGGTCGAGGATAAATGAATAGAGCAACCCTAGAGACATAGCCTCCAGAGACGTTCCTTTGCGCCCACAGATGTGTGTTCTGACTGTATTAGCTTGTAATTAGCAGTAAACTCTCTAGATATAATTTCCCATTGAAACATTTATAGCTGTAAAAGGACTTTAAGTAATGGTATAATAAACGTAACTGTAGTTTTGTTAATTACTCTTAAGGCGCCTCTTTATGACTACACTGCGCCTTGGACGATACAAGATATTATTTATTGCACAAAAGGCTACAGAACCTTTTTACTGCCTCGATGGCGCAGTGGCTAGGTGTTCGCCCAATGCGCGACAGGTTCCGGGTTCGATTCCCGGTCATGTCAATTTAGGAAACTACATTTTCCAAGTTGTCTTGGTTCTGGGTGTTCTGGGTTGACGTCAGTTAATTATCGTCCCCTGGTACTCATAGTACAGGGGTTACCCTAGTTTGAGACCAAGTTGATGGGTGTGATTGCCTGGCGTATTTATTTATTTACTTAATGCTATAGTCATCAGAACATCTATACTATAAGTAGTAGGGAATAAGAGTAAATACAATTTTCTCTGTAGATATTGATAAATTCTATTTACAATCCGAAAAGGCGTAATATTAGCGCAATGCAATTGACGCCTAGAGCCATCTATTGGTACACAGTGGAACAACAACACAAGGTGGGGCACTAATATGTCAAAGTAAGCATACCCTAGGCTCCGAAACAACAGCTTTGGACGCAACTGGGAACTGCACGCTAAAATGAGTTAGATCTTTAACGAAAGTTAGGTAAAAGATGAACAAAATTTAGTACATAACAGCTGTGACCCAGAAGTTAATTATTACGAAATTAAACTCGAAAGTGATGAGAACCCGGAAACTTAATCTAAAGAGAAATTCCTCCTTTTAGAGTGGACACTTGAGCAAGCCTGTTATTTTATAGACAAGGATGATTGCCAAAGTTAAGATTAAAATCTGAATCCATATTTTCCAAACTCTATGATCCTTAGTGCAAGAACTCACTACTTACAAAAAAAAATCATCAGGTGTAATTTAAAGTGTAAAGAAAGTTTTCTTGTTTTGGTTCCTACTGTATTAAACATATTTTTCTTTATATACCTATTTTAATGACGGGTAACCTGATCGTAGTTACATATGTCAACTGTGATTAATTAATATTGAACCAAATATTTTGTTGACAGTTAATACAATAATAAATCGACCCTTTAC
Organism: Cnaphalocrocis medinalis; assembly: GCA_014851415.1. Taxonomy (NCBI): domain Eukaryota; kingdom Metazoa; phylum Arthropoda; class Insecta; order Lepidoptera; family Crambidae; genus Cnaphalocrocis; species Cnaphalocrocis medinalis. The sequence continues at coordinate 5,431,462 of CM026291.1, forward strand.
ACTTTGTAGTATATTAGTAAATAATGAGTTCTAACAATAAAATGATAAGTTGCACCTTCATACTAAAGGAGATATAGGTATTTTATTTTATTATAACTCCATTTGTACATTTTCTCAAGTGGCTTTCTGTAGAACTACGTCCAATTATGACTAACTTCACGTAATATGTATAAACATGTTACATGCTTTCGAAAGTACTTTATACAAGTAGTTTCATTAATAGGCACTATTCTATGAAACGATCCGCTAAGAAGGCTCTCTGCTCAGTATCAAAGTTGGCGTTGTTGGGCTATAAACGATTAATTCACTGAATGCTCAACTGCAGATGCCAGACAGGCGTCGTTTGCATAGGAAATGGCGATTAAAAAGCGCCATTCTAATTCCAAAGTGCGCTTTTCCCTATCCAATTATGTTTGTTTAGGTACGGAGTGGTAAAATAAACTTAACTTTAAGCCATTAGGAGTAATGAAAAGGTAGTCTGTTTTTAAGTCTCGTCGCGGGGATAAGTTTCCACTCAGTGCTGCCAACATAAGAATTTCCATGCTACATTTTTTTATGCGACAGTGGTAGATGAGCAGACGGATAGACGTCAACCATAGACACCTGCAACACCAGTTAGAGTCACAAGTACGCTGCTAACCTTTAACCCCCTTTTCCCTATTGGTCCTCCGGTACCGTCACTCACTCGACGAAACACAGCGCAGGCGCTTCTTCATGCTGGTCTTCTGTGAGGCCCTGGTATCATCCAGTCAAGCCGGCCATTCATTCCGAATGTGGCTCTTCCCACGGTCCAATGTAGTACCCTCCCTTGCAATGTCTATCTACTGCTGCTTGAGACTTGCAATGTTGGGGTGATGCTATCTCCTCCTAGAATTGTATCAGTGAGGGTCGTGACCTCTCTTCTGCATTACTTTCTCTCTGATGGTCTACTGCATCTGTTTCTCTGGTGTAAATAGCGTTATGTACATGGTGTTGAGTGTGGTTTGATGCTGGTCGGACCAGTATTGGGTTGCGTCCACGAAGACTTTTCCCGTCAACTCTTCTTCTCCGCATCCGCATTTACGCCTATGTCCAGCTGTAGACTTAGACAGGCTGATGATGATCCGCATTTTCAAGCGTGATGATTAAGCCTTATCCCATCACAGAGCGATAACTTGATTTCTATGATGGAGCCTTTGCCCTGCTGTGGGACAGTATATAGGCTGCTACTGTACTTATTTGCTTCTCGATGTCATTATCTGCTATTTATAATATCCTGAACTGACGGCCTAAATCAAACCGGACGTTCCGACCGAATCGAAGTTTCCCTCCCTTTCATCAGCGCTGTGAGTCACCTTTGTTTGGGTGCGACAGGTATACTCTCATTCGTTACGGGATGACATCGTTTTAAGCCACCTGGTTTCACCAACTATTTCCTTTACATATTGTACGTATAGCCACACGTCAAAGTGTTAAATAAATTTCCTCAATCGACTCTCACCTTAGTGTCAAATACTTAAGGTTGAATATCAATTTTGCAAATTTTACAGATTGTGGTAACCTGATGTGTTGCTGTCTGTACAAATATTTAATTTAGTTCAATGTTAACAGATTTTCTCTCTGATTTCGCAGCCTGCTAAATTGATAGATTTGCCTTAATCTGTATCAGAATTAATTCGGTACCATTCATCTATATAGTAATTTGTTTGCCCTTATCAAAAGGGCGGGGCGTGATCCGAATTATAATATCGGGATTTAGAAAGCAATATGTTCAGTAAAGACATTATATTTTCAGCACGTACTTTTCATTAAGAGCCTCCGGGATATTTAGGGCTGTGAAAATGATTACTTAATCGATAGACGGAATGTGCGAATAATAAAAATAGCAAAACCGACTTCAACACTACATCATCAATGTATACCATTGAAGTTTTTTTGGATTTTGTTGTTTTATTTCAAAAACTACCTACTGAGTCAATTTGAATAATTCTTTTTTTGTTGGATAGTCCATTTATCGAGGAAGGCTATAGGCTAAATAAACATTACGCTATGACCAATAGGAGCAAAGACAGAGCGGTAAATGTGTAAAAAACGGGGAAATTTTTCCACGCGGACGAAGTCGCGGGCGGCCGCTAGTAATACTATTTTCAATTTAAGATTTCTTAAACTTGGAATTTCAAATTTCACAGACAAAAGTCTAGACTTTTAGGCTAATAGCTAGGTTTATGTTGATTAGTAAGTCCCATTTACAAAGCTTTTTTAAGCTGTCCCAGGATCGAATTAAGTCATACCTGGGCCCTTAGATAGGCATTATATTTGCTGGATTAAGGTTCAGCCGGCTTCTCTATTCATCACAATATCAGTTGATTTCATTATCCACCTGTGATATTGCAAAAGTAAAAAACGCAAATATTTATACGTCAATTTTTTTATTGTCGATGTCTATACCGAAAGATCGATAAAAATCTTTCATGTACAGTCACGTCTCTAGCGTGGTTCATTAAATCGCTGTCTGTTGTTCATTAGACAATAATTAAATAAGAAGTAGGTACTTGTTTCATGATTTTTTTCATTTAGCTGAATAAATGCGAAGCTAATGGCGAAAGAAATCAGGAGGGACTTCATTATGAATGTTTTATGACTAGTTATCTTCATTTTGGTCTAGTCTATGGTATACTTTTCTCGAACAACCCCCTAATAGGGCATGAGTCATTGAAGAATTTGATTGGATTTCGCTCTTATGTCGTAATGGATAAGGTTCAAAATCTGATGGGAACTATTTTCCCTGTGCCCGATTAAGGGTAATGTTGTTCAGTGAGATTTTTGCGCAAACAAGAGAGTGCCAACACCAAGTGCGATTTCTGTTAAATGTAACCTTGTGTGTTGTACCTTCGAAAAAAGAACGTACATCTTCTAAAGGACCAGTTACGTTTTTATATTCCTTCTGGTGTGGGTAGCGGATATCAGGTGGTAGTGGTCACTTAATACTAGGTGACATGCTTGCTCGATTGCTTTCCTTCACCATTAAAACAGCGTTACGGCATGTTATAATATTCATTAACCCAAACTGATTAATGATAATGTAATGTACTTGATGAAAATAACCGCGTATAAACCTGTTAACTGAAACCAAAGACTTGCGGCTGACAGTGTATAGATATACTAATCATCTATCTATCTATAGCATGTAACAGTGAATGTGTGTCCTTCGATCATTTTGTATGGGAAATGAAAAAAAATAGGTACGCTATTCGTTGTTTAGAACACGTATTTCAATAAATAGGTAATAACTCATTCGAAAGTTTGTCTAGGGTGAGGATTTAGTGGTAGATATTGGTGGTACGGCGTGGCTCTACCAAATACGCTATCAGGTCCGTCAGCGAAACAAATTTAATTTTTTTATTTATTGAAAAACATTATTCCACAAAACTTACAACAACGTTATGTACAATAAGTAAACTTAATGCCAAGAGCCACTCTTAACAAGGATGTAACTGATAAACCGTATGAATCAACATACATTTAAGCATACATATATAGAATTCACTGTTGCTGATTGGTCGAAGTTGAAAACGTTTAGCGTCGTAAAACTAATTGCGTGCAGACCCGTTTTATTATCTACACCAAGACTATTCTGTCCAATTAATTTTCCCTATCTACAAAAAGAACCAAGAACTCAAAGTACTACAACTCGAATGATAGTGAAGCTGAATAGAATCAAAGAAAATGTTCCCTTTAACGACACAACAAAAACACGGCAACTACAGAGCAGAGAATATCAAAACAAGACTGTGATACCAATAAATGGAATGTTGTCTTTGATATCCTGTTCAAGGAACAGAACTGTCCTGTATTATTCAGGAAGGAAGGAAGATACCACAGATACGCTGTCCACGCCATTATGGTAAAGAAACTAATATAAAATAGATTGTATTGTCTTTAGAGCCTATAAAATTTTAGTGCACTCTATGGGAAGGAATAAAATGGGTACTATTCGACGATGCGATTACCTTCTTCGATTTTATGTGATTGTAATAATTTTACTATGTTTCGTTATCTGGATAGCCTTATAAGACTTAGTTTTATAGTGGTGGCAAAATATACTTTAAAAATCAACTTATTACGGGCCGGCGGAATTGTCCTAGTGAGTAGACAGTACGAGATTTAACACCGATCCCTCAAATGGAATAGATATAAACATGGAAGGGAATTTAGGTATAAACATTCGCATTATGATTAGCTAGGTAAGCACAGAAATAGAAAAAAAACCTATGTTAGCACCTCCTTGCTAAGCCCACCGACAATCACACCCTGCGTAGCAACAGGGTTGCCAGCAAGATCTATTGCCAACAAATGGATTAAAATTATAATTTTAAGTGTTCAGATTTTATCCCGGTTCTTTTCTGATAAATCTTTCACTCAACTAATACCCCGTTGGTGGGTTAATTACCGCTACCGTGATATCGGGATCCCGTGTACATCTCCCGAGTCGATTTAAAAGTATGTTTCGAATTTTTCGTACATAGCTCGGGTTTCTGATCACCAGTCCACATTAGGCAAGCGTGGTGATTAAGCCTGATCCCGTCATAGTAGCGATGACTTGATTCCTATGATGGAGGCCTTTGCCATGCAGTTGGACAGTACATAGGCTGATACTTTACCTTACTTTACATTCACTTAACTCCCAATTAACTTATAGAATTTCCTCTGCTCAAAAATTACTTTTTTTTCCATCACCATCAGGTCACGCCACATTTCACAACCGCATTCGGTTTTTACGGTGCACTATAGATGAATCATTTATACGTGAAACCTAAAAGTGCCTAAAAGGTGACTTTCGGGACGGAGGAAAAACAAAGAAGCTGAGTTTAAAATCGGGACAGAAAGGCAGCTGATGAAAAACTCGTCGAAAATGTTTCAACCCCCCATACAAAATTACCAGTTACGTGGTCGACTTTCCATGAAAAGAAATTTTTTTCAAGCGGACTTCCAAAAGTTATAGAGCATAGAAACAACGTATAATAATATGACATACTATCTTTTTCATTGGAAATTAGTAAGTATCCAAAGTTACGGAAAAATCAGGACATATTGCGGTCCGAAAAAGGGTAAAACAGAACGTCCCATATAAATCGGGACACCTGACAACGAACTGGTCAGGTTTTGACGGGATTTATGAAGCCACCTCTGTCCTTTCAGATGTGGTTGGATACACTACTAAAGAACGCGTGCTGATTTTTGCCGTTTTTTTATCTTCTACTAGCTTTTGCCTGCGGCTTCGCTCGCGCCCCCCACTTCCCTAAAATGGTTAGTTAGAAAGGGGCAAAAAGTAGCCAATGTTACTGTTCAACCCTTCAACTATCTCCACTCAAAAAAATCACGTCATTCAATTCGTCTCTTTGTTTTGCCGTGAAAGAATACAAACAGACAGACAGATACACTTTCCCATTTATAATATTGGTATGGATACTATAATATTTTTAAAGAGGTAACTCAGTTTGGGATCAGGACAATGTAGGTATGTGATGCTGTCTCAATTTATTGGGTGGCTGAAAAACAAAATGCAGTCCATATAATATACTAAATTTTCTAATCCGTAAGTTATCTGATTTCGTCTAGTTCATTAAGCCAGTCGATTGGCCCCATATTACAGGCGAGTGCCCCGGCGTTCAAGATAATGAGATGATTTGCGTTCAAAGGTAATGTAATACAATTTTCCCCGTTTTACGGTTATTAGCCATCCCCGGAAGGCCGGTGTATCTAAATTTTCTCCGGCTCAAAAAGGCAGTACAATGCTGTCAATGGAGGGTAATGAGTTTTTTTTTTAATGAAAGTCGTTGCAGAGATTATACTTACTACCAATAGGCCATAGTTATTTTTTTTAATAAATTAAGGCAACATCATATACATTGTCCTGGTCCCAAGCTAAGGTTTTCCCTTGTGCTATGGTAATCAGAAACAACGAAGGAACTACAGACTGTAATTTATAATTCTTCTTCTTCTAAGTGCCATCTTCTAACGAAGGTTGGCGATCATAATGGCGACTTGAACCCTTGACACAGCTGCTTTAAACAGAGAACGGGTGCTTTTATTGTACCACTGGCGCTGATTTTTAAGGCAAGAAGTTCTTCTTCTTCCTGGGCTCCTCTTTCCTTGGATCTTGCCTTGTATTATAAGTTGCAATAGGTCATACTTCGGACCACGCATTATATGTCATAGATATTCCAGTTTCTTTCTTTTAATAGTACTTAGAACCTCAACTATTATAATTGAAAACACGTAAAACTTCCAACATTTGAATTTACGAGATTTGGTTTTGCAGAACGCTAAAGCAAGCACCACTTGACCTTACTAAGTCGGGGTACAGCCAGATTTGACCTTTTTCAGCATGAGAGAACTTTATATACAAACAGCTCTAAAACGAGTTGACGAAAAAATTAAAAAGTACATCTAGTCTAGAGTAGAGTGACAATGAGACGAGGGGATAGGATTATCTGGGAATCAAATAGATTAGAAAAGTTATGTTACGGGTTTCATACCATGACGTGCCTTATTTTTGAAAACAAAACGCATCATTATTTATTCACGCAAGAAACTTTAGATTTACGTTCCTATATTATATTACAATTTGATGACCAACATCAATTTTTTTTAACTTATCAGAATTCACTTTCATTTATTATCACATCAGCAGTAGCAATATTAGACATTCATAAATGTATTTGTATGCCCTCTAAAACTGAATACAGAATATTTCTATTTCTATAATAATAAATAATTAATATAACCCATCTTGTCTCCTTTACTTAAACCGAATTCCCGCCCCTGAGTTTTTTGTTAAAATTGTCTATTTGCACTTGTTCAAAGGAAAATTCTTTTAAAATTCGACCCATAAAAGTTCAGGAATAATTTAACCCGGGTTGTCTTATAATTTTAATGAAATAACAGTGTTCCCTTTTTGTTACAGGTAATTGTCAAGGCATTTTATTAAAGGGCGTTGGAACAAGTCACCCGGATGGGTCTTGTTCGAGTTGATTGTAATAAGTAAGTGATCTTATTAAAGCTGTGAAGGTAAGCAAGAATAATTGAATGTCACTTGCAAATACACGAACTGGTTTTTGGTCACAGCGCCCAAAAGAAAGCCGTGAAGTTGTCTGTATACCTACACAGTAGCCTGCCTTAATTTAGTTTCGCTTCTTAACTTTGCTTATAGTTCCCACTTTGGGCCGTGCTATTATAATATTGGCGCTGGTTGTTGGTTACATCGTACAAGTGTTTCGTCTATTCAGGGTACTTAAATAAGTCTTGTAGATGTCTAGTACAAATTATAAATGTAGATTAATTAATTGTATTTTACCGGGCTATTGAATTACGCTAAAACCTGTAGTAATAGTTTTGTTTATATTTATTTCATTAAGCACCAAGTTTCGAAAACTCCGTGAGATTATTCACCTACTTATATTTTATACTGTGTCGATACGCAAGGTCACTGTTCTCTACCCACTCACTGATGTTCGAACATTCCATCAAAAAAGATATTTATTTTCTGGTTAAGTTATATTAAATGGAGTAAAAATCTTTTAACGTTAGTATAGCGAAAATCGGGTTTCATCCTTTTTATTTTAAAAACATAAATTCAGTAAATGTTAGCTTAGATTGGATACCTATCACCTAGATATATTTTCAATAAAAATCTTTTCAAACTCGAGATTTAGTTTTAAAGAAAAAATATAACAAATTTTCTGAGAACAGAACATTTCTCAGAAAATTTGTTATATTTTTTCTTAAAAATTAAATCTGTTTTTCTTTTTAAAAAACTTTATAATAATTTTAAAATACATTTTCGTGATAAAATCCATTTGCCTCGAGTTCGATCGAAAATTATGTGATCGTGATAACAAAAGCAAACAATTTACATCTTATTTGCTGCAAAATTCTTGGTAAATAACTCTCATTTATCGTTTTTAATTGTTCATCAAGCGTAAGTATAATTGTGAAGCACCAAGGTTATCCGTAGCAATTAATTTTACTGCGTAGTCTAGTCATCCATTTATACAAAGCCGTAAACCACATTCTCTAACTGACCTTTTTTTTCTTCAATAAATGTTACTTCTACAAAGTCTAGATCCGTGCCTTTTAAATTAAGTTTTTGTTATATTAGGCTAGAATTACAAATTTGCGTTTTAAAGTTAGGAAAAGTTTCCTCTCTTACTGTGGGGGTTAGTTTGGGAGTCGTCAAGTAGCTAGGTTAATTATATATACATGCTTTGTTTTAATTAATATTAAGACTTAATGTTAAAGTCTTTATTTTCGATTCTTATTATACACTGTTTTTTAACCATCTTTCTCACTTTTCGATGACATTATACTGATGAAAATTAACATTTTTCCCCAAGGAACATAGGGTTTAGTCTAAAACAAAAAGTCATCATCCCATACAAAAGTGATCAGCTGATTGATGATAAGAGTCTAGTAGTTTAGTAGACAAAAACGTGCATCTCTGTAACGAGAGATTGCAGGTACAAATCTCAGCTCTTTCCCGAGATTTACAAATGCTAATTTCTACCAGTTAGCTCGGCTATGAGTTAAACATCGTGAGAAAACCTGCCACTGACTGTGCGAAGTTCAGACTTTCCAAATCATGGACAATAGTCCAAAGCGTTTGCATGTGTGCATTATATAATGGTGGTTTACAATGCAACTAATACTAATTTAATTTATAGGAGGCAGATTAATTACTACTTAATCGATTGCTTACCATATCCTATTGATTTTCATTGCTCATAATAAGTAAAATGTTTATTTACATGTCAATACAGATTTCTCTTTTTAATAGTCCACGCAAAATGTTTGCAGAAATAAAGATACAATTTCACTTTGGTGTTGAATATCGTTTTCCACAAAACGTTTCAGAATTTTGCCGCATATTCGGCGTGGCCACCAGTCGCTTTACATTGGAGCCATTCGGTGGTATTTCTTTGTGGGATTTCCATTGAAAAATATCTAAAACTCACCATGTGTTAACTGGCACACCGAAAGCAGTGGGTGGTCAAAAATTTTATTTGACGAATATAACTATCACAGTCGTGTTCGAATTGGATGAAATTCATATTAATTGATGTAAACGGGACTAAACGCGAGGAGGTTGAAATATAAGAACATTATAACTATATTGCTTGAAGTTTCGAAGTAACAAAGGCCGTGGGGAGGCGCACGGCGCGTCGTCTACTACGCACGGCTTGTGCATCTTCGGATACCCTCTCATTTTCGATATTTGCTCTGCCACTAAATACACTATCAGTGAAGTCACTCTGACACACTATACTTACAGTATCTGGATCATGTTTAGTCCCGTTTACGTCAAGTATTTGTACAATGCATAACCTGATGGTAAGCGATTGCCGCCGCCCATAGACAACTGCAACACCATTTTTTTTTTTTTTTTTTATGTGATAGGTAGCAGACGAGCAGGCGGATCACCTGATGGTAAGCAATTGCCGCCGCTCATGGACACTTGCAACACTAGTGGAGTTACAAGTGCGCTGCCAACCTTTTATCCCCTTCTCCCCCGGGTGGGCCTCCGGTACCCTCACTCACTCGGCGAAACACAGCACAGGGGCTGCTTCACGCCGGTTTTCTGTGAGTCACAAGTGCGCTGCTAATCTTTAAACCTCTTTCCCCCCTTAATTAATTGCGTTTGTATGTAGTTATATTGGTTTGAGATTTATATCACCATAGGTATATCCTATTGTGCCCAAATTTAAATTCTGGTCATGTCACTAGACAGTTTCAATCACGTACGATCACGTCGTGCAATCTGGAGACCTATTTTTGAATTTTCGCTTCGTCCAAACAAAACTACTCGTTTTGCAAGTCACGTCGTCTCGTGAGTCGCATGATTCATAATTTTCCCTATTTTTGAAATCACTCGCTTAGTGTGTCGCCAATCTTGTCAAAGTATAGTCCTTTTCACGAAAAGAGTCCCCCGGATTTTGATGAACTAAAATGACATGGCAGTCTACGTAATGAGTGGGAAAGAGATAGAAAGCCTATTTGTATGACAAGTGGCGCCGCTCCCAGGGGCCTTTTTCGTAAAATGGACTTTATAGTGTTAACTCGTTATATTTGACGTAAATGCGACCACTCGCCTAGCGGAAACGAGTGGTTTACACCACTCGTTGCAAATCGCTCGTTTTCGAATGATTCAAAAATGCGGATGTCAAAAATCATGCGAGTCACACATTTTTTAGTGAGACGACAATTCAAAGATAGGTCTCCAGCTTCCCGCAGAGGCGTTTTCGAATGTTCTTTTCCATTCTAAAACGAAAAGCTATTGGATCTCGTTGTTTACTGACGCCAGATTGCGGGGACGCCTCCCAAAATATGATCTTTTAAGGTATTTAATTTATCGTCATCTACTCATAGGTCGCGGGAGTCCCTTGGATGCGGGTGGCACAGGACCGATCTGTGTGGAGAACTTTGGGGGAGGCCTATGTCCAGCAGTGGACGTCTATTAGCTGAAATGATGAATGATGATGATGAGTACTCATTGTACAGTGGGTTGCCCTAGTTTGAGACCAGGTAGATAGGGTGATTGTCTGGCGCATTTAGGTATGGTGAAACTAGCGGCCGCCCGCGACTTCGTACGCGTGGAGTTAATTATTGACACTTACCGTCATATTTTGGACAATCCACACAATATATTTTTATAAATTGTAGCCTATATGTTATTCTGATGTATAAGCTATATTGTGGTAAAGTTTCATTCAAATCCATTCAGTAGTTTTTACGTGAAAGAGTAACAAACATCCATACATCCATACAAACTTTCGCCTTTATAATAGTAGTAGGATTGATCGGCTTAATTGTTTAATTGAGTTTCTTTTTAGTCCAAAACGACTTGAAAAAAAATTACATATAGGAACAATACTTATACATAAATAAACAGTATTCATAAACAGTTTTTCAGTTATCTATCTCAAAGGAAATAATCCCTATATTTAGGACAGTTTTGATGGTAATGATAAAAGTCGTCCCCTGCTAGGTTATCGTTCCGAGATCTAGTTCTCATATTAAAATATGTACTTAGCACCCCTGCTCTTCTAATTTCCGCTTCACACCATTCATATTTTTTGCATAAAAAGGGATTTAAGAGTACCACCTGGGCCAGATATGCTGAGTTACTCACTAATTGCTAGCATACAGACTGTACACACCTGCGATTACTGATATTATTAACTATGTAGGTTATAATATGGGAGCAATTTTATTTAAGAGTATCGATCTTATTGCAATGTTCGCACTAAATTAAAAATCATCATCATATCAGCTCACGTCCACTCACTGCTGAGTATAGGCTTCTTCTTTATCACGGCACTTTATTTCTTAATTTAATTAACCTTTACCTCTTTAAATAGACGGGAGTGTCTAGATGTTTCATCAGCATCATTCGTCATACTTACTTTATTCTTTACTTGCAACTTAAATTTTATTTTTCTTGCAACGGAAAAATTGTCCGTGAAAACAAATGCCGATCGCTGGACTTTCACGGAAACATGAGAAGTTTACCCATAAGGGCATAAACACATCAACGTTCTCAACTTCTTGCGGCAAACACCGCACTTAAGTCCATTGTTTAGCCGATGCATACTTGACCTAATCGCGATTCTGAAAGAATCTCGCCCTTGGCTTGCAATATTGGCCCAGTTTCCTTCTTTTATCGTTTTTCAAACAACAAACCTATTTTTGGCGTAATCCATCTAAGTGGGAGTTATCCGCTATTTTTAGGAAACCATTGTGTGCAATATCGGTTGTGTTTAAATCGTAGAACGTAGTTTGGGAAAAATCGGGTGCTACGGATTTTTGTAGGTTTTTAGACTTTTGCGTTGCATTACAACTATAAAATATTAAAACGGTATTACCGTCGTAAGGCCCAGACAGCAGACACAACGGAAAATCAATTGTTTTATGCCTTTTAAAAGGCTTTTGGGTCTTACGACGTTAATGCGACGTTTATTGTTAAGAACATTGTATGTTCTTACTGCTTGACGTTTCGGCTACGTTGCAGCAGCTGTGGTCACAAGCGGATTTGCGGTGCACGGCTGAAGCAGTATGTACTCGTACATACAATGTACAGTGGCCAGCACATCAAGTTACTACAATCTGTCAAATTTCTTCAATCGAACCTCACTTTTATGTCAAACGTGTTTGGTTCAATATCAACTGAGGAAATTTGACAAATTGTAGTAACTTGATGTGCTGGCCACTGTACTTAACAATAAATGTCGCGCTAACTCTTGTTTTAGTATTTTATGGCTACGGAGTTTTATTGAGTGACTATTACTTTGACTTCGACAGATTATTTGACTGCCCATTTTTTCAATAAATTACACTTGACATTAGCATAGGTACTACCCTCGTGTAATAATATCCATAGAGGGTTCATGCAACCATCCTATATGGCTGCCTAACTGCTGGCTTAGCTTTAAGGCAGCTAAATGTAACATGTGCGATTTAGGCAATAAATAAATAAATATACCTAGAGTAGAGAAAAAGGGGTCCTCTTTTTGGGTTAGAAGCCCTGAAAATAATATTTGAAGTTGAATGCCAATTTTACATAATGAAAACCGATAAGTTCAATATTATATTAGAATTGAAAGTTCTACTGGGAAAAGTCAAGCTCGGTATGAATTAAAATGAAGCCACATTCAAAGTTATCCAAGTTCGAAAAGGATGAAAAAGGTGGGTCGTTGATTGGGAGAGAACTAATCTGATTTATCTGGCCTGTTAAGGGGCGAGGAAGTTTTACCTGCTTCAGAACCTTCGCTCTGATGGATCAATTTTCAGTTCTCCATAAATTAAGACCGCCTCTGAATTTGAAACTAATCTCTTCTCCCCTTAAAAAATTACATGTATGGTAAATGTAATAATATGTTCCGATAGAGGGAGATCTTCAATTTTCATATTTTATATGAAATTGACGATCTCCCTCTATTGGAACATATTATTACATACGTAAGATCTTTATCTTACGCCCATAAACACTTGCAAGACCAGTAGTCACAAATGCGCTGCCAACCTTAAACCCTCTTTCCCCCCAGTTGGGCCTTCGGTTGCCCCTCACTTACTCGACAAAATGCAGCGCAGGCACTGCTTCACGTCGGTCTTTTGTGAGGCCGTGGTATCACTCCAGTTGTCGAGCCGGCCCATTCATGCCGAAGCGTGGCTCTCCCACGGTATAAAGTTTACGATACGATTTCGTGAAATGTTTGTGTTAGGCCTACTGGTAGTACCTAATCTCGGCTTATGAACATCTGCTAGACTAGAGAGGTCGCAATCATTTACTTACTATGTCGCATGATTCTATCAACACAGCAAATACATAAACTAATCAACATACGCAGGGTCATTAATAACATCTGCAGGTATCAAGAGCAATTAGCTGCGTCCTGGCCATTCGGGTCACGAACAATATACGAGCAATTGGCTCGAATTAGACTGACTAATTCGCCCCCAACTAAACGATCGGGCCGATTACCCGTGAATACAGAAGAGTCGGTACATTGTCATTGTGACACTTTAATGTGAATGTGTAATGGGTAATAATAAAATCATTTGTTTTTTTCTCACAAACAATGAAAAAAACCAGTATCATACATAATCTGTTAAGGGACACACAAAATCATATTATATTATGTGCAGTAGCTACTAATGGTTTTGACGGCTTAAATAAAAACTTAAAAATAGGTTAATTTCGAACATCTAAGCTTATACAAATTTTGTTAACTATGGATAACTAGAGTTTATTTTTCACACAACATCTCATAAGTACATTGACCTGACTCCGTATGAAGCTGCTTAAGCACTTGTGTCATAGATATCAGTTAACAGAAGAACACAAATATAATACTTTTATATATACTTTATTATTACACTCAGAACAGCAGACTCAGACCCAGAGTTAGTATATAAGCCAAGCGAAGCGAAGTAATAAGTGACATTTAGGATTCTTGAGTCATCACTACATACAGCGGACGACACTGGACCGGTTAGTGAGTAGATACTTGTCGAAAGATGATGAATGAAATGATGATGATGTTTTGTATTGAAACTTTACGCAATGAATTGACAAAAGCAAAAAGGATTTCCAGTTTCTTTAGGATTTTACTTTTGCAAAAACATTCCCATGATAATATTACGGAATATGCGCCCAACAAATCCCATGTTGACAAGGGGCATCGATGAAACCACATCAAGTGAATTAAGGTGTACAGACTAACTGGGTCGGAGAATGTATCTCAGTAAATCCTGTTAATCCAATAGTAAGGCCAACCCAATACTCTGGGTAAGATTAATATTGCAGTTTCACCGCACTTTATCCTTTGTTGATGACTGTTTTGGTTAGGTATGTATGCACCCTTAAATGGGAACGATAAATCATGAATATATAGACTTTGGACTGTAGGGTTTTCGCTGGTGGTGAAAATAAAAACTGGTTTGCAATGGTAAAACTAATTGTATTTCCTAAACACAGCTATTTTTCGCAAAGCCTATGCTTTTTTCTTGTCTATACAAGATAGAAGTAAAACAAAACAACAATCGAGAAAGCGACTCGGTAAGCGTAGTGTTAGACGCCCTGCGACAAGATGGGATGATGACATTCGAAGGCTGGCTGGTGTGGGCTGGATGAGGGCGGCCCAACATCGGGAGCAGTGGCGTGCATTAGGGGAGACCTATGTCCAGCAGTGGACGAGTGTGGGTTGCTGATGATGACATGTATAGTTTTGTATGAGTAAATGTGATAGTTAATTATCCATCTTTAGTTGATGTGCCCCTGTTAGAGTCCGGAAACACCGTATTCGCACATTTTCTTTGAACTTGTATCCCAAGATTCGGTCGGACTTAATAGCATTGCTCGTTTTAAGCAGCGATAGGTCCGCCAAATTACGTCTTTTGATCTCGTAATAGGCACTCGGTCATTAGGGTGTCTACTGTACTTGCAACAGTATAGCTTCTTCTTCCTTCTTCCTCAGGGACTTCCTCAGGGAAGTGACAAGGAGGGCTAACAAGCTAAGTTATATAAAAGAGGAAACAGTAGTAACACTTCCGATTTGTGAGTGCTGAGTGCTTATAAAGAATATTTTGCTTCGATTTGATTTGAGTAGTGTAGAGGTGTCTATGGGCCACCACTACTCACCACAATCACTAGTCACCACAATCGCTAAACACCAGGTGCTCCATTTGCTCGTCTGCCACCTAACATAAAAAAAAATGTTTATTAAAATGATCAGGGGAAACAAACTTGCGCGAAGAATTCCATATTAGAGCTCTCCACATCCAGACTATTTATTTATAAAGAGATAATTTCTATAAACACTAGCGCGATACAATCAACGCCCAGCGCCATCTATAGACAGAGAGTGGAACAACGGTCCTGGAACAAACGGTGGGCCATTAGTTATATAAAAATAAGCGAATCCCATATTTAGTTCCCATAAATCGACGTACCATTAATTCATAATATTAATATACCTGAAGGTACAATTTAATTTCAATAGCAGCGCTAACAAGGCAAGACAAACTTGCTCCATCAAATACGACAAATGAAACTTGCAGAGGTCAGTGCAGCTCGCTCCGAACAGTTATAAACAAAGCTGGGAACTTGCTCCAACTTGCTGAACAACTGACTCGTAAAACGTTGGAAAGCGATACGTGTTCATTTGCCTTCAATAGATGGTAATATGAAATAACGTATTGGTTTACATGTCAAAGGAAACTTCATTGTACAGTCGAGGTCAAAAATATGTTTAGGACCTTGTCACAATAAATATTTATAAGAAAGTGGAAGTCGTTTTCTTATACATATAGTACTGTGACAAGATCCTAAAGTGTAAACATATTTTTGACCTCGACTGTACCTTATTGACTGGCCAGATGGCGCATTTGGTAGGGACCCTGCCTCGTATGCCAAAGGTCGTGGGTTCGATCCCCACCCTGGACAAACATTCGTGTGATGAACACTTGTGTTCGTTCAGTGTCTGCGTGTTATATATGTATTTAGTGATACCTCTGTTGTGTGATATCTGTAACACAAGTGATTAAGCTACTTACTGCAGAGTCAGGTCAATGTATGAAATATTGTGAGAATTTATTTAATATTTATTTGTTTATCATCATCATCATCCTCATTTCAGCCTATAGACGTCCACTGCTGGACATAGGCCTCCTCCAAAGTTCTCCACACAGATCGGTCCTGTGCCACCCGCATCCAATGGACTCCCGCGACCTTCACCAGATCGTCGGTCCATCTGGTGGGAGGCCTGCCACGGCTGCGGCCTCCTGCGCGTGGCCTCCACTCAAGGACCTTTCCACCCCAACGGCCGTCTGTTCTCCTCGCAATGTGCCCTTATTTGTTTATACATATTTCTAAATCAGGCTGGACACAGAAATTTGGTATAAACAGAAGAAATCCCCCAGCACCAACTACTTACGCTGGGTTCTAAAACGCTAACTATTTGACTTCTTTTCTTTAGTTTTAACTCTTACCATTTCTACGTATTAGATAGAGATAACTTAAGAATCCCACTGAAAGCTTTAGTTGGGAACTTCGCAATTCAATATCGCTCCTGTGAACGCGAGACTGACCTCAAGCAATTCCGCTCTTTACGATCATAGTATTTCACTTGTAGTGTTCTTGTAATTGTTTCCTACAAACGACGTGGAGACACTCGATCACTTTGAAGTCGTTGAAAAGTGTGAACTGAATAAATAAAAATAAAAGCTATAAACAATTGCTCTCATGTAACCCAGTTACATAATAGCATTAACTAAATTGTGGGAGAGCCATGCTTCGGCATGAATGGGCCGGCTCCACCGGAGTGATACCACTGCCTCACAGAAAACCGGCGTGAAGCAGCTCCTGTGCTGTGTTTCGCCGAGTGAGTGACGGTACCGGAGGCCCACCGGGGGGAAGGGGAGAAAAGGTTAGCAGCGCACTTGTGACTCCACTGGTGTTGCAGGTGTCCATGAGGCGGCGGCAATTGCTTACCATCAGGTGATCCGCCTGCTCGTCTGCTACCTATCACATAAAAAAAACTAACAAACATAAATTGAAACATCGTTTTGTTTTTGCACAGAAGTCTCTTCTACCATCTTATTCACGGAGCCCCCATAACTATTCATCATTTTACATTTGACAAGTATTGAAATAAAATACTATAAATGACAGTTAAAATAGCATTTATGTCTAAGACATAGAGACGGTTCAAAGTCCAAAATGGGTACTTCCTCGTGCCGTCGTGTGTACATGCGACGCCCGCAATATACCATTAGCGTAGGAAGAAATAGGTCCTTGGCCGGTGAGCTTCAACAAATTTAATGATAATTTTACCTAGCTCATACCCAAATATAGAATTTCTGAGAATATTCCAGATTCTGGAAACCTGACCTCTGAAACCAAATTAGATTTGACGCTATTTTCCCTCTCGCTACACATATTTGACATGGATTTTCAGGTAAATATAAACTAAAGGTCTACTTACTAATAATTTAATTCCTAGGGCTTTCGAACCTATGAGTATACAAATGTTATACATATAGTCAATATTTATATAAGACGCTAGTACGGGCGATTCTGATATTTGAGAATTATTATAAAGCTAAAAAGTATGATTGCATTAATACTTCAAGCCTTACTTTCGCCGCACCTATGTCCTTTCTGCTTGACCCAAAGATTGACTGGTAGAGAAGGTCACCTGATGTTAAGTGAACACCGCCGCCCATGGATGGACATCAGCTACACCAGAAGTGCGGATGCGTGGCCGACCTGTTAGGAAGGTATAGGCTCGTTTCTTGAAGATTTGAATGTCGTACCGGTTCGGAAATACCGCTGCGGGAAGTTGAATTTTTGGTAAAGATAATGAATGAAGTTAAGTTACCTAGAAAAGAGATTCCATTTATGTGGTAAAATTGGACACAGCGTGCGCTGACTAATGAACTGATACGCTGGCGCCAACCAACCTTTTTTGCTTGAGAAAAACTGGATAAAATCGTGCTATCTTTTTGCGGGATAATTACAATTTGTTGGAATTGCAGACGTAATTCGTATGTTCCCCGAGGCAACACCGCATAATACCAAAACGGGAGCCGTGGTTCTGGAGAATCCTTAAATGAAAATTAATAGCACGTCTGAAATTATAAATACGTGCGCGATTTCCGCCTTGTGTTTTCTTTATGAATACATAATGCAGTATTTCAAGATTACATCTTTGGAGGCATGTTTGAAATTGTGTAGATGGAATTTTTAATCGCTTAAATCTTTTCATCGTAATCTCTGGATACACAATCCCATTCTGAAAGCGTTGGGAGAGTGGGATCCCAACAGCGCTATTATTGGTAGTACAGCTATAGATATTTTGAGTTTAAAAAATGCCGTCACTTCACTCTGTTTTCGACGTTAATCCGTTGTTATTGGTTTTAAATTGCATAAATACGCTCTTTTGCGAGTTGAGCCTTTACTGACGGCGACACTTTTAGCTCATTCACTAGGGTTTATTGAAAGTATAAAGGTGTGCCCATCTTGTTAGTGGGCGTCTTCTGGGTCTTCTGCTTCTTTTACCTTGACGTGGCAACAAGTGTGTTACAGATTAGCTCCATCTGCCATCATTGCGTCATAATTACAGAGTGGTGGAAGTTACCTGGATGAGGTTGCCACAGGGCCATTGTGAATGGCGAGCACAGGAGGAGGCCTATTCCCTATACCCTGCAGTAGGTTAATGATGATGATGTAAAGGTGTGAAAAGTTTGTGATAAGATTTAAAACTGCAACTCAACTTCAGAATTACCAACGCTAAGATTTGTCGAAAAGTTTTTTTACTAAATCCTTTTTAAATACACTTTAAATCCTATAAATGGGTACTCGAGTAAATTGGCTACTTTTCAAAGCTTTCATTTAAAAGTAGTGCCCTAAAGTCCGTCTTCAAAGCAATCTAATAAAGGCAAATTCCTAACCTTTGAAGCTAGGATTTTATGAGAGAAAGATTTAGTTTCCTTTCAGTACAGAGTGAGTGAAAAGTTTTACCTGTTTCAGTATTTTATCTTGTTATGTTTTTCCGCGCTACATACGGTGTCGTCGTCACTGTAAAAAACCGAAAGCAAAATGAAAAGGTTAGTGGCAGTTTTAGGGTGACCATAATAATAACTTTGGACATAGATTTTAATACATAGAAGTAGCAAAAGCAATTATACTAAACTTTTCTAAAAAGCAAATCTCTCTGTCTATACATACAAACGACCCTAGGAAATAATCGTCAAAGCATTGCAAAAAACTAACAAAATATATTTTTTATTTATTTGGAAGTTGAGTGAGTGGGGATACTGGAGCCCATTT
The DNA here is from genome assembly GCA_014851415.1 of Cnaphalocrocis medinalis. Lineage (NCBI taxonomy): Eukaryota > Metazoa > Arthropoda > Insecta > Lepidoptera > Crambidae > Cnaphalocrocis > Cnaphalocrocis medinalis. Next base: position 5,450,828 of record CM026291.1, read on the forward strand.
GGGGAAATGGGGATAGAGGTTGGCAGCGCATTTGAGACTCTACTAGTATTTTAGGTGTCTATGAGCGGCGGCAATCCACCACCCATCAGGGTCACCTGATGCTAAACGATTACCACCGCCTATAGGTGTCATGGGTGTGTCAACTATACCTAACTAAACAGGATCCTACCATTTAAAAAGAAAAACGCTCGCTTTTTGAAGGTTGCAGGTCGTATCGGGACGGTGCATTCCATAGTAAAATTATTCATAACCTGGCAAAAATCGTAGACATAAAAACTACTAACGAGTAGTTAGATGCAAAGATAGTAGATAGCTTATTTAGATGTGCCTCACAAGCAACATTAGGGTGGATGGTGTTCACTGGAATCCCGGCTATTCCCGCAAGAGCCCTTGCTCGAGGGTCGTTAGTGAGCCCGTCGGAACACCACCTGATTTTTTAATTTGAAAAGCTGTCGCAGCCTTTTGTGTGTGACGTCAAGTTGCGCTGAGACTAAAGTTAGAGTGAACCGCATTTATGCCGAGGAAAATGTTGCATTTTAAACTTGGCTGCTGCGTGTTTCTTGGAAATTGTAATGAATGTTACATTATTTATCCACTGAGAGAAAAGTTTTTATGTCACGTAGAAGTCACGTTTGTGAATTTCACCTGATCCAGTTTTCAGTTTTGCTTTTGTTTGAGTTAAAATATGGCCAAGTTTCTTTGCAAATTACAATTTAAATTATGTAGGCTACTTTACAGTAGTATTGAATCAAAAGCTTCTTCTTCCAGAATTCTGCTTTTTGTTCGTTGGATTTGAGATAACATTTTGTTTCTAAATCTATAAGTCGAAACTCTTCGGGTATCAAACTTTAAAAATGTTTGTCCAGTGTGGGGACTGAAGCCACGACCTTTAGGTGTATGAGGCAAGGTCACTACCAAATGCTCTGTCGGGCCCGTCATCTATACAATGTACTTGAAAAGAGGTCTACCTCTTTTATTGTATAGATGATGGATTAACCTCGTTGCTGTCTATAGGCTCTAGCCTATAGACAGCAACGAGGTTAACCCAAAAGGCGAAACATGTGCGATGTACTCGACACCCACCGCCATCTATTGTTAATTCTAGTTTGGAGCTAAAAGTCCCCAAACAAAGTAAGGCCGACCACTCATTACTAAACATTTTATACATAGATACTCCAAAACATAAAGTTGCAATTGGAAGCGAAGTCAAAATAAAACTCAACTGTAGGAAACTACATTTGAACAACTTTAGAAAAGCGATTGCTGTCACAGTACAACTTTATCATTTTAACGCCTTCCTTTGCTTTGCCTTGCTCGTAACTTACACGAGAAATGCTTCAATAGAATACGGAATCTGCATTAATACAAGCACGACGTCGGCAAAGATTTATCTCCTTACTGCCGATATATTTATCGGCATAAAGTACTAATTCACATGTCCATAAATTTTCTTTGAGAAATCCTCTGTATCCGAGACTTGGCGTTAAGACGTTCAAATGAAAGGGGCCTTACATGTTTCTTAGCAAATTGAATAGAATTTAATACCAAAAAATATTTGAGTTTTTATCCTTCCAAGTTTTTTTTTTGAGATAGGGGGCAGACGAACAGACGGATCACCTGATGGTAAGCGATTACAGCCGCCCATGGACACGCGCTACACCAGAGGAGTCGCAAATGCGCTGCCGACCTTTTAAGAAGGAATACGCTCGCTTTTTGAAGGTTTGTAGGTCGTATCGGTTCGGAAATACCGCTGGTGACAGTTTATTCCATAGTTTCGTAGTTCGATTACGATTACGATTATTAAGTTAATTGAAATTCGATTCTTTGTGACTAGTGTTTCGCTTTTTCGGTTTATTATAATTAGAAAAAATATTGATAATATGAATAAATACTTAAAATGTTAGCGCCGGGGAGTGATGTTATCGTTTTATGGCGGATGAATTGTCACGTCGACGACTTCTTTTAAACTCACTAAGTTTTTAACACTGTATTTCGTACAATCAATATCACTTTTAGTTTAGAGAAATTAATTAATTAATTGACGACCCATTTGGCGTAGTGGTTTGAGCGCCGGTTGAGACGCAAGGGTCGCGGGTTCGATTCCCGTTGTCTCAATTTATTTATTTAATTGAATGTCATGTTAACAAACACATAAACGAAAAGTGGTATTGAGGATCCTCCATACAAAATGTTTGCACATTTTACCAGGAACTACGGAAATAAGTGCTACACTCCACTGCCACCAACTTTCTTTAAACGCCGCATAAGTATGCGGCTAACCGCATTGCTTTGGCACTTACCAAGATAAATTAGCTAATTTTGTTCGACCTTTTTCCCAATTCATTGTTTTATATTGACTCCCTGACAAAGTAAATTAAAAAAGGCAATTTAGTAAAAGAAGGTCTAACGTCTTTTGATCCGTAGTTAAATTGAACTAATGGTTAAAAAGTACGTCTCCGATGTTAAAGCGAATAGGTACTCTGCAGTGTCTATCTAAAATGCCGTTAACTGCATATGATTGATTTTGAGTTTTCAACCTTGTAAATATTATTTGCCTATATATAAGATTAAAATTCAAAATCAAACAAATGCAGTTAAGAGCCTTTTAGAAATTAAGCAGCTAGTACTGTAGGTTTGTCAAATAGACATTTGCAATGACTTAGCGTCTGTCCTAATGTGCTCAGACCCAGCTCTAAAGTACGAAACAGGAAACTACTGGCTCATATTCCGCTCTATTACTAAGTTATTGCAATCCTGAATTGCAGTATGTTCCCAGTTTGATTGCATTCAGACCCAGCGAGCTGCGCACACTAATTATGATATAATGGCTGCCATTAAATAGGGTAATTAAAGAAGTTTCTATGCATACCCTCTCCTTAAACAGACGTTTAGCAACTAAGTCTATATGTTGAGGATTTCTGAAATGCAGTTGCGTCTTTTGACATGTTGTGTCGTTTCAATCAGAGCTGCTCAAATGTTTTAATTTAATAATAATAAAATATTTAACACTTTTACGGATAGTTTCAATCACATATAGCTATTACTTCTAGACACTGAACAAACACAATCAACACACGAATGTTAGTCCAAGGTGGGGGAATCCAAGATCCGTGACGTAGAGGCAGGGTCACAACCGAATGCATCATCGGGATTGTCACAAATCCAAGGGCAAAATTTCTCATGGTGAAACGATAATTATGTCATAAAAAACCACCAGGAAACCTATTTTTGAATTTTCGATTCGTCCAAACAAAACTAATACTAGTTTTTGCAAGTCACGTCGTCTCGTGAGTCGCATGAGTCATAATTTTCCCTATTTTTGAAATCACTCACTTAGGGTATTGCTAAGCTTGTCAAAGTATAGAGTTAACTCTTTTCACGTTGACGTAAATGAACGAGGAAGGAAGGAAACGAGTGGTTTATACCACTCGTTGCAAAACGCTCGTTTTCGGATGATACAAAAATGCGGATGTCAAAAATCATGCGAGTCACACATTTTTTTGTGTCACGACAATTCAAAAATAGGTCTCCTGTACTAATGCTACGCAAGCACGTCGTATAGTCTATTAGTAGCTTTTTTGCTTTACTCTCTATTTTAGAACCCTGCCGAATTCTGTAATCTGAATCGGCAAATAAACCTTATCCTAAAGGCCGTCATCCTTTGACATTGACTTCGGTCGTAGTGTTTAAAGCACTAAACACTGCATCGCTGGCATCAGCGATAGGTAGCACGTAGCACAACACGAAGCTCGTAGCACAACAAGAAGCTCGTAGCGCAACACGAAGCTCGTAGCACAACTAGAAGCTCGTAGCGCAACAGAAGTTCGTAGCACTACACGTAGTTCGTAACGCAGCATGTAGCACGCTACATGTGCTCCATGGAGCACAACGCGTAGATCGTAGCACAACATGTAAAACACTAGTCAGCAGCACTGAGTTTTGCCAAGATCAAACAGCAGGCACTTTTTTCTAATTGCCAGATTCCCCAGAATGATTTGGCTAGTTCTCTAACACCAAGTGCATACTCCAACATGCAGCATTTAACCTAACCCGGAGAAAAATAAAGGCGCGTTTGGAACAACTTCCCGGATTTCTTACGAGAAATAAGTATTTCCCTTAAAGTGTAAATGAAAAGGAACGAGACGGGACGTGATCGATCTAGCGAGTGCGGAGAGCGCTTGTAGGCGCTAGACGCCTAAGCCTGCCTTCACACTTTGGTTTCAACGTTGACCCTCTCTTGTCGTTTGACTTCTCTCAAAGATGTTTCGTCGAGTGAGTGAAGGTACCGGAGCCTCAGTCGAGGGAATGGGGAAAGGGGGGTAAGTGATATTTTCTTTAATTTAATTTAAAAAAATATAATAATAATGTCACAATTAGATTTATTAGAGAAATTGAAATAAAGGTTCATGCACAGTGAAATAATATTATTTATTACTGTTTTTGCTATGCAATCACTTCCAATCATCAGTTTATATTTTTTCTGGTTCGGTAAAAACACCTAAGGATATTCCACTGTCTCAGATATCATAACACAAGTGCTTTAAGTTACTTAGTAGGAATCAGGTCAATCTATGAGTTATTGTATGACTTTATTTGCAGGTGTGTACTACGCCTTAGCGAACCTAGTACCTACATATTCCGTATCTCCTAGTTATTTCCTGTCACTGCATCGGAAATAAAGGTGGGAATGGAAGCGAATGGTATTTCGTGATAAAATCGGCCAATAGCGGCCAGTATCACGTTTGATGGCCGCGCGTGACTAGTTAGTCTGATTCTGCTCGCTCTTTTAATGCTATCGGGATTTTTTGAGTGGTTTTTAGTTCGCGCCTTTTTCTGAAGTGTTGGCGCCAACGTTTTTGGTTTTCGAACGTCAAACGGAATTCGATTTTGAATTTGGAATGACGTGTCCCAGGAAAGGTTTTTGAAACTTGCTCTAAAAATCATATCCTAGCGCTTCACGTGCTATACGTGACGTGGAAATATAGTTGAATATCTTGGCTGTAACAAAAACTGCTTAAAAATATTAGGGTTTAATTTAAGTGTCCTTTTATATTTTTTGCGTTGCGTGACATCGACAATAAAATATGACTATAAAACAGATCAGAATATTATTTGAATGTAAAGAAAGTTTTTCTGGTCTCTTTTCTCTGCAAACGGCGGCAAAAGTTTTTTTCTTTTTTTTATATTGAAGACAATCAAGATGACTTCACTCCGCCTGATGGTGAGCGGCCGTGAGATCCAAATATGAGGTTGACAGGCACAAACGACTAGGAGTCTTTCCTAATTAAATGTAGGCACTAGAATCTATATTAAAATGATTTGCGTACCTAACTGTTACTGAAAAAAAAAGTCCTTTATTGAAACAATAAGGTAAAGACTAGAAACCTAATAAATTAGATTTAGTTGTTGTGGAAATAATAACTTTGTTAAATATTGGTTTGTTTTCGGATAAAGTTTTCGAGAACTGTCTTCATTCTAAGCACGTTTTGGTATCAACTTTGTCTCAAACAAAGCGGATGAATATAATCTAATTTCAATTTCGAATGGTGTGTTTCCAAGGAAAATACTTTGGAAGTGAAGTGGTAAAATTAGTATCGAGAAACATTATAAGAATTTATAATTCATTTTGTTGATTGAATTGACTAAAGCAAGCTTGTCTCAGGACACAGCATATAAAAAATATATACATACGTGTATGTATCTTATTGCGTCATATTTTTATACGATAGGATCACTGTGGGAGAGCCACGCTTTGGCATGAATGGGCCGGCTCGACCGGAGTGACACCACTGCCTCACAGAAAACCGACGTGAGGAAGCCCCTGTGCTGTGTTTCGCCGAGTGAGCGAGGGTACCGGAGGCCCACTCGGGGGGGAAGGGGATAAAAGGTTGGCAGCGCACTTGTAACTCCACTGGTGTTGCAAGTGTCCACGGGCGGCGGCCATTGCTTACCATCAGGTGATCCGCCTGCTCGCCTGCTACCTATCACATAAAAAAAAACGGTGGCAGACGATCAGACTGATCACGTCATGGTAAGCGATTGCCGCCGCCCATATACATCTGCTACATCAGTATAGTCACAAGTGCGCTGCTAACTTTTAACCCCCAATTGGGCCTCCGGTACACTCACTCGGCGAAACAAAGTGCAAGCGCTGCTTCACGCCTCCTGCGATGCTGTGGTATCACTCCGGTCCGAGCCGGCCCATTCATGCCGAAGCGTGGCTTTCCCACGATTACGGTCATTAGAAAACTCATCGTGAGCATTTTTTTTATGTGATAGCTAGCAGGCGAGCAGGCGGATCACCTGATGGTAAGCAATTGCCGCCGCCCATGGCCACGCCGCACACTTGCAACACCAGCATTCATCATTTATAGTACTAAGTACCAAGACAGACACATGTTAACTATTGCGTTTATTTTAGTCTATTCAGTAATAGGTGGTGGCTCGACGATGATGTCAACGGATAATTAAACTAAATGACTGATTAAGGATTTCAGTCAGTTCTATTACTTCAGTCCATTTCTAATCCTACATAAGTACTTATACAGTAGTATCTAATGGCTGCATGTTTTAGTACTTCGTGTGTCAGACATAATAATACTTGGTACCTAATACTCTTGTAATGAAATTAGTTTTGTTTTTAATATGGCTCTACTGTCCTCTATGAGGATACTTTGCCAATGTTTGGTAATATAAGTGGGTGTAGTCAAATCAAATCAAAATTTCTTTATTCAATTTAAGTCCTTTACAGAACATTTATGAATGTCAAATTTTATAATCTACTGCTGATTCGGAATGTCAATTTCTACCAAGAAGAATCAGCAAGAAACTCAGTAAAACTTAATTTTTTCAAATTTGTAATCATATATTTTTTTTAATTAAATAAAATTTAAATTTCATAATACATAACACAGTGTAGGTGAACAGTTTATCATTTCCACAAATTCTTGTCATTTAGGTATTCTCTTTTAGTCAACTATCGAAGTCAGTTAAAGTCACAGTCACTCAATAAAGTGCCGGTGTTCAGCGTTTTATCGCTTTACTGATTCTGTCGTGACTATTTTTTTACGAAATCGCAGGTTTTAAAACTGTATTAGGTCAAACTAAGTTGTTCATCAACTAGTTCGACATTTGTATGTCGAATGAGTATCGTTATCGAGTAGTCGTATTAATTGTGAAGTATCGCTTTACACACTGCACAATTCATCCATACTAGTCCATACTATATTATAAATGCGAAAGTAACTCTGTCTGTCTGTTGTCTGTCTGTCTGTCTGTCCTGTCTGTCTGTCTGTCTGTCTGTCTGTCTGTTACTCTTTCACGCCAAAACTACTGAACGGATTTTAAATGAAATTGGTATACAGATGGTCTAGACCCTGAGAAAGGACATAGGCTACTTTTATGCGAAAAAGGGGGTTGTAAGGGGGTTAAAAGGGGGGTAAAAGTTACTTTTCCACGCGGACTAAGTCGCGGGCGGCCGCTAGTCGATTAATAAATTTATACCACTTTGCAATCTATCATCGCTCAACTTATGTTTTAAATTAATTTCGTATAAATACTATTTATTTCAAACCCTCCCTAATATTTAATTTCTTATTGTTTCAGGTATGTAAATCATTCCAACCTTCAGGAGCGTGATGTCACAGAATCCAAAGCCCCTCACTGCTCCATTATCAGCCTGACATAGGTATGTTGGTAACATATCTATCTGAATATTACCTATATGTAAGTTACAGTAAATACTTACCTGTAATTACTAGGAAGTATATATGTCGCAGGAAAATGATAAAACCAGGTACTTGATCAAAACCCTAGATTGGCTCAGTGAAAATGACATAAACATGTTAGGGTTGGTTAGGTGTTTAGGGTAGAGGTTAGGCTAGGGTATTTTTTTTTTTTTTTTTTTTTATGTGCCCTGTGGCTAGGGGCTGTTAAGAATACTGCCAAGGTATTCCCGGCCCGTAAGAGGCGACTAAACGGGCTTCGGAGTACGTGAGCATGCCACTATGGGGAGTGGCTTGCTCAGGATCACGACTCCGCGAGGGAAAAAATCCTACTGGGTGTCCTGGTAGGTCGCGCCATTTGGGAAGGGCTGCATTGCGCCAAAACATTTTGGCTCAAAGTGGCGAGCGCGATTTGCGGTACGGTCCAGTCCCGGCTGTGGGGTATCCGACCGCGAATGCGCTGAGATGGACACCCCAGGGGTTTTGGTTAGGGTTAGAGTCCCACACACCACCTGTTCCCCACATGTGGCAAGGTGAAGGCCATGATGGTTTCCCCTGGGAAAAAAAAAGGGTTTATTTTTTATGACCACTCAGAAATCCTTAATTTTTTAAGGGATTTGTCAAATCCCTGGTTTTATCATTTCCCTGCGACATATACATGCAACTTTTATACCTATTAAGTGTATGTATGTGCATTATAACATTTTTATGTTGTATATTAGATTAAATAATGGAGTTCTATAAACCGTCATCTCTACATGTTTTTATGCTTAGATCAATGAAATAAAGGTGTTCTATGAAATAATACGCGAAATAATCCCGTTAATTCTCGTTTTATTACCTTATAGTTCCACCTTTTAGTTTTTCCAACTCTAAATTAAACATCGATAGCCGTTCATCCCTCCCCGAAAAGACTATCGTCGTGTAATTGCAGGGAATCCTGGACCAAATCCCGGCAAGATTAATGTCGTGAAGGGGTTCCGTGCCGGTTTATCGCATTTTATTTTTGGTTCTTAATTTAAAAACGCGCGGAACTCCAATTACAGCGTTATTTGTATTTATCGCTTGGAAAGAATTTAGTGCTAATAGTTTTAAAAATTTTTGGCAAGACTACCTACTAGCATTGTTTAAGTGTTTTGCATCTAAATGTTCACGAATTTGTCTTTTTGTAATTGTATACATTTTAAGTAGTTTAGGCATGGAATTTTAATAAATCAAAAAGTAAGTAATTTAATTTAAATGTTGTTTTGTTGTTAAAGAAAAAAAATGCTTTTTAATTAACGTAGAAGTCACTATACTAAGACGCCCGTTGGTATAGTGGTTTAAATACCGGAGCTTGATCTTGGGGTCCCGGGTTCGATTCCTGGGTCGAGAAATTTTTTTTTGCATTTCGAATTTTTCGGACATACCTCGGGTTTGTGATCTCTAATTAGCATTAACCAAATCTCAGTAGCGATGACATAATTTCTATGATGGAGTTTGAATGAGCTATTTTTTGTGCATCCATGTTTTTGGCATTAAAACCGTGCTAAGTAGGTACAGTCGAGTTCAAAAATATGTATACACTTTAGGACCTTGTCACAGTACATATGTATAAGAAAACGACTTCCACTTTCTTATAAATATGTATTATGACAAGGTTCTAAAGTGTATACATATTTTTGAACTCGACTGTACATACATATTGTTTATGTTCCAAATATAGCCATACGGAAACAATCATGTAAACAAATTTCTATTCAGAAGTATGATGTATATGTTTTCATGCTATATTATATTTTAATTGCGCTTGCACTTTCGATAAGTGAAGCATTAAATTTGATTTTGTTTACACCAGCATCAAAGGCGTAAACTGAACGTCAGGCGGCCATTACAGCTGTTGTAAAATAAAGTTCCGAGAAACATGTCATGTGCACTTACAAGTGTGCAAACTCATTGGAATATTAAACCTTATTGCTTTGACGTAAGGGTCTGGTGTAAAACTTACTGTAGGATTGTACTCCCAATGAAGTTACGCTTGGAACACATGAGTGAAAACATTTATACCAATGGACGAAGCTTATCAACAAAATTAATTTGAAATGCTTATTTTGCTTTGAATTTCGTATAAAACTAATAGTGTGTAATAAGTTTAATAAAACAATATATTTTCTATGTAGATACAGAAACACGAAAACAATCTTATGTTGAAGTATCAAAACTTTTCGCTTTCCATAGTTTTATAATGAGCCCTCGAGTAAAACAATTTCGATATTTGGGAGTAGTAGTTCTCTAAAATTTTTTATATGAGACGCGCAATTCGCATTGATCTTTTTTATGTGATAGGTGGCAGAAAAGCAGACAGATCACCTGATGGTAAGCAATTGCCACCGCCCATAGACACCTGCAACATCAGTAGAGTCACGAGTGCGCTGCTCACCTTTAACCTCCTTTCCCCCCAATTGGGCCTCCGGCGCCCTCACTCACTTGTAAAACACAGCGCCGGCGCTGCTTTACGACGGTCTTCTGCAAGGACGTGGTAAAGTAAAGTATCAGCCTATATACTGTCCCACTGCAGGGCAAAGGCCTCCATCATAGAAATCAAGTTATCGCTACTATGATGGGATTAGGCTTAATCACCACGCTTGCCTAATGCGGATGGTGATCACAAACCCGAGCTGTGTTCGAAAAATTCGAATATCAATTGCTACCTAACATAAAAAAAAAATATACTTTTGCTCGACCCGGGAATCGAACCCGGGACCCCGAGATCACGGCCCGGTACGTAAACCACTAGACCAACGGGGCGTTAAGGACGTGGTATTCAATGGGAATTTCCCATTCATGCCGAATCATATTTTAGCCGTTATGTTGTTCCCAATAAAGCCCAATAGAGGTCAGAGTTCTACCTTTATTATACGACATCTAAAAGTATTCTATTGAACATCTTGAAAAGCAAAAAGTTGTCAAATTGTTCGGTATGATTTACGAATATTGATAAAAAGAGTTACGTAGCAGATTTTTCTTATTAAATTATGGTTGGAAAAGGGTTTCATTGCTAAGTTGAAACTTTTCTTTGTCACCTTTCTCCCCAAAGAGAATGTTACACTTTGTTTTAAAACTAGGGGAAGATTTTCCTTTGCCAAATAAGTTTTTGCTCACGATTCCTTAAATTTGACTAAACTTTGAGTTTGGCATTTACGCGTAGGTAGGTTTGAAAAAGTACTACTCTGTAAATTTAGGTGGATCTTGGCGACCAGTAAAAGATATCTGTATTCAAACGTTGGTCTCCAGTACGTCCTGCGTTGTTATATAAGAGATCTGAGATCCTTTTCATACTTTCATACGAGTATATTGTAACAAGAAATCATCTAATTCCAAAGGGGTTTCTATAGTTCTAAGTCAACGGGAAAAAATATGTACTTATTCTCAGTTAGTTATAAGTTGGTAGGTACTAAATGGCCATATTTATTTTTAAGTAAGTTAAGATTTTATTGCATGAATTGTAGACCTGAGTATACCTATAGTCCCGATACCAAATAAATGTCTTAACAAACATCAGTCAGTCATCAGTAATCAGTGAGTGGAATCTAACTGTTTATAAAAACAAAAACTTATGACAACGATTTGTCGTACAGGTAAACCGAAAAGGCAAAATACTTATGCGATATAATCAACACCCAACGCCATCTATTGGCCCCTAGTATAATATATTACTATTTTTAGTAACACAATCGCCAATCCATGTTTGCATTGTGTATAAATAAATACGATATAGAAAAACATTTTCCGGTAATCATCTTAACAAACGTTTTTTCCTCTTTACATATGAAAGCTAACAAACCATTACGATTGAAACATGTGGGTGGCCTGTAACTCGAATAGGTACACAATGTATATAGATTTCATTCCCATTGCCTATTTATTTATTTACCCGAAACGAGGTGGAGACACTATACGAATTTATTGGTGCAAATTGTGACCCCGGCTTTAGCGGGTTCTGGGTCGGAAAATTTGTGAATTCCTGGTTCATACTGAAAATGGATTCGTTCCACAGGATTCTAACATTTAATAGTACTTTTTGTATTGAAAACTATCCTATCTACCTACTCGTATATTTATCACTAGCGGCCGCCCGCGACTTCGTACGCGTGGAGTTAATTTATTGACACTTACCGTCATATTTTGGACAATCCACACAATATATTTTTATAAATTGTAGCCTATGTGTTATTCTGATGTATAAGCTATATTGTGGTAAAGTTTCATTCAAATCCATTTAGTAGTTTTTACGTGAAAGAGTAACAAACATAATTCCATACTTTATTACAAACTTTCACGTTTATATATTAGTGGGATTGCAAACGGTCATTTCCACACTCGCTTCGACTATACTGTGTCATCAAATCATCGCGCGAACAAACGATGCTTTTGGACATTTTCGCTTTGATTGCACATTAGCATTTTGTGATGATGGCGTTAGGATACCTGATATCCACAAATAGCCGCTACCCATCGTGAAACAATGACTAAAATGATGCGTTTCTCATACCTACATTATTGAGGCCCCGAAGGCCAAATACCAAACGTATAGATGGTTAGTTTGCATTGTTTGCTATTTTAGTTGTCTAGTGCTTGGTGATCCGTTACCTAGTCGTCCACCAATCACACAAAAAAATGGTAATCTGAAGTAAAACATACGTTCGCATTCTCGGACGATTGTGATCACGGCTGTTGCAACGCGGTCAAAACGTCAAGCAGTAAGTGCTATAATATACTTATATATTATTTTAACATCCTCGCGTTTGGTCCCGTTTTTATCAAGTACTAGTGGCCCGCCCTCACTTCGCTTCGGGACCGTAATTCAGAAATGAACCAATAGATGGCGCTGTGTTAAATTACATCGCGCAAGCGTTTCGTGTTTTCGGTTTACCTATAAGCCTTGTTGTTGTCTATAGAAGTTATCTCTTTATAAATAGTATAGATTGGGAACTTATGTGTTTGTCAAGCGTGAGGATGCTTGTTTGTGTCTGTAATCGGTGTTTGCTGTTAGTATCAAACAACAAGCATGCGAACAGGTCTTACGATGCGGCGGAACACCAAAACATTGCATACGATTTATGATCGTCGGGTGCATTCTGCGGAATCATGCGCTCCGTTAATGGCTGAACGATCTTCCACCGAGTGTGCCCGACAAACGCAATTCGTATCTGTTAGAAACGTATCGGACGTTTAGCCGCATTTCCTGTAAACCTTTAAAAAAAAAGATCAAACTATGCTACTACATCCAACCAGTTCATGTCCATTATTCATAAGAGTGGCCTTCTATCGCAAGCAGTCGCGCGTGCGTCGCGCTCGTCGGACCTATGTCCGGAGGGGACGTGTGCAGTCATACACGGGATACACATGCCCGGATCGAAACATGATCATGTATGGCGCGTGGCTACCATCGCTCTATCTCATTCAAGTCTCTTTAAATGTTAATAGCAATAAGTATCGTGTGCGCACAGCTCAACGGCGCATTACACTCGCGATGAGATGAGGGATCGCGCGGTTTGACATACGATACCCGCGAGATGTCGCCGCGTATAAATAGCGGTCAGAGCGTTGACCGACCAGTGTTGCTGCAGATTTATTTTAATCTACCTGTGAAACTACAAACCCCCTCATTACAAAATGAAGACTAAACTTAATCATGGTTGAAAATTATGCTGTCTCTTTTATAAACGTGGCGAATGAGAGTGACAGCATCAGTTTTAATCCATGATAAAATAGCCTTTTGTTTATGTGACTGAATGAGGGTTTTAAGCCTTAATCAGGCATAGTACGATTTATTAACAGGTAGTTAATAAATCGTACTATGTCTGATTAAGGCTTTATTTAAATACTAGCGGCCGCCCGCGACTTCGTACGCGTGGAGTTAGTTATTTGCAATAAAATAAATACTTATATTTTAATAAATGGTAGACTATGTGTTACTCTGATGTATAAGCTATATTATTGTAAAGTTTCATTAAAATCGTTTTGGTAGCTTTTCCATGAAAGAGGAGCAACCATCATTCCATACTTATTACAAACTTTCACGTTTATATATTAGTGGGATTGTAAATGGTCATTTCCACACTCGCTTCGACTATACTGTGTCATCAAATCATCGCGCGAACAAACGATGCTTTTGGACATTTTCGCTTTGATTGCACATTAGCATTTTGTGATGATGGCGTTAGGATACCTGATATCCACAAATAGCCGCTACCCATCGTGAAACAATGACTAAAATGATGCGTTTCTCATACATTATTGAGGCCCCGAAGGCCAAATACCAAACATATAGTTTGAGTTGTTTGCTATTTTAGTTGTCTAGTGCTTGGTGATCCGTTACCTAGTCGTCCACCAATCACACAAAAAAATGGTAATCTGAAGTAAAACATACGTTCGCATTCTCGGACGATTGTGATCACGGCTGTTGCGCGGTCAAAACGTCAAGCAGTAAGTGCTATAATATACTTATATATTATTTTAACATCCTCGCGTTTGGTCCCGTTTTTATCAAGTACTAGTGGCCCGCCCTCACTTCGCTTCGGGACCGTAATTCAGAAATGAACCAATAGATGGCGCTGTGTTAAATTACATCGCGCAAGCGTTTCGTGTTTTCGGTTTACCTATAAGCCTTGTTGTTGTCTATAGAAGTTATCTCTTTATAAATAGTATAGATTGGGAACTTATGTGTTTGTCAACCGTGAGGATGCCTGTCTGTTTGTGTTTCTCTATTGGTGTTTGCTGTTAGTATCAAACAACAAGCATGCGAACAGGTCTTACGATGCGGCGAAACACCAAAACATTGCATACGATTTATGGTCGTCGGGTGCATTCTGCGGAATCATGCGCTCCGTTAATGGCTGAACGATCTTCCACCGAGTGTGTCCGACAAACGCAATTCGTATCTGTTAGAAACGTATCGGACGTTTAGCCGCATTTCCTGTAAACCTTTAAAAAGAGAGCGGACTCCTTTTAGGTTAGGTAAGGTACTTGCAGCGCAGCGCACTTGTGACTATTCTGGTATTGCGCCTGTCTATGAGCGGCGGTAATGTCTTTCCTTTAGGTGATCTATCCGTTTGTCTTGCCTCCTGTATTATAAAAAAGCAGGGCCTGCGTAGTTTCGTCGAGTAATTGGAGGGGCGTATCGTTGTTCAAATTGGGGGAAAGGGGGTTAAGGTTTGGTAGCGCACTTGTGACTCTACTGGTGTTACAGGTGTCTTTGGGCGGCGGCAATAGCTTACCATCATTTTGCTTGTCTGTGACCTATCAAATAAAATAAAACAATTAGTCGTACCCTAAAGGACGCGTCTGTCTTCACCCTAAAACTCAACCGTGTCTATTTGGAGTACTTACCTACTACGTTCTCAAAATCGCAAGGTGCAATTTTAAAGGGGAAACTTTCATTACTAGCACCCTCGCGTCTTCCATTCCATTCTTTATGGCCGTAATATTGTTTCTGTGCCGTCTCACAAAATAAATGTTTGTATGGATCGGACTCGCCTCGTACTAGTGCTGTCGAATAATCGACGGTTTCAATCGAAAAGCAACCATGCTCTGTAAGCTATAGTATCAAAATTTGTCTTTAATATGAAATCAGAAGTAGTATGCTGGTGGAACGGTTACAGAAATAGTAAAAATATATAAAATATCGATATAAAGTTCGAGGTCGCAAAAAATTGAGGTCGCTATGACTTCGATATTTTAGCTAGACATTTGCGTGGGTAAGTAAGGATTTTTGAAAATAACAAACTACTTATTTGTATCAATAGATTTGTTATCCCCTACATAAATAGTATCAACAGATTTTTCTTACTTTGAGATCAATTTATGTGATTTTGGCTTTTATTTCTAGGTGCTTATTAGAGTGTTTTCTAGTTCGTCATAAGACAGTATCATTATTAGCCCCCAGAAGGCGTCCCACTGCGTTTATCGAGTCGCGTGGACTTTTAGGAGCACACGATCGTATATCAAGCCACAAAATTAATTCTGTGGTCACACTATCGATCTGCTATCGATAAAATGAAATGATCCACCGTACGTCCGTCGATATAGTATGTCTACTACCGTTCACCACTGCCCCGTACAATTTAAGCATTATTGGATCGGGTACATATTTTACACGGCGTAAAGGCCCCTTTTTATTGCTCTTTTTATTAATGGTACGAGGAGATGGATTAGGCCGCGGTGCAATAACAATTGTGTTTTTACAAGCTCCGGTAAGATTAATTTCGCAGAAAATTTCTATTGTTGTCACCCCTACTTTTTTGCGAATGTGGCAAGTGTATAGGGACTGTTTAGTGTCAGGGTGAACAATAAGATCACCCTTGACACATTCAAAATAATGGTTTTTTGATCATGAGTGATGATGATGGTGACTTATAAGACATTTGGATACGTCTGTAATTGTTCAAGAAATTTCAATTTCGGAATTCCAGAATGTTATAATATTTTGTCATAATTTATCACAAAAACATGAATGTATCCTTTTTTTTTTTGGAGATGCTGTGGAATGCCGCTGACCCGAAGTGGGCTAACGTAGTCTATGAATTAAATAAGAAAATAGTAGTAGAAGGTAGATAACTTGGAAAACGTAAATTCTAAGTCAAACAATATACTAGTATTTCTATGTAAAAGATAACAAGGTCAAACCATGATTGTTTCAATAAAAGTATTTTCGTCCGCCACAGCCAGCCTTCAGCCCGTAATCACAAAATATATACTGCAGACCGTAATAATAAATAACCACCCTTGTTAATAAGGAAACACGAATGCTGCTATATTTGCTCCGAATCTGGCATAATGGCTGCCACCCTTAATAAGTTCCATGAAAATAGCCGCATGGCTGGTCAAAAAACAAAAGATGACATAAAAATAAAAAAATATTGGCACTGGTAGCTAAAAAGTACGCGCTCTAAGCAAAGATGATTCTCTATGGTCTTTGCCTTATATGTAATATAATTGTATAGAAACCAACGAACGAGACAAGAGACTGCAACCGGAGACCACTGCCACTTGAAGTTAGTCAATGTACATTTATTTATATATCGTAATCAGGATGCATTACGCCAAATAGGCTGTAAAGCGGTGAACACTATTATCGGTAAGGTCCAGTCCCGGCTGTGGGGTATCCGACCGCGATTGCGCTGAGATGGACATCCTAGAGGTTTAGTTAGGGTTAGAGTCCCACACACCACCTTCGTCTCGCACATGTGACAAGGTAAAGACCATGATGGTTTTCCTAGGGAAATTTAAAAAAATAGTATATTTACTATACTTTCTAGTATGTAACAAAGTTCATTCGTATATTACCAAAAACAAAGAAAGGTCTTCCCTTTTTGGGGTCTCGAAAGGAAACCATCATGCTCGTTACTCTGTCACATTTCAGGAATACGAGTAGGATGGTGTATGGGATTCAAATCCTAGCCAACTCCTGAGGCGTCTAAGCCAAAACAAACGCGGTCTGACACCTCACAATCCTAAGTTATCTTGCCACAATACTTGGATACTTACTTAATTTCGTAATTGGTTACGTTGTCCTAAAATATTTAGGTAGGTATTTTGAACAAGATCCTCAAGTTTACAATACCGCGCGGAAACGATGTGGTTATGCCGTACTTATGCCGGCTAATCTGGGGTGCTCAGATTCCGACACGCTTTTGTTAAAGGATATGTGCTTTTCACTCTTAAGTCCGTAGGAGTGGGATCTATAATTAGATAGGAAGAGGGTAGGGTTTTGACTCCTAACGGATAAGTAATCGCCAAGTTATTTTTTCAACTTCCAAAAAGAGTGGTGAAATTGTTTTATGCAACATCGTGTTGTTCAATAAATATATCACAATATATTTATTAAGCTCACAAGCTTACTAAACTTCATTGCGTGCAAATATTTTGCTTTTAATAATAATATGTTGACTTAATTTCTGCTTATTCGGTTTGCTATTTGCGTCTTAATTTTTATTTTGCATTGAGAATATTTACATCTCTCTTTTCACAAATAAATTGTTTGAGAGGATTTTTCATACTTTATTTTCTTGTACGACCTTAATAAGTCTACTAGTCAAGTAAAATATACAAATTGAAATTTGTCGAGTAGCGCATTTTAAATTGGTTTTAATTCAAACTTGTGATAAAGAACTCAAAGAAGTCCTTGTTATGAATCCCTCGGGATAAAATAATAAAGCTAAAAGAAGCGAAAAATGTATAAAGAATGAAGATGGAATGAAAATAACCTTTCTGAGTTTATTTTTGTGATATAAGAGTTAGAAAAAGGTTAATAATTCAAAGCCGTTTTGAAGATGAGAACCGGTTTATTTATCTTTAATAGTGTTTTTAACTATAAAGGTCGAGTGTACGAATAATTTAAGAATAACAATTTAAATGCAAAAGGACTTTTGAATAATAAAAAAGTCAAGCGTTTTGTCTTCTTAATAATTCTATGGACTCTTTAACCGAATCGCACCCCTCTCTGTGGTATTAGCTTCACGCAGAAGTATTTTCGAACCGGTACGACATTATCAATCTTTAAGGAACCTTCCTAAAAGTTCAACGCATTCCACACTCTTTCTGGTTTAGCTGATGTCTATGAACGGCGTTTATCACTTACCATCAGGTGACCCGCTTACTCACTTGCATCCTTATCTCATACAAAATAATCGCAGAATTAGGAATATTCAGTCTAAAGCAAGTTGTTCATATAACAACTCACTTGACACACAATAGCAGTATAAAAGATACAGTAGGAAGATTCGTATACTAATATCATAAAAGAAAACTAGCCTACTTATGCTACCAACCACCAAATTTAATATTTTATTTCTCCAATTATTATCTCAAACGGAGCCACAATTTACAGATTTCTATAAATAAATATCCCAGATCGGATTGAAAATCTGTGGCAAAGCAATACACGTCTAGTGTTTGTATACGCCTACACAAATATATGATGGTTTTGACAAAGTCGAATAAAGTGTAGATTTGTACAGATTTTTGGCAACCTAAAAAAGTTCAGTTTATGAGTATTTCTACTACCAGTGACTAAATTTTCTGAATCTTAAACCTCATTAAAATTTTAATTAATTTTACGCTTAAACCACCCTAATAACACTTTTCAAAATAAGCTATTAGGATCCCAACAAGGCACAAACAAATTTATAATTTCGTTAATTTTCGTACACCTACGTTTTTCTTTGATTAAATTCACATCCCAAGATGGAAATAATTTCCCCTGGGACTGCTAGAGGCTCAGGCTTTACCAAACATTCGCAGGGGTTTTTGTTTTATAATTTATTACCTGTTCTTAATCTGGAGTAATTTATTTATTTGGGCGTAAATATTTCAATTACGTAGCTGAACATGCCACGAGAAATTGTGATGAAATCTGCATAAGCAAGGCATTTGTTTGGTAAAGTCTGTCGTTATGAATAACTAACGATGTCACATTTGGTAATGACCTTTCCTCATAAAGGTCCGATTACGATACCTATATGGGTTCGATACACCATTTTGTGAAGTATGTATGGTCAGGACATTCCAAGCTTCAATCACCTGACTTTCCGAAAAGATAAACAACACGATGAGAAGTAGAAGACAAAAAATACACAGACAATGCAAATTGTATATTGGAGTTCAACAACCGATTATACTGAAAATGCTCCTAAACTAACAAATAACCTTTGCATTCATGCAAATGACCGTAAAATAGTTTAAATTAATTGTGCTAAATTGACCAGAACGTTGTTTATAGTGCCATTTAATTAAATGAACATTTTAACAAAGTGGTAACTAAATACGAGTAAGTACTTTTAGTTAATTATTTTAGCTAATGGTTCAGAGTATTTAATTCCAAATATTAACGGTGAGCACCAACATCACTAACTCCAAGAAAGGACAAATGCCATTCTTTTTTGACCTAGGAGTAGCAAGATTATGAATTCGGACGCATTTCCCACACCCAGACTGACCAAGATCCGTGATCTGATCAAGTGATCTGTCTGCTCGTCTGCAACTTATCACCAAAAAAAGATAGAAAATAAACTAATCCAAACCCATTCGCCCATTACTAATTCAGTGGTAAGACAAAACGGCGGCGGCAATTGCTTGCCATCACTTGTTCTGCACGTCTGCCACCTATCACAATGAAAATCAGTAATCGGTAAAAAATGTGTCCTAGGAAAGCCTGAGCTGAACCCCTATCCTCAACGCGTACTGATCCACGTGTAAAATAACTTCAGTATTGTCATTAGGTATATATTTAAGGTAACTTGGATGTTTTTGTCTCCCAATTATAACCTTAAAATACCTATCAAAGAACAATGAGCATTGTTTTAAGTACGTAGAACCTTAGTCGACCGGGTACTCGTGGTCTTTTAGGTAGAAAATCACGTAAAACCTCAACTTAAGGGATCGTCTTTTGTGTGTAACAAAGAAGTGCTCTACAATTTCAATTTGATTTAGTAAATAGGACTACGTTTAAAATCTCCAATCCCCTTTGGGTTATTGTTCAAAACCAATTGAAATTCCCTACAAGTAGGTTGTGGTCTCTTCAATTAAGCTGGTCTTTGAAAATCAGCACCTTTGGAAAACTCTTCAAAGGTATAATTACGGATCCACTTAAGAGCCGTGGCGAGTTTCGGGTCTTTCGAAGTGAGTAACGTGTAACACATAAACACATTTTGGCGTTGGAAGTTAGTTACAAGATATCGTAAAAAGTTTTACCTGAAGGCAACTATAAAGCAATTTTTATTTATGTATACTTTTTGACATTGTAGCGAACAAACCAGACGACACTGCTGATGGTAATTCATCAATCTGAAACACCCGAGTCATCAGACGCGTTGCCGTCTCTTTTCTTGAACTATACCAAGTCGTATCTATTCGGGAATACCATCTATAGTAGCCGGTTCCACGGTTTTACTTAGCTTGTAAGAAGTAGCGTGAGAAACGAAGTGAAAAAAAAAACCATTCAAATGATGTGAACCATTCTGGACTACATTTGTTCAACAACTTTCCAAAATTTTTCGAAAACGTGACCAACTTTGTATGGAAAGGTATATTTTTTATGCGAATTTTTCAATAGTCCGTAGAATAAAGTTGGTCAAAATAGGTTGTTAAAACACGTGGTTAAAAGGATGTAAATGTTCACAGATAGTACAACCTGTATATTAACGTTAAGGACCCTCCCCTTTCTCCGGGGGTTATAATAAAATGTTCTCTCCTATGATAAAACATGCACTTCCCTCACCTTGTTTGCGTTATGTACAGAAGAACAGATGTGCCACTTTGCAAGGCAAACAGAAGCGAGCAGTTCAGAGATTATCTAAAAAGCGAATCCCCGAATAAACACATGCATTCACTCTTGAGTCACTGGCGTTTGTCTTTCAAACTTTGTCGTATAAATATTTTGTCACAGAATTTTGTAGTTGGAAAATTAATTTATTATCTTTTATCTATATTGTACGTTGGTCCAACGATATTGAAATGGTAGCAAGAAAAAATGGATGAGGCTGGCAGCGGAACCGTAGGGAGTGGCGTTATAGACAAGAGGCCTATACTCAATAGTGGGTGGTTGTGGTGTGATTTATAATGATGATGAATATGGTAACTAATGATTAATTGAACAGTGGTTTCACTAATAAAACTAATGTAAAACCGCTGCATTATTTTATTATTCTTAAATCATGGAAAATATAACAAAAAATTTGGTACCCTAATTAATTTAAACTGCTCCAAACTTTAAATTTTCTCTTTTTCAGAAGTTTTGTTTAAAGAAACAGTTTCTTTAATGTATTTTTTAGAACTTTTCATCCCTATTAAGGAACTTTGATACAGATAATACCCAACTAAAACTTCAATATCCTCAATGAAGCTTTATAAAAGCTGAGTTTAATCTCGCGTTGAAACACTATTGAAATCTGAGTAAGTTTCATTCGGGAAGTTTTATTGTTAAAAGAACTAAATTAAACGCGGTTATCTACTTCGGAGTACACGGACCGTTTCTTGTAGTTAGAATACAAAGATTCTAAAGTTTGCTGCTATGCTTATGGTGAAAGTTTTTATTTAACTAATTTCTTAATTACTCTTGAATCCTTAGTTCGAGCATAAAGTGCTATCCGTGATTGAGGTAACTAGAAGTAGGTAGTTCCTTAGGATGAAAATTAGGGGGAAATGGGATTAAAGGTTGGCAGCGTACTTGTGTTGGAGGCGTCTATGGGCGCCGGCAATCGCATAAGGGGCTATACGAATTGAAACTAGCGCCGCCAACCTATTTACACAGATTGTGGCGAAATATGATATTTTTGAAGAAAATAAAACATTACAGATTACATTCAAATAAATTGGATTTTTCAAGATGAAATACAATATTTCTAACACGCGACAAGTAGGTACCAATAATGTTAATTATTGCTAAAAACGGCCACTTTTAGCGAATATTGTTTTTATTCTCGTTTAGGTCATAACTAAATGCAGATCATGCAGGTGAGCTATCTGCTTGTTTGTCCGCTATAGGTAAAAAAAACAGAAACATTTTTGACTTATCACGTTTTATTTGACTGAACCATTGGTAAATGTTTTTCTTATCGATAAAAAGAATAAAATTATTTATTCCATGCCAAAAAACACAAAACAAAGAAGTACTTAAGATGAAGAGCAAGTCTAACTTCGATTTGGTTTTTATAAAATCTTTTGATAATATTCTCTCTGCGTGGTATTTGTAATAAATTAAATTAGACGGCGTGATGGATGAAGACTCCATTGAAGAAAAGTACACAGAATATTGGATTCTTTTGAGGGTTTTGTTAAAAAGAAAATAAAAGCAATACGAGTATGTGAGTAAGTAATCTGAAACACCAAACAAAACCTACTTACTGTCTTATAAATCAAATGAAATTGTTATGTTTCCGTCTTCGAAGTAAAACCGAGGCCAAAACCACCCAAAACTGGTAACATGCACGCAAAGCCTTCATAAAAATGTATACCTACGTGTTTCAAGAAAGCAATTTGAATTAAGATTCAACAAGTCGATTTTTTAACCCATTTCGACCTTGCTTTTTGCACCTTGCTTTTTTGTTCAGTATTAGCTGCGCCACGCTACTTCACATGCGTGGTTACAGAATCATTGTTATACTCGTATTAAGGATTATCCTAACTAATATTATAAATGCGAAAGTAACTCTGTCTGTCTGCTAGTTACTCTATCACACCAAAACTAATAAACGGATTTGAATGAAATTCAGTATACTCGTACAGATGGTCTACCCCCTGAGAACGAATATAGGCTACTTTTTATTGCGAAAAGGGGGTTGTTAGGGGATTAAAAATACTACCCAAAGATACCATTCCACGCGGACGAAGACGCGGGTAACAGCTAGTATACAATATGTCTTTAAGAATCTTCCCCCTATGAGAGCATTAAAATGGCTCTAGTCATATATGATAGATCCTTGTTTTTTAATCACGCATCAAAGATACCGTTCACGTGGTATGACAATGTGATTAGGAGCCGTTTGTTTTCATCATAATACCTATTTTGTAGCGAATTTTCGAGGCGTGTTTAAGCCATGGTTTTCCGTACATTATGCACTTCCTACACTATAGTGTTGCAGTAAATTCGGTCCCTAGCCGCTAAGAGACGGTGAATGGTACTATTAATTAGGCACCGCTTAGCTCTGTGCGACTGTGACCCAATTTGGGACCTTCGAGAGCAGACGCGATCCGCGACTACTCTGCGCCAATGCACTTGGGACGCTTTGATATTTGCAGCAATAGAACTGACATCAAGAAATCACGAATAGTTTATTTCCTTAGAGAAAGTATCCAATAGAGAGCATATAAACGGAACAACTATATACATAAATCGCTAAGAGTAAAAGAGACAGAATCATGATTTTGTGTCTTTGTCAGAGTTCCACTTTTTTTGATGGGCTCAGTTGTGTCAGTTGTGAACTGCGCCCAGCAAAGCTAGTTGCCATAGTAACCCATAGTAATTAAGTGCGATTTTTGTTCGTATTTTTACTACCAAATTCAGTCGTAGTAAGAGATAACAGGCTACCGTACTGAAGTAATCTTCAGTCAAATCGATCCGCCATTTTGTAGTTATTTTTCATTTGGCCGGGTTATATAGATATCTGTCCCTTACGGTGATACGCGCTTAGCCACTCTATTGGAAGCTTTCTCTATGTTTATTTCAAAATGAAGGTGACAACACTAACTAGGCAATGCCTAGTACAGCACGTCTGTGATCCAATTTGGATCCATATAGGATGGATTCGATCCACGTCTTCTCTACGCCAATGCACTAGGACGCTTTTATACTGTCAGCAATGGAACTGACATTAAAAAGTTACGAATAGCTATTAAAAAATATAGAATGGATTAACTTATTAGGTATCTTTTAGGTAAACGGGACTATGACCTAATTTGGGTCTTTGGAGAGCAAAATATCCATCGATGACTTTACACCAATTATTGCCCTTATAACTTACGTACTTTTTTATAACTATATTGTTACAAGTAAATTGTTACCTTTGTGACTCTGACCAAAAATGGGGCTTTCATGCTGAAATACAATCCCTGTAATAATTGGTTTTCGCCAGTGCTTGCAATCGGATTTGATTTCGGTTTCGGGCACGAAACCGGTGCGGTGGTTAAGGGGTACTACAATATGACAGTATACTCGCTGTGCCTTTTCGTCCAACCTTATTGAATGCTCTAAGCGTCCAACGGTCGCCGCCGCGCTTGTTTGTGTCCGTAACCTTATAGCACAACTTACCCTGGCCGCACACATGCGTTTTCCGAATTCGAAATTCCGCATTTGGGCATCCGAATGTATGTACTCAATATAAAATACATGTACTAACGCACATGTACGTTTTTGACATTATAGTCATCGTTTTTATCCTGTTATGCCATGTTTTTATTAAACTTTCGCGTTGCATTATACAAATAATTAATTTAAATGGAACTAAACGCGACGATGTTTAAATATAAGTACCTACACATTACAACTGCGGTACGTACGCGTTCCAACCAACGCGGTTGAAACGTCAAGCAGTAAGTACTATAATGTATCTACTTATATTGAAACATTCTCACGTTTAGTCCCGCTCATATCAGTTACCTGTTATGCTATTTTTCACCACTTTTATATACTTAAACACCTTTAATAATTCACTGGCACATATTATAACCGTTTATCATGCTAATGAATATGGGTTTAATTATGCTTAATTGTAAGCCATAAACACCTCAAGCGGACCCGTCCTCGAGGCTTATGCTCTCCAGATCCGAGGATGAAGAGCCGATGGAACTATTAATTATGCAGCGCTTAGTTCAGCGCGACTCTGACCCAGTTTGGGTTGCCGAGAGCAGATGCGATCCTCGGTGCCAACTTACTTTGTCACGCGGTTTAAAAGTACTTGAGACGCAACTCGGAAGTTTGGTGCGAGAATAGCCAAGTTGGTCTGATATGTTTATCACTTTTTGATGATAAGAGTTGCGTGTATAAATCTTTGTTTGTTTGTTGAAATTGAAGTTCATGCCTGGAACATTTTTATACCTTATCTGAACCGAAATCGATGTTTGTCTTTGGTTATCTGTATCAACATTCGAAACGAACCCGTTCTGGAAAGTTTCTGGAACGTGTAACCAAAATTCAGGTGGTCTGGTTCCCATTTTAAAGAAAAAGTCAGGTACAACAAATTGTAGGTTATAGCTGGCGGCATGAAATAATAGCTTTAACCGTTATTTCTCTCACTCAAGGTCATCGCTATTGTTTCATGCCGCAGACTATACCTGAGTTTTTCTTTAACGGGTTGATTCCCGGGTCGGGCATTGGCCCTCAAGAATCGAACCCGGGACCCCAAACACAACCCGTTGCTTATAATGCGACTCATTACCCACTATAGTACTTATACTACATTAGGTTTTAAGTATATTATTATGTAAGTATGTATTGGTTTAAAACTGTAATACATTGTGTTAATGAAGCTTTGAGCTGTATTTAACAATCACTCGCGCCAATTAACCGTTAATTCAATGAATGTTAATTGTGAAAATATGTTATCAAACAACACTAGTAAAATAAAATAAAAATATTGACTTGAAACCTTGTCTTCTAAATGTTCTCCTAACCGATATTTTAGCTATGGCGGCCAATCACAAAGATCAAGCATCATCGCAAGACAAAATAACGTGCACAAGTACAATATGCGCAGATACAAGTGCACTTCCTATTCCCTTCATCATTTCAGCCAATAGACGTCCACTGCTGGACATAGGCCTCCCCCAAAGTTCTCCACACAGATCGGTCCTGTGCCACCCGCATCCAAGGGACTCCCGCGACCTTCACCAGATCGTCGGTCCACCTGGTTGGAGGCCTGCCACGGCTGCGGCCTCCTGCACGTGGCCTCCACTCAAGGACCTTTTCACCCAACGGCCGTCTGTTCTCCTCGCAATGTGCCCTGCCTATTGCCACTTCAGCCACGCAATTCTTTGGGCTATGTCTATTCCCTTAGTTACCCTTAAATTTTGATGTTGGTATCGACCAGCATGACTCGCAGAGACGATGGCCTCATCGTCTCTGCGTTATTAATTCAGGTACAAATTATTACAAATTGTTATTATTTTTTTTTATTTTTGGTATAGCAATTCTTTGCAATTTATTCTTAAGTATATATTGCACTTAAAAAATTCTCGGGGGGTTCAGGTGGGACTCGAACCCACAACCTTCCACAGTCCGGGTGGCTGTACTACCAATTATACTAGCCGAACCCCTTACTAAGCCGACGAATTTCGTAAGTGCTTAACTCGCCATGAGCTGACGATAGTCTCATCAATATTGTAGGTATACATATACAATATCCAGTGGAAACATTATTGCAAATATTTGACCACTAGTTAAGATGAACTGATGATGAATAAGATGACTTGAACCCACAACCTTCCTCAGTCCGGACTGTGGAAGGTTGTGGGTTCGAGTCCCACCTGAACCCCCCGAGATTTTTTTAAGTGCAATATATACTTAAGAATAAATGTCAAAGAATTGCTATACCAAAAATAAAAATTATTCGTAATAGCAGTTTCATCTTAACTAGTGGTCAAATATTTGCAATAATGTTTCCACTGAATATTGTATATGTATACCTACAATATTGATGAGACTATCGTCAGCTCATGGCGAGTTAAGCACTTACGAAATTCGTCGGCTTAGTAAGGGGTTCGGCTAGTATAATTGGTAGTACAGCCACCCGGACTGTGGAAGATTGTGGGTTCGAGTCCCACCTGAACCCCCCGAGAATTTTTTAAGTGCAATATATACTTTGTTATTCTTTGTTCGAAAACAAATGACAATGAAAGTACACCTTAGGCACCTACTTTTATTTTTGGTAGGTTATATTTTAATGTAAAATGTATTAAATGTAATATTATTTTCTTTATCTACATATGTTCTTCTTCTATCTAAACTATTTATAAAGAGGATAAAGAAGAGACAATGACAAGGTTTAAGGTAAACTGGAAAAGCGAAATACTTGCGCGATGTAATCGATGCTCAGCGCCATCTATGAGTACAGCTTCACAATGATCAGATACGAAGTGAGGGCGGGCCGCGCTTGTTCTTTATAAAATACCAGTATCGTGCCCTCACTGCCTTTCGCTCTGTATCAATAGATGGCGCTGCCTGTTGCTTGTTTCACCTTTTTGGGTAGGTAGTAAATAAGGTTTGTCGACGTCCAAAAGCCTTTGGAAGGCAAAGACAATTGATTTTCTATTGTGTCTTCTGTCTGGTTCTTATAAATTAATAGTAAAGAAAAGATCGTTAATATACAAGATATGTTTGTAACAGAGGTATTAGGAGATAGCTACATCCAACCCAGATTCTATTTGTGTCAAAAAATCTGAAATACCCGGATTTTTCGGAATTCCCATGCGGAATTAAGCCCAAGTTGAATGCCCTAGTGCAAATTAATCGTAGCTTGTGAAGCACTTAGCACTCACCAGCACGCATAAATCCGATTAAACGTTTAACTCGTTCTACCGATTATCTCGAGTTCTCGATCCGGCTACAACGCTACGATGCACATATGTGATATTGTTGGTTTTGGGTCTTATACGTACTTACTTACATTAATGATCCAAGCAGCTGGTAGCGAAGCAATGGTAGCTCACTGTATTAACCGCCTTCAATACGGGAGCTCCTAGTCTTAAACTCCGACGATGGACCTCTAGAATTTTCAAATCTGTGGGCATATTTCTATCAGTAGGACTTGAAGGAAAACATCGTGTGGAAACCTACACGTTTTGGATAGTTGTTTATTTATGTACAGACTTGAACTACCTTTACAGGTGCCTTAAGCTGATACGATAGCTTAGTAATCCTCATATGTAGTTCCATATCTTTTTAGTTTTCTATTTATGCGTAAATATTACCTTCTTAATTAAACTTGCCTAATATGCAAAGTAAAATGATTACAACATACCTACATAAAAATATTATACATTACAATTTATTATTATTGGTACGAATAATTCCAATTACGTAATGCGGTTATAGAAAATTCATTAAAAGTGCATGGAAATGCAGTCGCAACTAAGATCCAGTTGATCTGGATGCCCTGTTAACGGGGTGCCAAGTTCAGACGATTGTTACGCCAAAACAGCGCAGGCGGCTTTTATTCTTCGTTTTCTTTGAACCCATGGTATCATTTCAGTCAGGCCGGCCGATTCATGCCGAAGCATGGCTCTCCAACAGACGATGATGGGTAAGGACATTTTGATAAGACTAAAAGGAAAATGAATTAAGCCAACGTTTTCTCAACCCCCATAATTACCACTTGATTTCCAAAGCAAATTCTGCCGTGTAAATAAACTTTGGGATGTTTTGTTATGGCGACGAAGTACATCAAAGGGTTCCAATTAAAATTAATAACTCATTTACATTAATAGCTTAGATGATTTTAATTGCTATGCTAATTACTGCCGGGATAAGCGGGATTCCTATGTAAATTGATGTGTTATCGCTTGATTACTTAGGATTCCTGTAATGTAGGTATTATATTAACAAAACAAAAATTATAACCGAACTGACAACCGCAGAAACATAAAATAATTAGAAATAGCAGAAAGTCAGCTCTAGATACCTACGGATCTCTTTCACCATAAACGGATAAGTTCTACATATATGCTTCTTATTGCTACCATAAAGATTGTTGTTGCGTTTCACGACTATCAAATAGTGTTATTTATGTCATTTTACGTCCATGAGTTTGACAGTGAGAAATCGCAACCTTTATCCTCAAAACAATTTATGTGTTGCAGCTTTATGTGACGTTTATTTTTACATTGTGAAACAGGGCCTTACGGAGCCGCCCTGCTAAAAGATCAACAAAGCGTTGGAAAGAGACGACGCCATCTTATAGAAATTGCTTAAGTCAAAAAGAGACACAATATGATAATGTACCGAAATGTCAATGATGTTTCCTATCTTCTATGTAAAAAAAATAATAATTGCTGTTCGTTAGCCTGATTAAAACTCGAGAACGGCTGAACCGATTTGGCTAATTTTGGTCTTGAAATATTCGTGGAAGCCCAGGAAAGGTTTGAAAGATTGGCTTTTGCTGGGTCAGCGAGTGTAGTATGGCGTAAAAACTATAAAGCATACTGCACAACTTAGTTAACGTTGTTAACGAAATGCGAAACGAGATAGGGTGCCAACGGTCTCAGAGCCAAGCCTCTAATAGCCGAGCGAATGTCTCTAAGGCAAATGAACGGCCAAGTTCGGAACTACGCAACTCGCTCCAGAAATACCCGTGGCGGGATGGGGAAACTTAAATAGCGTATCGGGGTACCCGGCACGCCTGTAATCTGCGCGGGTCGGGAGTTGCATATTCTAAATTGATTCAGTTATTTGACGGTCCGATGCAATTGTGATTTAGATCATTTTGAAATTCGAATTAGGAGCTTGAAGTTTATTATTTATTTATTTGAATTCAAAAAACACTGCAATTGCCAATTACATTTGAATTAGAGTAGGTAACTTAAATTAATAAAATCGAAATAATAAACTACAAGTTGATAAACAATAATAAGTTATAAACTACAAGTTAACTAGAAGTTGATTTTGACTTAGGGCAGATTTTGTATCCGTAGTTAAACTGAACAATAGCCCCTACCGATTCGACTACGGTTGTCGAGCTCGAAAATCAGCTACGTAGTTATAGTCTGCGGCATGAAAGAATAGCGATGACCTTGAGTGCGCAGAAACCAATTTTAGTAAAAAGTCTTATTTTTAACAAGTGCGCAAACTAATGGTGTACCGCGGTCTATAATATCTACTTGGCTGAACTTTTTAAAGCACCAACATGCTTTACTACTCTCATTATTAAATTAGGTCAATTAAAAAAACAACAACTCACAAACAATTAAAATACTAGCAGCACTCGTACATTTTACATTAGTATTCTATAAGTATACAAAATACATAAAGAACAAGAAACTTTTACCTACCTTTGGTGCTGAAACAAGAACATTCAGAAGTTTATAACTTAAATGTTGAATTTGTAAGGAGAGTTAAAGTTAGGCTGGAATAAAGTACAATGAAGTATGTTGATGTAGCATTTACGCATTAAAAACCGGGAAGAAACAATCCAGGCTTCTCGTAATGACCATTCCGTAGATCCATAGTTGCCCTTTATTTGCATAAGCACACTCTAGGTATTTAGTTTCTGTTTATACTTTATGTTCTGTTTACTTTTTACTGTTTACTGTTTATACTTTATGCTCAGATAACAATAAAAATATTTTCATTTCAAGGGCGTCAGCATATCTTTAATGGAAACTCGTCCTAATTCAAACCATGCATGCTTGTAGATTCGAACTGGCAATAAAGAATGTTACTCGCATCTCATTTATACTTAAATCTTTAAATTTCGAATGCAGATGTATTCCTCAACCCAGATTTTAATTTAAACTCATATTTTTTTTTAAATTTGGAATTGCTTAAATATGTTCTCATTCTTGCCAATATCTAAAAAGAAAAACTCGTTTAAAAAGGTTTTCCATTTGATAGCGTTTCCGCACCGTCCATAGATACTTCCCCAGGGACAAAGTCGCACGCGATCGCCCGACACTGGCCAGTTCTCTCGAGTTTCGTATTCCTAAGGGAACTATCGAACGGTCGACAGCGAAATTTATCGAAGTACTGACGCGTTAATGCTTAAGCTAAAATTTGATTATATTCGTTATATCGTCCATCCATACTAATATTATAAATGCGAAAGTAACTCTGTCTGTCTGTCTGTCTGTCTGTCTGTCTGTCTGTCTGTCTGTCTGCTACTCTTTCACGTCAAAACTACTCACGGATTTAAATGAAATTTGGTATACAGATAATCTAGACCCTGAGAAAGGATATAGGCTACTTTTTATTGCGTTAAGGGGTTGAAAGGGGGGTAAAAAGTTACTTTTCCACGCGGACGGAGTCGCGGGCGGCCGCTAGTTATCTATAACTAGCGGCCGCCCGCGACTTCGTCCGCGTGGAAAAGTAACTTTTACCCCCCTTTTAACCCCTTACAACCCCCTTTTCGCAATAAAAGTAGCCTATGTCCTTTCTCAGGGTCTAGATCAGTTGTATACCAAATTTCATTTAAATCCGTTCAGTAGTTTTGGCGTGAAAGAGTAACAGACAGACAGACAGACAGACAGACAGACAGACAGACAGACAGAGTTACTTTCGCATTTATAATATTAGTATGGATTTCTGGTAGTTAAGAATTTGAATTATTGAAATATCAACTTATTTATATTTAAATTATTAACTCACTTAAAAAAACGGAATCATATTTAAAAACGTTTCAAACGTATTGTTTTCTTCCGCTTTTAAAGTTATCTAAATTTCACTAACACCTACGACATTAAAGTTGGACTCCAGTCATTTAGTATGCCATCTAGCGTATTTAACTCACGCGATAGCCCCCAGTGAATAAATTTCACACTATTCTAGAACATAGGATTAACATAAGCT
Organism: Cnaphalocrocis medinalis; assembly: GCA_014851415.1. Classification (NCBI taxonomy): domain Eukaryota; kingdom Metazoa; phylum Arthropoda; class Insecta; order Lepidoptera; family Crambidae; genus Cnaphalocrocis; species Cnaphalocrocis medinalis. Next base: position 5,482,583 of record CM026291.1, read on the forward strand.
TGTATCAGTCGAGTATAGTCACGTATATGGAAAGGTAATGTTAAAGGTATAATTAAAGAACTTAAGTTGACTGAATAAATTACAAATTTAAGTAAAAGTAGAATGGTTGAAGAAGCTTGTCGATTTGTTCGAGAGAAACATTACTCAAATAAATGTGAAAACTGTTATTAATATAAACATGATCTAATCGAAACGCTTAATTATTATAACTCCACCCGCCCCCATTGTAAACCAAACTCAAAGTATTCACAAAATCCAATATAGAGCTTAGATAAACCCTTTGTAAATGCTAATATTGTTTGTAAAACACTCCGTCGCTTAAAGTTTGTACGCAGATCAAGGCTTTGGTACAAGATCCGAGCAATTTGTTAAACCTCGTTGAGGTAACGAATGAAGTATTAATTAACTTAGCTGAACGTAAAGTAGTTTGTTAATTGCCTGTCTCACGCTCCAGTCATTTGATTCGTTCGGACAAACATTTGTCATTTATAGGTAGGTTACTCGTTTGTTAAAACGCTAAACACCGGCGTTTTATTGAGTGACTGTGACTTCGACTGACTTCGACTGTGGACTACACTTTATCAAACTACACTTGACATTGGCAAAATTAAATGTGTCATGAACACAATACAGGCCATATAAAAAAAAAAAAAAAGTTTAGCATGTGGTTGTTCGAGTCATTCCCAGTTCCGTGCGTCTAAAACCGTTGGCACGTACAGCCACACATCAAAGTATACAAAACTGTCAGATTTCTTCAATCGACTGTCATCTTACTGTCATACGCATTAGGTTGAATATCAATTGGGGAAATTTGACAGTTTGTGGTAACCTGATGTGTGGCTGACTGTACAGGAGTCTGAGATGTTATGCAGTCTAATTTAATATTGCTTACTAACCCCTGACGCAAAACCGACGCAGTGTTATCGTCGTTAAGGCCTAGACAGCAGACACAATGAAAAATCAATTTTTTTATGCCTTTTAAAAAGCTTTTGGGTCTTACGACGGTATAAGTTTGACGTCCGTCTGTTTCTGTGTGTGTCTGTGGGTGGCATCATAGCTCCGAATGGATGACGCCGATTGAATTTTGTTTTATTCTGTTTGAAATATTAGAAATGGCCGGGGTACTATTGGTCATACTCGCCGCGAAAGAATCATGTGATCAACAATAAAGGAGCGTGTTGAAAAACTTCGAACACTGGCAAGAAGGAATTAAACGACTATAAAATAATAACCCACTTACTATCTCACTATTGAATTTCTTACATCAATATTAATTACTAGTTAATTTAATATTGTTTGGTTTCTCCGTTATTAGTAAAATGTAAAATTTTGTTGTGAAAAAATAAAGTAAATTCTTTAAACCTAATCCAACTTTTTTTTCTGAAGTTTTTATTCATTTAACGTCAGTCCAATTTCTACAACGGATCACTAGCGGAAATAAGACGACGGATCCTTCCGTTCCCACGAGGGCCAGTCTGAATTATCTCCCGTGTCATGTCATCGACGCCAGTTCGATTCCCACTCCAATTTCGTCCGGATGAAGCTAAATCTCTTGAGGATTTGATTATTAAAACCTTTTTATAAGCGAATTATGAAGCTAATTCTTTTTAGGGTTATTCTTGATTGGAAAATAGATTTATAAGATCGGATTTGTACTTACAGTAACTAATCGGTGTGATATTTGAAATTGTTTTACAGTGTATCAGATTCAGTACCCAATGAATCCAACCTAGCAACTGAGTACATAATTCTTTGAGATTTAATTTTGTGGCAGTCATTAAATCTAATATTCTTCCGGATTGACATCAAAATCTTAAGAGGTCCTACCAAATATATAGAAGGCTTTTCCCATAAATAGTATAAATATTTATTTATTTACATAAGGTAAATCATTAGCATACAAAACTTTGGCTAATCAACCCTTTTTTAAGATTCTACATTTCTTAAGAGTAGGAGATTAAATGACAGGCACTAAAATTAAATCTCCAACATTGACTCACCTAACTTATTTTTTTGGTATCGCTGATTAAGTACCTACGTCTCTCCCGAATCAAATAACTACCGCACTCATTAATGAACATTAATGAACTTAAATTATCTCTTAAAATATAGACCCTTATTTTAATACGTATAAAGACTATTCAAAATGAAGATGAACATTAAGTTAATTGACGTCTCTGAATGCGGCAGTTAGAGGATGATACTGCGGTTGGCACTCCAAGATACGTCTGCTTGATGCAAGCATTTGCCAGTTCTACGGCAGCCACAATCCACACAGCCAAAACAAAAGCTTAATGTCCCTAGTCTCTAATAACTAATATGCCAATCAGCCAGTCATAATGTAACTGGCATGTAATTACAATCCGATATTTCAGAGATAATTAACTACTGGCACAAATCAAAGCCTACGGTCTAGTGGTTTAAGTACCGGGCCGTCATCTCAGGGTCCCGGGATTGTTAGGTCGAGCAAAAATTATGTGTCGGATTTTTCGAACATAGCTGTTCGAAAGTGGTGTATAAGCCTGATCCTATGATAGAAGCGACGTCTTGATTTATATTATGGAGGTCTTTGCCCTGCAGTGGGACAGTATACAGAGTGTATCCGTGAACATTTACATACCTTTAAGCACGTCTTTTGCCAAGCATTCTGAGCAACATTAGTTCAACGACTTTTCTAAATTAGTCGAAAATTTTTTCGACTCCCCATACAAAATGAAAAAGTTAGGTGACCGAGTCTGTATGAAAAGTTAAAATTTGTTCATGCAACTTTCTGAAAGTCATGGATCAAATGTTGTTCAGAATTAACTGTTCACAGACACACGCTGTAAGTATAGGCTTATACTTTACTTTACAAATCAACAAGTCTGGTAAATACAGTCAGAAAAGTCCCGATACCTCCTGTCACGGATGCGGCCCGGCCCAATTTCCCCGTCGACTAGAGATCTGGGAGCTGCATATTAAAATCATATTAAGCCACCCACGAAACGAACGGCTCTCTGATTAAAATCTAATCCTCCGCGCCCGGGCCGTTCAATTTTTCCACGTTATTCGAAGTTGTGTTCGTGCATACTCTGTTGGTGCGTACAATTTTTCCCTTTGTCGTTTTGAGCAATAACGTGATTGAAATAAAAATAGTTTGAGCGTTTCACCTGATTGTTTGAAACTGTGTTTTTAAATTATACAAAGCGTGCAAATGGATAACACGGTTGTAAGGAACGAAATAAGCTAGATTTATTCAAAGTACTTAAATTATGAGACGGGAAATTATTTTTCTTATAGAAATCGACATTTTGAAGCAGAATATCATTAATAAATGTTTTGTATGGATCTTACTTGAATTAATATTTTTTCTATTCTATTAAAATTTCATTAAAGAGTGCTTTCAAATATGATCTACTAAACCAATTAATCTTTAGTACTTTTAACTGCCACTTGATAATAATTTAAGTTATTGTTTTTATTTTTATTTATGTCATATTTTTGATCAATCACCCTCATCAGCCTATCTCAGATGGACATAGGCCTCCCCAATGTTTGCCATTTCACCCTATAACTTCTCACAGAAAACAAAATATTTGCCCTGCAGTGGGTCCCAACAGTATATAGGCTGATACTTTACTTTTTTCCTTAACTATTAATTTTATACTAAATTTAACTGTTAATATACTGAGAAACTATAGCAAAGCTTAAACAGCTTATGATGAAACCAATTCTCATAAAAATATTATTCGTTTTCTAAGTTGTAAAAATAGATAAATCATTTTACAAAACAAATAAAAGAAGACATTATACGAAAAAACGTTGCCAGTGTAAATAAAAACATTCGAAAAAGAAATCCTACTTGTAAAAGGAAAAGCTGGACGGAAGTTCTAGGCCCAAATAGGGCATTTCCTGAAGAAGATCAGGGTGTAAGAGCCTTTAACCGACGAGATTTATGAGTAGTGAAAGCAAATAATATTAGGCAGGGTCGTAGAGAGCTGGGAGATGCGATCTTTGCCTACCTACAGGAAAACACGTGTTAATGACGTAATTGTGTTCCTTAGCTTCGTATTTTGCACATTTAAATAAATAAATTCACACAACATCTCACACACTGACCTGACTCCGTACTAAGTAGCTTATGCACTTGTGTTACAGATATCAGACAACAGAGGATCACAAATAATACTTAAATACATATAACACCCAGACACTGAACAAACACAAGTGTTCATCACACGAATGTTTGTCCAGGGTGGGGATCGAAACCACGACCTTGGCGTATGAGGCAGGGTCACTACCATTGCGCCAACCGGCCAGTCATCTGTAGGAATGTATTTGCTTGGCTTTAGCCGAATTTAACGTAGAAATTCATGTTTAAAATATTTTATGAGTTTTTTTATGTGATAGTTGGCAGACAGATCACCTGATGATAATAAGCGATTGCCGCCTCACAAAGACTGGCGTGAAGCAACACCTGCGCTGTGTTATATCGAGTGAGGGTACCAGAGGCCCATTTGTGGGACAGGGCTTGTAACTCCACTGTGCACTGGTGTATTGCAGGTGTCTATGGGCGGTGGCAGCCGCCTACCATCCAACTGCTCGTCTGTTATCTAAAAATATGGTTCTTTAGTCAGTTCCAATCACCTCTTCTAAGCTTCTTGAGGTTTTCCTCGTGAACCCCAATAAACCTAACTCACGATTATTAATATTTCTAAGTGTTGTTAGTGTGTATTTTCCCAATTTTCCCATCTCTGATCCACGACTGTTAATCCATTAGAGAAGTACATTCACCTAGGAACCATTAAGAAAATTATCAACAAATACGAAAAGAAACGAGTCGACTCGATATTTCCCTAAGGCACGGGTAGTAATGAACGCGTTTTAGAAATTACTGGGGCAAGGATAAAACTAGGTGTAGATGGGAACTAAACATGTTTATATACATGAAAGTTTTAAGGGGCTATACGAATGAAACTAGCGCCGCCAACCTATTTACACTGATTGTGGCGAAAATACGATATTTTTTAAGAAAGCAAAACATTACAGACTTAGATAAAAGTAAATTGAATTTTTCAAGATGCAATATATAAAATACGCGACAAGTAACAATAATGTCAATTATTGCTAAAAGTGGCCGTTTTTAGTAAATATACTAAAGTTGTCTTGGGTCTGGGTGATCTAGGTTGACGCCCCCAGTTAATTATCGTCATCTGATACTCATAATACAGGGGTTGCCCTAGTTTGAGATCAGGTTGATTGGTGTGAATGTCTGGCTCATTTATTTATTTATTTATCTTCTTCTTTTTCAGGTAAGTGATCAATAGATCTATCGCATCAAGATGGCAACACAATAGTACGTACAATACAGTAAGTATTTTTGGGGAATGTCTTAAAGATATCGCAAGTCAGGATAAACATGATAAATCATGTTTCTCAAAGTGTGTTTGGGATTTTTTTTTGTTGAGTTGAGAATCCAAAGGTTCTAAATCAAATACCTATAATAATATGAGTTGAATGATAATGGTTTCGATTTATTTCAAGCAAGCGAAGTAATATTTTTAATTAATTTTTCAAAAATAATTTAGCGGTTGGCATACCCTAGAGATTTATTTACTATGCCATGTATAAGAATAATTATGATTGTCATTTGTTCCATCATCATCATCAGCAACCCATACTCGTCCACTGCACATTACATAGGTCTCCCCTAATGCACGCCACCGCTCCCGATTTTCGGCCACTCTCATCCAGCCCACACCAGCCAGCCTTCGAATGTCATCATCCCATCTTGTCGCAGGGCGTCCAACACTACGCTTACCGACTTGTTCCATAACCACGGGCAATTATGTCCCGGACTTTTGGAAGGCGTGCTTGGGGCCAAAGCCAACACGTAGAGGCCCCTTGAAAATTTTGCTATAATGTAATGTGACTGCTATTATGATCGCTTTTTAAATTATTAAAGAGGTGACATTGAATTAAATTAATAATGTTTGTTTTTTTTTTAAAAAAAACATACATATATTATTGTATTTTTATTTTGCATTAGATTTTGGGAAGCAATGGGCCAATCCAGCGCTTCAATATTACCAGAGATAGGCGGAGCCGTCACGATGAATATATTTGCAAGGGCGGAAAGTAGAATACCCATACATTTAAAAGGCAGCGGAAATATCTGAACGTCATCGGATGAAGATAGGGTTACCATTACTATTGTATTATACTTTGATTAATGACAACATAAAAACTTTTCAAACTAACGCATGCGTGGCAGCCTTAATGTACTGTGACATACTTAGCAGGCAAACTAAAGGAAGAGAAAATCTTATCGCTATGAGCGATCTATTCTCTCGGTGAGAATAATTATTTTAGCAGTATCCGTACAATTGTTTTAATACCTTCTGACCGTGGGTGAGCCACACTTCAGCATGAATGGATTGGCTCGACCGGAGTGAAAACCGGTGTGAAGCAGCGACTGAACTTTGTTTCGTCAAGTAAGTGAGGGTACCGGAGGCCCATTGGTGGGAAAGGGGGTTAAAGGTTAGCAGCACGACATTGTGATTAGAGGTGTTACAGGTGTCTACGTGCGACGGCAATCGCTTACCATCACGTGACCCGTTTGCACGTTTGCCACATCGAAACAAAAAAAAAACGGGCAAATGGCAACCCTACTCAAAACTGAATAAAATATTCAACGGCCGTAATTTGAAAGCTTCCGGGTCACTTACTACGGGCTTACCTTGTCATCCGGGGCCGTGATTGCTCAAACATACACTCTAACCCGTTGGTTTAAACATTAAATTTGTTTGCCCACAAAAAAATTTGGCCGAAAAAATCCCATTTGTTATTAAAGATGTTTATTGATTCGGTCTGCCTGAACGAGCTCGGCTTTCAGCTTATGAATTCCAATTTCATCGAAACCATATTCGGTACGAGCTAGTCTGATTTGATGAAAGGGGTCTCGTCCCAAAACAATGATCGTGTTCCGTGTGTTGTAATTTTAAATCCTATTGAGACTTTTTTAGAGTTATCGTCCATTTCTTTTTCCATTCAATCGTATAAATTTTTAATCAGTTCTATTTCACATAAAAACTTTTTTTTAGCTTTTTATTTTTATCCTTTCTCATGAACACATTATGTTTATTCTATGCAATTATTGCTTGGGACATGTCCATTTTAATGTTTTTAAGTGTGTAATTTAAACTTATAACTCGACTCGGCAAACGTAGTGTTGGACGCCCTGCTACAAGATGGGATGACGACATTCGAAGGCTGGCTGGAGTGAGCTGGATGAGAGTGGCCGAAAATCGGGAGCGGTGGCGTGCATTAGGGGAGACCTATGTCCAGCAGTGGACGAACGTGGGTTGCTGATGATGATGATGATGATGAAACTTATAAAAAGTCTACCCTGTAGGCCAAGCACGAACGTTTCAAGAAATCGAATTACGCTACTCTACACTCAAGAATCACCTTCGATGGCTTATCGTATCGTACCATTTCCTTCAAAAATGTATTGGATACGTTATTTGACGGGCGCTCACGTTGCGATACTATCCTTTCTGACGTTTGTACTGTCAACTTTAGTTCTGCTTACGTACGATAGAGGGAGCTCTTCAATTTGCATACAAAATGTTTACGATGCGCATACTCTACGATTTCTGTTTAAAGTTCGTGCTTGGCCTACAGGGGGGCAATTTTCGTGCGCTCGACATTGAAGGCGAATTAGAGATTTGCATGGACGAATGTATGAAATCCCTAAATGCGACTTCAATGTCGAATGCACGAGAATAGGAATAAATAAAACATTTTTATAAAGTTTGAATACAAGAAAGTTATAGAGCAACAAACTTCAATTTCTTAAACAAAATAATGTACGGTGCTTGTAGGAAGTACCTACTAGCCTAGTGACGTCATTATTAATGTATCGCTCTCCTTTTCTGATTGGGAACTTTGTAACTCTATAGGTATCTTTGGGACTAATGATGATAGATAAAAAATTAAAAGGGATTTGTGATTCATTCTTCAAAAACTTTATAATAAACTTGTGGCCCTCACTTCGCTTCGGGACCGTAATTCAGAAATGAACCAATATATGGCGCTGTGTCCAATTACATCGCGCAAGCGTTTCGTGTTTTCGGTTTACCTATAAGCCCTGTCGTTGTCTATAGAAGTTATCTCTTTATAAATAGTATAGAAGTATAGATAAATAAAAAAGTCATGAAATACCCTATGCCCCCCAGCTCATCTTTAAGTGGTGTGCGGAGTCTATTCCCTCATTACGATGACCCCATTTACGATAACGTTATCTTTTATTAATTACTCGGAAACGCCACTGACGTTTAACGTCGTGGAAGTTGTGGTTCTCGAATGAGACTCGATTTTATGTCGTTTGTACTTCGATGGAGGGTCGCCGATCATTTATGAGGGCATTTCAGTGATCTGATAACAAAGACTGAGTGAATATAGACGGTATTGAAGATCACTTTATTTTTAACAAGCTACAAAAGAGGAGAGGGGAGTAGGAGCTCAATACAATTGATTTTATTTTAATTCATCATCATCATCAGCCTGTTGCAGTCCACTGCTGGACATAGGCCTCTCCAAATGCTCTCCACTTTGATCGATCTTCGGCTACTCGCATCCAGCTCCAGCCAGCCCTCTTGCGCAGATCATCACTCCATCTGGCCTGAGGTCGTCCTACACTACGTTTACCAAGACGCGGTCTCCACTCCAGAACTCGTTTACCCCAACGGTTGTCAGTTCTGCGGCAGATATGGCCAGCCTACTGCCACTTCAGCTTGCTAATCCGGTGAGCTATGTCGATAACTTTAGTTCTCTGCCGGATCACCGGCATCACGGATATTTTAATTATTTTTTGTTAAATTAATGAAGGAAGACCGTGAAATATAGCCGGTAAAGGTTCAGTTGACCTTACCAGATTCCGATCTTGAAAAGACATCAAATCTTGGTTTTATTACCCCAAGTTGTATGATCTCAGGATATCCAGTTACTTTAATGTGTTTAACAGTATATTACTTAAATTGTACCCCCATTCTAAGTTCTAAGTATAATTACCACAAAATAGGGAGCCTGTACACTTACGCTTTCCGTGATATTACGCATATTAAGTAACTTCATGTACGTAATTAAGGTAGATGGCATACAGTCGGAAGGGTATTATGATGTCCTTGGAATTTCCACCTGGAGATAATTTGTGAGGATTTAATTAACTATTCTACTAGTGTCAGTATGAGGATGTTGTGACATAACGAATGTTTCTAATGAATTCGTGGCAGTTACTACGTTATCCATTTAACAATTCCTACGACAATGTTCGCATAAGGATGCCGTAATCGAATAACTGGCGTAACTAGATTTCGGATTATGTTCATCTATAAAATTTAAAAAAATAATTGTACTTTCTACACATCTTCCATCGTCGTCGGCCATTAGACTTCTATCTCACTCTCGCACGTCATCCTAATTCAAACATCAACCGTCAGTCGTGAGTCTTTGCGTTGCGTTTACTATAGCAGTATTCGTGTAATATCTACGAGATATGCTACGGGAAAGTTACAATAATTGCTACGAGACTTGCTACGAGTATACGTAACTTGAACAGACGAGGTAAGAGAAGGTTTTCACTTGAAGGGCTTCGTTTGAAGTGTTATCATGATATCTCTTTCTAAAACAACTTTAGAATAGAGACAATAACGTGTTAGGGTAATTCTCAAAGTTTGAGCTCTAAAAGGAAAGTACGTTATTTAGAGCACGCAATGATATTGCTAATGCGTTGAGATATTTACCGGTACCGTGCCAAACTGCACTGATTCCTTATTGTATTAGTAGATTTTTATTGCTGATGACTGAACGGCGTAGATAATATTTATTCAGAAACTCGCGGAACCCCCAAAAGTTATTCGTGGAATCCTAGGGCTCCACAAAACAAACTTTCAAAATGGCTGCCGTATCGTATGGCCCTAGCCTTAGGCGGCTTTGAAACTGACACTAAAGCTAATTACAACAACGTTAGCACACGAAAATAAAAAATAATTAACTTTCTCTTTGTTTAACAATCTCGTAATATAATATAATGGATCGAAAATAAATGGTAGGACTTACCATACGACGTTCTGTTAAAGATAAGATAAAAGACTTAATTACTCGTAAGCACAAAGACGGTGAGTTTCTTTGTGAGACTAATACTTTTGTATAATAAACAATAACATACTAGCAACAGCTTAACATGGTGAAGTCGAGTATTTCTAAACTTCCCACAATATAGTAGCGTGTATATTAAATAAGCTTGAAGTATGTGCCTGTAATTCTGTAACTATATCGACTACATTGTAAAAAAATCCAATTTATATCTCTCGATGAAATCTGAATCTCATAATACAAAAATCAGGTGTCTGTACTGTCATGCCTAGAATAGACTATAATAAGTTTAACAAACACAGTTCAGTTATCAGGTAAGTTGTAACCACATCATACAAAGATCATAAGAATAAAAATAACTTGCTTTTCATTTTATATTACGCTGAACACCGATTCAGATAATTGGATATTTGGATAATCGGCGTTGTACTGTATAGTATAATGGTATTTTATAGTATTTCCTATGGTTCAAAGTTGTTATTTAAAGTAGTAAAAATATTTGCCGCTGATGAAAAAATCTTTCGTAAATAGAAGTGCGAAGAAGTGAGGAGATCCAAAAAATCCAATAAGGATGAGGTGCTTTATGAAAATGGCCACTAACAAACTTGATTAGTCAAGATCTTTCTGGGTCGCCTATGATCTGCGTAGCGACGAGGCATATAGGGTTGTCAAACCCAACCAAATCAGCTTCGTAAACATATCAAACGCCCCTAGATCTGTATTACATATTAATAAATTCATTAGTTACGTCTAGTTTATTATTATAGAAGTAAGAATGCCCCATAAACATATTTCCTATTACCTCATGTCGTAATCTGTTAATTTGTGCTGCTGGCAACTCTACCAGCTATTAATACGACGCACTCGCGTACAGACAGAAGCTCGTAAATCCAGCCTCAATTTGCAAGCACTTTGGTCCGGTTTCCTCGTAACAAATATACCTAGGCTAGGGCTGAGAAAAATATTCCCAAAGAATCGAAAATCGATATTTCTGTACCTACATCGACTCAGTAGGTTTTTGCTTGGATGTGGGCGGACGATATGACAGGAATCGCAAGATCTTATTGGATAAAAGTCGCCTGCGAACGGACACTTTGGAAGTCAATGGAGTGAGAACTATGTTCAGCGGTGGACGTGTCTCGGCTTATGATCACGGGCAGGCAGTGTTTCTGAAGCTGGCGAACTCGTTTATAAGTAAAAATTATGAAATGGTATCTTTGATTGGTATCTACCTACTCTGAGGAAATATTTATAATAATGGCAGCGAATAATGTGGCATTTTACCTATCATGATTTTTGTGAATCCGCCGGTTTGGAAATACAGTGGTGTGATACCAACATCGTTTGACCAACATTGTTATTAAACATATTTTACTTACGGCACCATAAATATTTTCGAAGAATATGTAAATTATCGATTTCATTTGGTAAGCCAATAAAATTGATTCAATGGATTTTCCACGTTACGTTACAACCCTACCATTTCCCTAGTAACAAAATATAGGCTAACATATGCACTAATAGTGTCATACAAGTGCAATGCGCTACGGTTGTACATCATGGTTGTGAGGTCTGGAAACCTGCCAGTTACAGCTTAAGAGGTTTGCGTGATGGAGGTGGAATCTGGATGGATAGTAATTGCTCCTTTAAAGTTTGGCAAACAGACTAAAAGTCATCGACATAGCTCACTGGATTAGGAAGCTGAAGTGGGAGTGGGCTGGATACTTCAGCCATCCGCTGAGAATCGTTTGGGTGAAAGTATTCTGGAGTAGAGATCGCGTCGCTGTAAACGTAGTGTATGACGACTTCAGGTCAGGTGAAGGCTCGCACAAAAAAAATCTTTATAAGTAACTAACTTTTAGTATGTTATCCTTTCCAATAAATTGGACTACATAAAAGTTATAGGTACGTGATCAATATTATTATATTAAAAAAAAATTAAAAAAATAGACACGTCAAATTAAATTCTTTATATTTCGTCGGATAAAAACTTGTTACAAAGGAAATAATTTAACAAAGACAAACAATAATAATAAGAGAATTAATTAAAACACACTCAAACACTCACTTCGTTTCGGGTTTTTCGGCTAGATGGCGCTGAGTGTCGATCACATCGCGCAAGTGCTTTTTCGACTTTCTATAAGCCTTATCCTTGTCTATTGAATTTTATTTACTTCTTCATAAATATAGTTTCTCAACAGCGCCAATAGATGGCGCTGCGCGTCGACTACATCGCGTAAGTCTTTCGCTTTAACTATAAGCGTTTTCGTTGCCATTAAAATTACCTCTTATAAATAGTTTAGATTAGATTAAATTAGATATAAGTAGATAAAGATAGATGATCCATAATGAATATTAATCCTTACGAGTAGGTACTACCTTTTGAACAAGAAGCCTGTCAGATCAATTGGGTCCAGGCAAGTAATTTAATCAAGGCTAGTCGTATGTAATCAATGTATTTATCTGAACCGTGGAGAAAGGGAACACCTATCGATTGGGTTTCCTTCCTTTTTAATTATCGCTCTCAAAGGCCTCAGCAGCATCAAGGGTATCTGATTAGGGTTACCAGGTCGAGGGATTTCAAGAAAACTTACTCTAGGAGACTCGAAATTACACCATCTACGTTTTACAGGCTTTTTAGGGTTGTTTACTTGTCTTAAAATCATCGTCATGGTGCTTATTTCGACTTGGATCATTTGATGGGTAAGTAATGGGGTGTCCAACACTAGTATTTACTATACTGCAAGTGCGCTGGTAACTTTTATACTCCTCATCGCCCCAACTGGGCCTCCTAAAATCTTACTCACTAGGGGAAATACAGTTAACTATCTTTAATACCTTTTATACAGAAACCAATAGACAAATACAAGGCTTATAGGTAAACCGAAAAAGGCAAAACACTTGCACGATGCAATCGACACCCAGCGCCATCTGTTGATAAAATTTGGAACTGAATAAGTCCTGAAATAAAGTAAGGGCTATTTGTCTAAAGTAAAGATACATTTTGAGGTCGTGTCAAAGTTCCATTCGGGTTCCGGACCTGTCCAACTTAAATCTGGGATGTGGCAAGCCTAAGCGATCAATGCCGTTGGATCTGGTCCAAAGGCCACAGACGCACCGCTGCATCTATTATGCGGCGCGATATTGCATCTTAGGGATGGGAAGTGACATTGATATCGATAAACTCACTTATAGTTATTCCGATCCGAAAACAATTTTATCATATCACATTGATGATACTTTCCCATGGGAATAAAATAATTTCCCGCAGTAAAATGTAGCCTATATCCAGAGTGTCAGCTAACTCCATACCTATTAAGTTTAAAATAAATCGCTCAAGTTCGCATTTGAATCAGCCGATAGCCTTGGGATCCAACTGACCCAAGTTGTCAAAATAAACAAGGTCAGTGTAAAATTCTAAATCAGTGAAAAACAATCAAAGTGTGAACATCGATGGTTAAAATAATTATGATATCGATACCATGTACCCTTTATTTTCTGTTTTTCTAATGACAAAAAGTTTTCAGTTTTGACAATCAAGTATTATCTTATCTTATCTTCTTAATGTTAGTGATCAAGTATGTTTAAAACAAAATCGATGATAATATCATTTATTATATTTAGATTATCGTATCACAACATGATGAGTATGTGCTTTTTAGGTGTACCTATCCGTGTTTTTATTTTTCAGACACATGCTGAGTATATGCTTTGTCGGTGGTTTATTTATTTCAATTTTGTTTTATTATATTATGTTTACACTGAATAAATACTTTTCAATTTCTATCGATATAGGTTTCGATATATCGTTGCAGCCCTACCCATCGCACTTTCGCTTGTTTGCTGCAACACAATCTATGCACAACTATGCACCACTCTTAGGCAATGTCGTGAGATTTCGATCCCATTCCGAAGCGTTAATGTATACTGAAGTTCTATAGTGTTGGGCCCATGCCAAAGGAGAAACTGCAGTTTCAGTAATTTCATGTTAATGCGTTGATATATTGTCGGTGGAGCGATGCTTGCTAAATGTATAAGAACGCTCCTTATCGTCGTTGGGCACAGACAGCAGACACGATAAAAAATCAATTGTTTTTGCCTTTTAAAACCTCCCGTTAGAAATCGTATGCTAATTCTAGATTTTGTCAAATCTGTATAGGTTCTACATATTGTTGCAAATCCTCTGTGAATGCTCTCGAGCATTTTAGAATCCACACCCTGGGCACAGAAGGATGTAAAGCCATCGCTTCCAAGGGTAACTCACGATTTATGTTAGCCGTGGCCCATCTCTAAGTGGGAGCAGAGGCCACAATAAATATCAAATATGGCCGCACCTTTTGGCAACAAACGCTAAACCGCCCTAAACTTAAAATAATAAAAAATAACCCTACGTCTGGCCGCACGTTGTAATCGACACCTTCTGTTGTTAAAATTTGGAACTACCCCAAAATAAAGCTATAACGGGTCTCTGGTTGTCTACATTTTCGTATACCATTTTCTTTCTTTTCTAGAAAACAAAGATATTTTTCGAATTTTAAAATATTTCGCCCGTGGTCCGCGCGATGAAATGAAATTCCTCACATCGCCAGCAGAATGTCCTGACGTCGGGCAGCTCAGGACGTTTTGCATCCCACTTTCTCATTGCATTGCTTGCAAATCCTTTGCACGCTGTCCCTTTGACTATTTTATTGGGTTTTGTCCTTTGACATTTTTTTTTCAATGGACGTGTTTAATAAGGGTTTATTGGAAAATTTAACTGAACCATTTCCGAAGAGTAATTAATGACTTGATTGAAAATTAACATGATTGTAATGTACTTCTTCTTAAATTTTGGTGGGTCAAAGTAGTGTAATCATTGGTGATTAGACACAATTAGTAGGTAGCATGCTATTCTGATTGCGATGGGGCATTCAACTGTTTTTTCCGGGTTGTTCCATGACCTTATTGTGATATATGCCGTCTAAACCGTAATTAAATAAATCTGCTCATTGACGAAAGAAGACGACCTCCTTTTTAAGCCGGATAAAAGTTGTCACGAAAGGCCCTATTTTTAACGGGGAAAAGTGATCACAATATGTAAATGAATCTTTCCGAGCCGGAAAAAATAGCCACGAAATGACCCTTTTTGAGGTCGAAGAAAATGTTTTTTTTTTCCATTTTGGTGATTTTCATCAAGCACTCTCCTTGTCGCTGAGCATTTGGACTGTGTGCCTACTAACTATTGCATTCGTCCTTCGCCCTGTGTAAGGCGTCGAGATCGTCGGATCAATGCTTTTGGATCCTATCCAATAACTATGTAACGGCTTTATTGCCTATTGTATTTTCATCGGGAGATAAATACCTATTATAGGTTTGTTATCAAATGATATTTTGACATTTAGATGATCCCAAAACTAAGTCTAATAAATGTGGTTCTTTGTCTCTTTTACATGGGGTATTAGTGGTAAGTTAAAATAAGATTTTTTTTTATGTGATAGGTAGCAGACGAGCAGGCGGATCACCTGATGGTAAGCAATTGCCGCCGCTCATGGACACTTGCAACACCGGAGTGGAGTTACAAGATAGCTTAAGAGTATAATGTCGAATAAGCTGATATATATGTATAACCGAGGGTTTTATAGAACAAATATAGTTCTTCTCCCTATAATTCCCTCCTCAAAGAATTTCGACTATGCACTGACGTTATTATTTCTCTACCACATAACTGTCAATACAAGTAATAGTCTCGCTACGGTTATTTGGCGCCCGCCAAAGTCGGAACTAATGCTATTTCCCTTACAAGTGTCAGTGTCGATTGACATTTTCCCATAGAAAAAATGTTGACAACGCTCCCCTGTCAATGTCACTGAGCCTTCTGATCTTAGTCCTTGTGGCCCTACTATAAGTACGCATACAAAACTTATAACTTTGATACATGCGCGTTAAGTGTGACCTACGCTAGAGAAAAGCCACCTCGATCGATGCATTTGGACCCACTCCAAGGCTTAGACGCGGGAATTACCCGTCCATGCATGACTCTGCACTTTGCGCTATGACAGGAGTTCCCAAAGTTTCCGCCAAAAGGCACATATTACTAAATTGTTACTACGTGTAAAGGTTAGAATGGGCTATTTGACGGTACACCCCAGAGTTTAGTTGATAAACCACGTCCTTTTCAGAACGGAGAGGCAACTCTTGTCATTTTCGGAACTAAGAGGGTACTGGGATCGTGCGTAACGCATTCTCAGGGTTCAAAAAGACTACAAATACTCGTAATGTAATGTCAAATACTCGTAGTAATTTTTACGGTTTCGTAGGTGTAATTGAGTCGTCGTGTAATAGAATTTACCTCTTTATAAATAGTAATAAAATAATTTTGTAAAAATTGGCTGCTGTATTTCACTTACTTTAAAAACATTATTGTTGTGTTTTTAAGAATCAGTGAAACTGGCGAACTCATGTGACACCCCCATAAAGCACCACCCTCATGACGTGTGATCAAAAAATTGCCAGACCGTCGAGACAACAATGGTGAGGTCGGGTCGCGAAGTACAAAGAGAACGGCAAAAACCTTCTCCTCAGAGAGGTTCACAGATTAATTTCTTGCGTTAGCTACTTTCTTTGAATCGCGCCTTTTCTAATAAAAAATAAGTATTTAATTACTGAAACCGCTTGCTCATTTGTCGCATTTATGCTATGCGAAATTAATTTCAGCTTGATATTACCATGCGATCAAAAAAAATCTACACAAGGAACTGACAAGAAGGACGCGTACAACCAGTAATACTGTTTGGATTAGATTTTTTCCACGTCGACCGTCCATGCATCACATGTAATCCATTTTTGATATAGTTGTGCATCAAATGTAATGCATGGACTATCGACTTGTAAAGCACGGAACCCAGCAAAGGAAAGTTTGGGTATCGCACTAAGACACATTTTATCACCTGAAGCCGAGGCTAAATACTATTCTCCAGCGAATGTGCTGGGAGGCGGGTGGCAGTGTACGTTTTAAAGTTTTTCGTTTAGCTTCAGATTATTTACATTTGCGTCAGTGAGCCAACATCACCGCCTTACTCGAAACTAGAGATCTTATAGATATTTGAGTTTATTCATCTTTTTTCATTTCAATAAATCACGTGTATCAGCTAACCAGAGAGTGCTGTTTAAACTTGTTTTTTATGTAATAAGTGGCAGACGACCAGGTTGATCACCTATTGTCACATAAAGGCTGGAGCTGATTTTGAAATTGAAGATTTCGTTATAGTTATAGAGTATAACTATGATGCTTCTACCGCATGTTTATCTCTGTTATTGACGTCGAAACACGGCGAGATCACTAAGTAAGTGCGCATGATTACTTATGTGCGTAGCCCCCTTATCATAATGTAGGTAGCCATCCTTCTGTGCATAAGTTATTAATATGTTGATTGTGCTTATTGGTCTTTGTTGGTTTTTTAATATAAATTCTTCTATCTTTTGTATGGTATGGTAAATTGCTCGTGTAGCTGATTTGAGCGTGTTCATCTAATTAACATTTGAGTTTAATTGTTGAATGTGAATATTTATTAAGTGCAAATGTATGCAATGAAACCATCGACAGATTTTCATAAAGTAATTAAAATATGCTGATTTGTAACAATAATCGAAATCTGGAACCAATGAAAATTGCTGAAATTAGGAAGCTACAAAAACCTTATCATCACAAAACAAAAAATATAAATATTAAGGCCATTTTAATTAATAACAGGGTTTTTTCCATTAGGTACCCTTAGATTCAACCTCTCCAGTTCCCCAAACCTCAATCATCAAGGGCTCACATATGACGTATAACGTCAGAACCAAGTAATCTATTTAAGCGTATCCTAAATCGTTTTTAATCTGCCACTGACAAAGATAAGCTTTGAAACAGGAAGCTTCGGGAAAACCTTATTACAACGGAATAGGGTTTAATGTCCAAGATTTATTTTTCCCATTACCTCGCTTATCCCGTAATCCTCAGTATCAAGCCCTTTTTGATTCTGCAGATGACACTCACCTTGGTAACCGACCCCCAAAGTTGGAAGGAACTTGTAATTATGTGAATGGGCAGTGAGGAATCTCCGTCTCGAATCTTTTCGCACTATCATTATTTACGTACACAGGGCGTTACCATATTAGATTTTTAGACCGTCCAGATCATGGAAACAAGTGCTATTTTTGAATGCCATTATCTCGCTCGGTAATGAGGTAAAGTATCGTTATTAAACTCGCACTTTTTTTTGAGGTACAATATGGATAGTCTTTTAAACGCCTATCGTAAAATGTGTCAATAAACGCATAAAATGCAATTAATTGATGGCGCCAATGCCGCTTATGTCATAGGGTACGGTAACACCATTGGTTATAAAACATGGGAATTCCGTTACTTCCCCAAAAATCCGTTTTCAAGACATTGTTGACGCATTATAGTTGTTTCCCTTTGAAGAGATCCCTGTCTAAGAGTTGTTAAGGTCAGACAGCATTCGCTCCTAATAATTATAAAAGTCATCACATCCAAAATCGTCCGAGCTCGTTCGCTCGCAATTACTTACATTTCAAATGTGCTACCTACTAATTTTAAGAAATAGGTGCTTGTGTGTGTACGATAGAAAAGTATACTTTGTTTAGTGGTTCACTGTTAATATTTCTACGCTGTTTCATAATGTCCTACGCGTTTCCGTAAACTTTAGACATTTTATGGACCCACCCCAGTCATTAAGTAACCCTGTTTATGGGTCACTTTCGCTATTAGTAGGACTAGAACGCCCAAGTCTGCTCCACCCACCCACACAACAAAGTCGTAATAGAGAAAATGTAAGCGGATTAAAGTGATAAAATATTAATAGAGTCAAACACTATTACACCGGTCTAATAATACATTCTGTCAGCGCCACTGAGAGCTATAGTTACGTTCTAAGTCATTCTTCGAAAGTTTTATGCCAGTCCTTAAACCCAATTTCTCCGAAATTAGCTCCTTGTATGGCTTGGACGGCTTTTTCCGTAAAGATTTTTTATTTTTTCTCTCACTGTACATTAGTGTCAGTAGTTCTATTTGGAACAAAATCCGCGTTACCAAATAGTTCACTCCGTCAGCATAACAATTTAGAAAAAAATCCAAACAGTCCATCGAACTACCAGTAGGAAAAGATGAATGGAGGTTTGCTTCCTTATAATTAAAGGAAATATTCCTTTATTCCATCTATCGGAACATAATTACGAATGTTTCACGAATTTTGAAATATCTTAGTTTAATCAAACACAAAGCACCATATTGTACGCGCAAATATGTTTACCTCTGGGTGCAAATACAACCTCAACCATATCGCATTACCTCTTTAATGATTTTGAAATTTAACTAAGCCTTTGTAAATTCATTAATGTTGGTACAAAACGGTACAGTATATCAGATATTAAAGCGAGTACATATCGCCTCGGCACACTAGCGACGCGAAATGATTTAATATATTAGCTACTAAAACAAAACAGCTCGCGTAAAGCAGCGCCTGCGCTTTTGTCGAGTGAGTTAGGGTACCGGAGGCCCAATTAGGGGAAAGGGGGTTAAAGTTTCGCACCGCACTTGTGACTCTACTGGTGTTGCAGGTGTCTATGGCCGGCGGCAATCGCTTACCATCAGTTGATACGTCTGCTCGTCTGCTACCCTATGAGATAAAAATACTAAACTGGATCTATTCTAACCATTTCGAAGCTCCAGCCTCTCAGCAAATACTTGTATATCTTATTTGTTAATTGTGCACTACTTGTTGGTCTATTTTGCGCTCGTAATTTTTTATTACAGTCCAAGCGGTAGTCAAAAATTTGCGTTGACAATTTGATTCAAGACCTGCACAATTATTGAATAATAAAGTATTATTGTTTGCCGAGGGGTTGAAGCTACGAATTGTTGAAAATAGATTCGGTTTAGTAGTTAACAATTTAAATCAATTGGCGTTGCTAGTGCGCTGTACCCGTTGCCTTAAACGATTATACACTTGTTGTGTTTAAATATTTTGTTCACTGCAGTAGCTTTGAATTCGCTCGATTTGTAAATTTTATTCATCAGTAACTGCCTAACGATGCGTTTGCAATCATATTTGCAATATATTGAAATCAACTGTGGTAGAGGGAATTCGTAAATTGACACGTATACTAAATTAGCCTAATCGCAAACATAAATGTGAAATGGAAGCCAAGTTCAATATTAAGTTTAAGATTGATATAGAAATGTACTCTTATAACTAGATAAAAGCTTCTAGATATTCCCAAAAGGAGTTTTAAAGTAGGTATATAATTCGGTTCAATTAGGTGGTACTAATCAATCAATTCTTTAGAAGAAACAGTTACTTAGTATAATCAATTAGATGAATATGACGGCTAGTGTTAAGCATAAGATATTTTTTGCTACGAAGGCAAACAATAACCACTTACGAGCGCAAACCAATTAGAGGCTAGAGAGGAGAGAGAGAGAGAGAGAGGAGACAAGATAGCTTGTGGGTTATAATAGCAAACATTAAGGCACTTATTAGAATTGATTAGAGACTCTGATTAAGGAAAAAATATCTGATATAAAAATGTTCACCTTTAACTAGCGTTAAAAGAAACTGTAGGTGCTACACGTTGCGCGTAGTAAAATCTCTTATTCGCAAACTGCAATTGCCCTTTTTATTCACAATTTTATTTGTCAAAACAACATTTTATAATATCACGGTGTTGATAATGCTTTCTGTCGCGACTGTATCGTCGTATTCTCCGCGCAATCAAAAAGAGTTTACAAATGTTGACATTTTCTTAAGTCCAGAAGTTTGGAGATAAAACGCACATAACGGTGTCAGTTTGACTTGAAAATTGTATTTGCCGAGCAAACATTTTTCCGTCCAGGGCGACAATTTTCGTATCTTTTCTCATTTCGCAAGTTTGAAATAAAAAATTTTGAGCGCAAACTCGAGAACGGCGTGAGTTCACAATAACAAACGATTTCGTTGTCTTGATTTAAGCTGTTTTACTTTTGTACTTTTACAAAAGTTTCCATTTGTTTCAATAATTCTACTATTTATCTTGACAAGTTGAGAATCTATCCGAGCTTCAATAATGAAAAGAAAATCGCTTTATTATTTACTCAGTAAACTTTGTTCTTTATTTACTTTCATTTAATTATAGACGTTGTTAAATTATGGAAATTGAATAGGTAGGTAAATAAATATTCGATATTAAGAAACTATCTATAAAAAATAAATAATAAATAATTGCGCCAGACAATCACACCTATCAATCTGGTCTCAAACTAGGGCAACCCCTGTACTATGAGTACCAGATGACGATAATTAACTGGAGGCGTCAACCCAGAACCCCCAAACCCAAGAAAAGTTAATGTAGTTTCCTAAATTGACTTGACCGGGAATCGAAGCCGATACGTACACGTTTCCTCACGAGTTTTGCCCCACTTTTGCTTGCTATTAGTTCCAATAATTGCCGATAGATGGCGATGGGCGTCGATAACAACGCGATAGTGTTTCGTCTCTTCGGGCTACATAAAATATGAGCCTTTAGCTTTCCAAAGCAGTAATCTTTTTATAAATAGTATAGAGTATGTAGATAAAAGCGATGGTAGGCTGTTATTTACAAAGCTACCGCCGCTGAAATTCTCTATGGTATGAAAAAGTTTTATCGCGACATTTATTTAATTGCCGGTCTAAATCAATACCCCAGTATACGGGTGTGCAATAAATATCAGGGTCTATAATAGACGGCCATTAGCGTGACCTAATTGCTCGAGGTTAGGGTTTAGTGGACATACGCTTTTAAAACCTAATAAATGGATGCCACCTATGGGTCTGAAGTATAACCATGTTTTTGGTATCAAATCTCGGACACTTTATATCCTTCACTATATATCACAATTTTTTTTAATAAACTCATTAAAATTCATTGAGGTTAGGGTTTAGTGGACATACGCTTTTAAAACCTAATAAATGGATGCCACCTATGGGTACTGAAGTAAACCATGTTTTTGGTATCAAATCTCGGACACTATATCCTTCACTATATATCACAATTTTTTTTAATAAACTCATTAAAATTCATTTGATTACAAAGTACTCATTTGCCGCAACGCATTTGTGATGCCTCAGGTGTTGCAGATGTCCATGGCCGGCGGTGATCACTTACCATCAGGCGAGCCGTCTGCTCGTTTATCCGCTAATGTAAAAAAAAACTCATCGAAGTAAAGTCAAGATTTGATGTGTGGGATAGGTTCGATAGCCGTTTTTGCCTAGTAAACCGCAACCCGTAAGCATTTTCGTTAACAATAGCAACAACAAACAAAAAACCAGCCCATTTAGGGGAAGCGGGATTTTAAGGCAGCTCACTTGTAACTCAGGTGATCTGTCTGCCCGTTTGCCTACTACCTCTAAAATAAATGATTCTACGCAGCCATTAGCACCAGCCAAGCCCTCGTAAGTTGTTGTGTTATTGTTTTTCTTAATTGTTGTAAAAAAAATAGCTTGGGTTGTGATAGCTCAGGGTTGTGGGTTGTTTGTTCCAAGCTACCTACACGAATTCTTTCTCGGCGCAAGCTTGTTTCGTCTATGCGTCAAAGCGTAGACCAACCTAAGAAAAATCTTTGTCCTATCGGAACGAACTGGATGGTCACTTCATATATATTGGATGAGCAGTAAGTGTGCCTCTAAGTGTAGCTGCAAAATGCTCTTATTTTATCGCCCTCGATTGGACCGTAGCCGATAAGAGGAATAGATGTGTTTATTGAATTTACAGATGAAGTTGATTGCATTTTCTTTTAGTACGAGTATTCTTTCTTTATATTTTGTTGAACAAAACTTTATTTTTATTTTCTGGCAATTAGGTCTACAGAATACAACTTTATATTTTACAAAGAGTTGTTAAGCCACCGTAATCCTATGTGTGAACTAGTGCTTGAGATAGATTTAGTGATATACCATCACCTGTGCTCCAGATTCTTAGGGTATTTTGAGTTCAATCAACAAAACTTCCTCCGGCTTAAACAAACCCTTGTCCACATCCTATCATTTTCAATCATCGAAAACAGAACATTAACAGCGTGTCCCGCTCACTCTAAGACATACAAAATGAGACATTCCTTTGATTGATTAGGCATACCTTTTCCTTGTAATATTGTGACACAGTACGGAAATAGCCAGTAGCAAGTAATATAATAAATAATATTTCACTACATCTCATACATTGGTCTGACTCTGAGATAGGTAGCTCAAGCACTTGTGTTACAGATATCAAAACCAACAGTGGAATTACAAATATATACGTATAATACTTTTCTTTTGTAAATACATACTTATAATACATAGAAAACACCCAGACCAATACAAACTAAACATGTTCATGCACACAAATGTTTGTACTGTGCGGGGATCGAACCCGCAACCCTTGGCCCAGACGCAGCATTCACTACCACTGAACCAAACGGGTCGGCAAGTCATAAGATGCAGTGTTAGAAACGATACAATTCAATTATTCCTGTATTAATATAACTATGCGGCACTTCATTGCACAAACGTACGCCAAATTTACGCACTAATTATCCCATTTTTTTAATTAAAACGTTTGAATTGCATCAACCGATACGGATATCAGTCGTTGCGTTCTTCTACCCTCGACCCGCTGGTTATGTTAACACTGTGACTGTACCTTAAAGTGACAAGCGGTGAATTTGAAGACGGGCTGACAGCTCCTTTGTTTCTCCAAACAATGTCGGTTTGGGTCCGATTGTCCTCGGAACAAAATGCCGGACAAACATTGGAAGGGATACTTCGGTTTCGGATGTTCTTGGGAAATATAATGAATTATTGACAATTTTCTTTTCGATCATTTTTTTAAGAATGTAGGTACATTGGAAGTAGTGTATTTATTTTAATTAAGCTGAGGGTTGGGAGTGCAGAAATTAGAACACTTAATTTTGTATATGATTCGGACCCATTTATACACACTTCTTACCGAGCGTTCCACAAGTCATTAATGTAAGTGCAGTAATAATGATGATAATGATGAGTTAAAAAGCCTTCAGTATTTAGCTCATGTATAAACAGACTTTTGCATACTTGATTTCTCATTGTTAGCATTGTAACCCTCTCGACATAGAATACGAGTAGATACAGGGTACCCTTCTTAGAATAATTGAACCTTCATAGACATCTAGTTTCCCAGGAATTACTAATGTTACTGAATAAATAATAGGTGCCTAATATTAGTGTGGGAAGGAATGCATTGTCTGCGAAAGCCCCATATTTGGGTTGGATCCAGCTCACGACTAATGAAGACATATTTTGGGGTTTCATTTTGAAGTATTACGACTCCTTACAAGGCTTTAAATTTTCGCCTTGCAATGTATGTTGAATTAAAATTAACTGTGTTGCTACAGGCGTGGTCTCAAGAGAAATTTTCGCTTCGCCGAAATAACTACAAATATCTTGCCAAATTTTAGCTTATTCACTGTGTTTTACAATACCTATTTTCTCTCCTTATTACGAAAAATCATTTAGTAATAGGTCAGAGTTCAAAGGAAGTTTTCTCGCCTTTGTTCCTACAGTACCTATTAAACATCACGTACCTATAAAATTAGTACGCAATAAAATTATGTTAAAAGTTGAATTATTGACTGGTCAGATTAAAGTGTCTGACACACAGATGGACTGATGGACCACTAGGTGATCTTATTAGGGTTCCGTTTTTTCCTTTTGAGGTTCTAAACTCTAAAATATAACTGTCTATAGTAGGACTACGATTAGAAGTTCTCTCAGTGACATTGACAGGGGGGATCCTATGGAAAAATATCAATCAACTTTGACACATGTAAGAGAAACAATAATAGTTCCGACTTTTGGCGGGAGCCATAGCCGTAAAGGCGACTATATATTATAGCTTGTATGAATATCATCATTCACACATTCATGAAAACAAACCCAAAGTTATTATAATAGACCCTCACTCACACGGCCTACAAACTCGCTAGCTGAAACTTAGCGAAAACGTTAATTTTGGACGCTTTACTTGTCAAAAAGTTTGGCGATTGTTCCCGGTTGGGCATCGCAGACTTTATGAATTAATCTTAAAGCGTTAGACAGCGGTATTTCAAATTCAAATTTGGGAGCAATGAAACTTTGATTGCAAAAATGGGATCGCGCTCGCCGTCCCTATTTGGAAAGAATCCAGAATGAGTTTTTGCGATCAAGTTCATTGAATAAACAGAAGATTAGAATTCTTCTGTTATTTGTTGGTGATTTCGGAACTTATCGAGTCGTCCGTTACAGATAATATTCTATTGAAGTGCGCTTATAGTGCGCCAAGAAAGTGATTATTAACTAATGAACCGCTGCATTATAGCGTTTACATTACATAGTAAACATTTGCTCCCATGTTACCGCGTATTTAATATACAGCTTCTGTAACTTATGGTAGCACTTGTGGTGGTATGGTGTAGCACTTATGGTAATATAACAGAATTTGATTGCGAGATCAGTAGTAGTAGAAACAACGGTGGCTTCTCATTACCTTCTTGCTTCCGAAAATAAATTGGTCCATTTTCAAGACGGGCCCGATAGCGAGTTTAGTGGTTTGGGTTTGATTTCCTAGACAAAAAAATGCTCTTAGTACTACAGACCACGTGTTCAATATACCTATTGTCTGTAATTTTTGTCAATTAAAAGTCAAGTAAAATAATCTCAACTTTTTTGTACAAACAGTCTGTTACTTGTTCATGTTGTATGGGGAGTCCAAAAATAATTCGACCAATTATTTAAAGTCGTAGAACAAAATGTGTTCGGAAAAGTTGGTAAAGACGTGGTTACAGGAATTTAAATGTTCACTGATACACTTTATAAAGTGTAGCTATATACTGTATAAGCTTTAGCTAAACCCGCCTAGTTTATCACTAAATATATGGATCTTTTCTACACAACCTTTGTGTAGGTGAAATGTATGTATGTATTCATATGTAGTGTCTAATATCTACCTACTAAATTTAAAAAAAAAAACCACATTTTAGTGCCTTCTGAGATGTTTAAAAACGGGCACGCCATCTTTACAAAAGTTCCAAGTTAAACTCGATGCGTTTTATAACAAGTTAGAGCTAATAAAAAGAAACGAATGCTGAAACATTTCTCTCCATTCCTTTCCAATAATTCCTACCCGGGAAATATTAATTACGAGCTACAAAGTCATTATTTCATCCTAGACTTGTTCCGGGGAAATAAATTAATGTATCAGAGAGAAGAATATTTTTCTGGAAGCTAGGAAAGGAAAAACCTTGGACAGATGTAATAAATTCTTTAGCTTGTTTTATTAACAACAGTTACTCGAAAAACTTGTATTATGGGTAATAATTATTACTCATTATAAGTATTTAAAAAAATCACATGAGTAGCGTAGCGGGTGGCGTGTTTGGTAGTGATCCTTATTTTGCTCAAATGAAACTCAGTAACTTATTACTATTTGAAAAGAGTAACTACTGAGTTTCATCCTGGTGTCTTCTCAGTAGAAATCGACGTTCCGAGCCAGTGGTGATTATTATGTTTTGACATTCATAAGTGTTCTGTATGGACCTAACTTGAATAAAGATTTTTCTATTTCATGCTCCACACTTATGTTCGTGGGTTCGATCACCACCTCGGCAAACATTCGTATGATGATCATTTGTATTCATTCAGTATCTCATATTGTGTTTAAGTAAGTGTTTGAGTTTCCCCTGTCGTTTGATATCTGTAACACAAGTGCTGAAGCTTACTTAGCACAGATTCAGGTCAATGTACTAGATGTTGTGAATTTATTTATGAGTAAATCCCAAACTTAGATTTTCACTTGTACTATGGAAACTAAAAACCAACAACTAATACCCAGACCCGATACAGACACACTAATCATACACCGTCTACGAAAATAGGTACTTTGAGTATAATGAGTGCGGTTGTGTCCAAAGCTGTAATTTAGGAGCGCAGGGATAATCCAGGATTGGGTGAGTCTGGTAATTTAGTTCAGAATCATTACCCAAAAATTCGGAGACTATTTGAAACGGGCAGGTTCGTTCATCACATGTTTGTTTTATTTCATTAAGGAAAACTTATTGCTTACAATTTTTTGCCTAACATGCTGTCATCTGCATCCTGTGCTGTGTTTTGCCGAGTGAGTGACGGTACCGGAGGCCCACTCGGGGGTTGGTAGCGCACTTGTAACTCCACTGGTGTTGCAAGTGTCCATGGGCGGCGGCAATTGCTTACCATCAGGTGATCCGCCTGCTCGCCTGCTACCTATCACATATAAAAAAAGGAAAGAAGTAAATTATTAAATGCTAGTTACATGTATATTATAGTATACTATATCTAACCAGAGTTCAAGAGAGTTTTTAATGAGGCGTAAACTAATGCTAGAAACACGTATAGGAGAATACACGTAGACTGTCGCACGTAGTCGTAAAAAATCAAGGTGCATGCTCGGATTCGAATCTTCGACCTCTCTTATGAGTGGCATCTTTTTTTATCCACTGAGCTACCGTCGCTTCTAACTGTAATATTATTTGTGCAACATAATGTTTCTCAGATCGAGTTACCCTCCTCAGTGCAAAAATAGCTCTTGCTACTCAGTTATAAGGATGCTTCTAAGTCCAAAAGCGGTAACTCCTACATGACGCCGCATCGTTATTTTATTACGTTCAAATGTTTGTTTCTCACTTGAATACGATATGTTTTATGAAACGTATATGTATGTACTATTAAAAGGCGTCTATACAATCCCACATATCAAGTACGCAGGTAATATTTGACGTCGCACCTTTTTGAAAAGGAACAAGATACGCCTGAACATTGACAGACGAAAACAGAGGTACTTATTCTAAGAAATAGGCTTGGGGTGATATGAATAATATACAGACATATCATTCACACGACGTATGTTCAATTTGGAGTATGAATATTATGTGCGCAAAGTCTTTTGTTTTGTTAAAGCGGAGTGTAAATTTACTTTTATAGAGAAAAAAAAGATATGCACAATTTATTTTTTAGCATGTCATTAATTTAGCCAAATGCACGTTTACCGTGCGACCGAAAACTATACACCACTAGTATTGTATAAAGTGTCCTCAACTGCTTCACCGTAATAGAAATAAAGATAAAACTTAAAACGATTACAAAAAGCAGCGTTGACCGCAGTCTAGTGGTAACAAAATTATTTTCCCGCACGATCACCGTTTTACGCTTTCGGCCGATAAATTTTAGAGAATTAAATCATAAATTCTGTGTCTGCAGCGGCTGCATCCAATATGCTTCGACCGCAAGTGCAGCTCGTCATTAAATGTGCACGTTGTAGAGCTTGCATGTAACGATTGCGTACATTGCCTCGCCTTTAACATACTCGTAGTCTTCTATTATATTTATAAAAAAATAACTTCTGTAGAAAACCACAAGGATTTTTTTTATTTATTAGGACAACCAACAAGATAAACACTATACAAAGCACCACAGGCAAACAAACTTAAAACTAAGTGCTATGTATCTCATTTACAGGTTGTCACGGCATGCAATGTGGACTAAAAGTAATTGTTAAAATATATTATGATAATGTAAACTGAAAAGATAAAACACTTGCGCAATTTAATTGACATCCAGCGCGATCTTTTGGCGAAGATTCGAACGATTAAAAATAGCAAAACTAACGTTCCGAAACAAAGTGAGGGCGGGCCATGTGTCAATAAAGTCGTGAATATTAATGATGGTGCCACGGCTGTTTATATTATGGAGTATGGCAGCGCCATTGGCTATTTAGTATGTCATTTATACGATTTGGTCCGTGTGATGAATGATTCGACCGCAATCAGTAACACCTGTATAAAATATATCTTCTATATAAATAAAAATGAATCGCCGTTCGTTAGTCTGGCTAAAACTGGAGAACGGCTGGGCCGATTGAGCTGATTTTAGTTTTAAAATGTTTGTCGTAGTCCAGGGAAGGTCTAAAAGGTGAGAAATTAAACAAAAAGTAGGTGGAACGAAGTTCGCCGGGAGCCACTAGTTTTAAATATAAATATGAATCGCCATCGGACCCGTCACTTAATTTAATGGGGTATCGTATATGATCATAAGGTTTGTTCTTCATAAAAAATCTCATAAAAATTGTTGAATAAATTGACTAAAAGTCACTGTCCAGTTTACTGGTCAGTTTGTATGGGCCATCCGCTAAAGATTTAACTCATCTAGTCACCAGCAGTCCTTCTATATTCAGCCCCCAAGTGGCGGACCGCCTAACCGCGGTCCCCAAGACACGTCTACACCAGCGATATAGTGTATCTACTTGCCTGAAACTTAATAATTGGACTTAGCTTAACTCAACTCACGTCTAGCAAGTTGCGAACAAACGAAGGCATAGGTGGAAATACAATACTCGACCGAAACTTGAATGTAGTTAGTAAGTTACACCGTTACACGCCTAAACGGAAGTTTTTCCGAGAATCAGCGGATACCTGCGGCAGCGTATGTAGTTAGAATGTTTATTGAGTATGAAGTATTTACTCGCACTGATGAGAGAATTGATTCTGTGTAAAAGTTTATCTACGAAATTGGTTGGACTACCAGCAGGCAGTTTCTGGGAAACCTTCACAAGTTCCTGAATACTTCTGTTATATTTTGGCGCAGTGTGATACAGTAGTCGCCTGCAATAAAATGTAAACACCTCGACACTTATGGTCCTAGCACTATAAGGTTCATATTTAAATGAGGTTGTATACTTATTAGTGCACGTAACTGTACAGGATGGGTGACTTTTTTCAACCAACCAGAACGACCTCTGATGTCCTACCTCAGGTCAGTGCTCCAACTATAAGTATCGGCGCCGTATCTATATGTACGTAGCTTATTTAGCAGAGTAAGTATGTACTTACATCTTGGTAAAACCCAGGAAGATCAGTTTATCGTGCTCCCTGAAGCAAGGAGGCCATGACATCAGCTATTATGTGGCTGTTTTCGGGTCATTGTCACTTTGTTACTATGTAATTTGTCATTTGAAGGAAGTGCGCCTTAGTAACCAATCATTATCTTAAGTGTAGAAATACAACAATAAGATTGGGTATTTTTGCAATTTACTTATTGCACAATTCCTCGGATTGACTCTATCTTAAATCAAGGTCCAAGCATGTCCGGAAGTCCGAAGTGACAGAGGATTTTGTTTTTATGTGATAGGTAGCAGACGAGCATATATACAAACATAATACTTAAATACATGTAATACACCTAGACCAGTCCGTAGGAGGGCCACACTTCGGCATGAAGGGATCGGCTTACCGTGGCCTCTTATCAGACCGGCGTGAAGCTGCGGCTGCGCTGTATTTCGCAGAGTGAGTGAGGATACCGGAGACCCATTCTGGGCTAGGCGGGTCAAAAGCATAGCGGCATACTTATGACTCCGCTAGTGATGGGTGTCTATGGGCGTCCTCGTCTGCCACCTATTACATGAAACGCCACAGAAAAAAACAAGTTTTGTATTCATCACACGAATGTTTGTCCAGGGTGGGAATTGAACAAGCAAGCATCTGGTATCTAGCAGGGCCAGGGTTGCTACCGTTGCTATCTGGAAAAGTCAATTTTATTTTATGAAAATAGTTCACGTGATTTGCCGTTTACAGTTCAGAGTTTGCACCAGATAAATGTTTATCGGACACATTTAAAATCCGGTCATGCCCAAAATTGTGTCCACAAAATTGAAGCAGCAAATAAATTGGAATAAATCATAACTATGAATAACGCCAAAACTACGTAGTTATAATTTTGATGGATGGCTTAAACAATGCGGGGTTGTTACAAACTCACGTGCTTATAGTACCGCACTGGGACGCAACTCCACTACGTTATACAGGTTTAAATGAATTTGTGACGCGAGAGGCCAAATTGAGTTAAGTAAGAATAAGACCGAGCGCGCACTAAGCAACTTTGTGGAGGCCGCTAAACGCAACCAGTAGTTGCTCAATGCTACTTTGTATACGTTTGTTATATTTAATTCTTTATAACATTATTAAATACTTAATGCTTGGACTTGTAGTATCTTAAATAAAGGAAGATGTTTATTTGGTACCAAAAGCCTAACTTAATTTTGGCTAGACACTAAAGTTCTCTGTACATAAATAATGCAACTATTAATAGCATACGCAGTAACATACAAATAAAAAACTAAAAATTACTGCTTAAATTACGAGTATTGTAAATGCGCTCGCGCATAGCGATATCATTATATATATTATTGGGAATTCATAAGGGGTTCCTGTTTCGAATATTCGTATTTTAAATATAAATATAGTTTTTAATTTTAATTAAATATTTTTGTTTCAGGTACGTTTTCAAAATAAATCGGGATTGGATGAGTTTCCTCGAATACGGCGGTAAGATAAATCTGTAAAAATAACGAAATAACTTCAGTTAACAACATGACAGTTTCTGTAAATGTATTTGATAAAAAAAAATCGTTCTGTATTGAATTGCACTTGTACACACACACACTAACTAAGATATGCATATAAATGAATTGCTGTTCGTTAGTCTGCCTAAAACTCAAGAACGGCTGAACCGATTCGGCCAATTTTGGTCTTGAAATACCTATTCGTGGAAGCCCAAGAAATGCTTGACAGATAAGAAAAATGCAGTATGAAGTTCGCCGGGTCAGCTATTTTGAATAAAAAGGAATCCATTCACTGTTTAAAAATATTTTTGCTCTCATAATTTTCTAATGTTTATTATGATTCTTCTTCGTAACTAAACTCATAATACAGATAAAAGATATTTGCAAAACATTTTTAAATAATTAAAACACGTACATAATAAAGTAAGTTAAAAGACCCTTTTTAATTTTAGGTGTTCTTATTTCAAATGCTTAATTAAAAACAAGGCTGGAGCAAACCCATATCTTTTTATGTTCGTAGTTTCGTTACAATTTAATTTGCATTCAACTAATTAGAAAAACCAACAGCTGTTACAAGTAATTGTAATAAAAATAAGAAACTCCGCTGAGCTGGAGTATTAGGCATAAGTTATTTTTACCTAAGCGGTATTAAATTGCCTAGATTTTTTTCTCTTTTACGCCGAGCACGTTTTTGTAAAGGTTAATATTTTTGGATGGAATAACAAAATTATTCTAAGCACTTCTTTTTTACTTTACAACAGCGCAAAAGATGATCTGCGTAAACCTAAGGATAAGAGGCTTTTGTAAATTAAAAGAAAAGAGATTTCCCAAATAGTGTGGAGGCTACAGTCAACACCTTGTACAGTTACACTAGATACTCGTATAAGCTAATATTTCGCTAGTATCCGTTTTGTTAATGATATCGGTCAGCTGTAATTAACCACTCATATTGTCATATTGATTCAATTTCATTCAAAATTTTGGTAAGTTTTTCATATAAAAATAAAAAGTATTTAGTTTGTGACTATTTGGCATTTAATTAGGGAATAGCGTGCCATAAAAATGACCTTAAAATTCTCATGAGTATTCGCATTGCTATTATTGCTACGACACGACCCGTTTAGCGCAATGGTTTGAGCGCCGGTTGAGACGTAAAGGTCGCGGGTTCGATTCCCACACCAACACAAATGTTGTTGATGAGACAGATAATATTTGTGTTGGGTCTGGGCGTTTGTAGCTCCTTCTGTTTCTGATTTCCATAGCACAAGAGAAAACCTTAGTTTGGGACCAGGGACAATATTATGTGATGTTGTATCTATATATTATTTTTGCTTCAAACATAAGTACCTATGGACGAACAATGTACCTAGTTCGCATTTTGAAAAGATTAGTGTGGGTAGGTACTATTTAGAAATTTAAAGATTTTGTAATGCTTTGAAAGATACCTTGTAGCACAGAATCTACTATGTAAACATCCATAGGGTACCGTTACCGCCAAAGTTTACCAAATATCTTACACCAAACGACATTCGCCAAACTTGTTACTATTCCATTAGCAGTGGGTAGGTACAGTCAGCTTCATAAAGATCGTAGTGTCGAGTGTGGTCAAATTGATAAAAGGACACAAGTTCATTATATGTTGATTGTCAGATCATCTTATTGTTTTAAACCGTAATGACGTGGTCAATATTAACTTAACTACACAATTCCTATATTATGTTATGTGTTTATGATTCCCCAAATACATCTTCGTTATAAATATTCAACGGTATCTAAGGGTTCACAGTCACCAAAAATATGTTGGTGTTTAAGAAAAGTATACTCTAATTTGAAGTATTACGTATTTAAGTTGAATAATAATGTGTTACTTAGGTCGTTCTTCTTTGAGTATTTAAAGTTTCAATGTTATTTTTGACAGACTTGACGTTCAAGTTCTAAGGACACTTCGATATACGAAAATTAGGATGTGCTATTTCGTCACAATATCCTACGAATATAGATTTAGATGGATATGATATAAATTACGTGCATATCATAAGAATCCGGGGGAATTTGGTAAAAGCTCTTAATTCATACTGTAGTTAGAAAATGTGTCCAAACAAAAATGATGGTGATCCAAGTATTTCATAATTATATTTTAGGTCCAAATATAAGAAAGCACCGCACCATTAAACCATTTTGCTATATTTTGTTAGGACTTGTTAGAACTAGAGGTCGCAATACCGGCCCTTAAAACCCGATACGGTATTCCCGGTATTAAGTAGGGAAGTCGAGAAGGTATTTTCATTTAGACATTTAAGAGAAATTACATTATTTTCTTCATCTCCATACCCAGGTAGATAAGTAGATTTTTAAATAGTCGTTTTTTCCCCCTCAATTAAAGCTAGAGTATTCCTTGGCCCCTACTGCAAAAGAAAAAAGCTTCAAGATGTCAAGCCACACCTTTCCGGGTCTAAGCCTTCTGTCAGGACACGAAGGTAGCTTAGCATCATGGCCCAGACATTTGTTTCCCACGTATCTATCCCCCCATCTCAGGATGACTCTTAGATTTGCTTCCCCAACTAAACAGGACCGCTGCCCCCTAAAAGTGCTGCACTGCACTTGACTTAAAGCTGTAAGCCCTTAGTAAAGCATGTAAATAAATAATTTTCCTGCAGTTTGTCGGCTTGTGTCACAGATATGGAGAAATCTTTGAACCGGTATTCTGGGGTCACAATGTAATTATTCCCAGGAATTGTACAATTTCATCTTTGATTAACCGCATAGAGTATGATATATACATTTTAAAGCTAGGTACCTCAATACCGTTTGGATATGTTTTTTTATTGCTGCCCGTTTTTAATTTTGAAACGGGAAGTTTGTCGTTAAATGTTTTTTCAAATTATAGTATTACCTCATAACACTTTATCTCTATGGATTATGCTAAAATAAACAGGCACTGTCATTTATGACAACAGAGATAAAAAATTGTTGCAAATTCTTTCTCAATTTTACGATCATGGCGTCGTACCAAATAAATGTAAATACAAGGCACGCCATCGTAAACTTGCACCGGGAAGGTGTAAGTAACACTGATATTTCCGACGAACTTGGCATAAGCGTAAGTACTTAAACCTACCATTCATAATTGGGTATTTGACTAATATCGATATAGTAAAAAATATTGATACTCTATCAAAATATTGGTAAATAAGAACCAATGGCCCACATTTTCAGTTAAAAATATAACGTCTGTCTGATATCGGTAATACAAGTGCTTAGGCTACTCGGAGTCAGGTCAATATGAGATGTTGTGAGAATTGATTTATTTATTCATATTATTTTTATGTCCCTATTGTTAAAATAAAAAAAAAAATACGAGTATTTAATAATTTTAATTTTTTTAGACTAACACCGTAAGGCTTTGGATAGAAAGATGGCGTCAAGAGGGAGACGTGGTGAAACACGTCTCATTCGGTCGACCGAGGTCAACCGCAGGTTCAAGACACCGCCATGGTGCAGATCGGTTCATAAACACCGCACAATTGGCCGTTCTAAATGAAGTATCTCAGAGCACTGTTAGGCGGAGACTTCAAGAGGCTGGTCTCAAACATCGGGTGCCTGCAAGGAAACCACATCTTACAGCAAGGCACAAACAATTAAGAATGCAATTCGCGCTCCAATATTTAAATTTTAATTTTGAGAGAGTAGCATTTTTCTGTTCTTCGGCGCACGGGCGTCTCTCACTATGGCGACTAAATAATACGCGATATGAAGAAGAAAACATTCTGGCCGATAATAGAAGGTCCTGGTGAACTGGTAGAGATAGGTGGCCGATTAAATGGTAGAGGATATAAAGAGATAATTGAACAGGTGTTTTTACCTACCGCCCAAACTGTGTATCCTGAAGACGAGGTTATCTCTTTTATTCAAGATGGCTGCTCGATACATAACTCAAGGGTCGTAAGCGAGTACATTGCAAGTAACGACAGCTTAAATCTCATTAAGCTGCCTCCTAAAAGTCCCGATTTAAACCCGATTGAAAACGTGTGGGGTAAAATGACCCAATTATGGGATCGCCAGCAACCGCGGACAACAGAGGCGTTGCGTAGGCATGTCAACCGATTGTGGGAATCACTCAGGGGGGACAGATTCTGCGAAAACACGGTAGGATCCATGCGACAACGGCTGCTTGACGTTATTAATGCAAATGGGGGCCACACAAAATATTAGGTCCAAACATATAGAGCAAGATCCCCTTACCAGACCTACGTAATTTTAGTAAAGCTGAAATTTCGATGATTTATATAGTCTAGTATGTAGGTTTTTAACCACCTTTAGTTTGCGCTACCTGTGAAAGGCCCCCGCTTTCAAGCTAGTAAGTACGCATACTCTCCTACTTATATAGAATCATTACCTGTGATCAATGACATTCCACCTACAATGGACATAGCGCGCCATACAATAACCAAGCGCGAAGATGGCACATGCTCAAATTTCACCTTATTAAGCTTCAACAGGAGACCTATTTTTGAATTTTCGCTTCGTCCAAACAAAACTACTCGTTTTGCAAGTCACGTCGTCTCGTGAGTCGCATGATTCATAATTTTCCCTATTTTTGAAATCACTCGCTTAGTGTGTCGCCAATCTTGTCAAAGTATAATCCTTTTCACGAAAAGAGTCCCCCGGATTTTTGATGAACTAAAATGACATGGCAGTCTACGTAATGAGTGGGAAAGAGATTGAAAGCCTATTTGTATGACAAGTGGCGCCGCTCCCAGGGGACTTTTTTCGTAAAATGGACTTTATAGTGTTAACTCGTTAATATTTGACGTAAATGCGACCACCTCGCCTAGCGGAAACGAGTGGTTTACACCACTCGTTGCAAATCGCTCGTTTTCGAATGATTCAAAAATGCGGATGTCAAAAATCATGCGAGTCACACATTTTTTAATGAGACGACAATTCAAAAATAGGTCTCCAGATCTGTGTACAAACCTACATGTGTAAACATCTTGACAGTTAAAGCAGTAATGTATACGTGTCAATCGAAGCTGCATATGGTGATTTACGGAAAAGTTCAGAGCAAGGAATACACGGAGTCGCAACGCTTATTGTTTATTTCATCTACTATAGGTATTTTATCGGTTTGCGTGCACTCATTTGAATTTAATTATATTTTTGTATGTATATACATAAAGGTAACTGATTCCATGATTTTGTTTAAAGAAATGATCCGTAACTCGAACAAATTATAATAATTCAATTATTGGACCTAGATCGCAATTTTTTTTTTGTTACTTTTTTGATCTTGCAATGTTTTGTATGTATTACATACATATCGTATCCGTTTTCCCCGATCAAAATTAAATTTTGCATTGACATGGTAAGTTAGGTAATGTCATGCTAAATCCAATATGGTGAACGGTTCCGGATGGCAGACTATACCCAAAACTGGAATTCAAGACCAAAAAATCTACTACAATGTTGCTACTGCAATAAAATAATTCTACCATAGTGTACCCCTTTTTTCTAAAAACACTCGCTGATATAATTTATTTATGGGTAATTTTGATTCTATAATTTAAAAAAAATATTTTATTTACTTTTTTCACGTAAATACAAGACCCTGTAATAAAAACTTAACCATCCGTATTTTTAGTTTTCAAAGATGGTATTGCGCTTGTTATACTTCAGGTGTAATTAACATTTGGTATCTACCTACAACATTTTAAAAATGTATGGAAACTTGACAGTTTAGTCTACTTAATGAGAAAAATAATGCCAAAAAGGTTGGCGAAACCTAAAAACGTCACTTACAAATTACATTAAGTGACTTTAACAGATTTGACAGTGACGTATCTGTCGTAGATTTGTTGGTCTTGAGAGTATAGTTAGGTACTTTTTGTGCATTTCCCATTATCAAAAAAAAAGGGTTTGTTATTGCGAAAATAAAAATTACTTTTTTTGTGCGTAATAATTTTATTTTAATGATATCAATGGGAAAAACTGGAACCTGAAAACTTTCCATTACAACTAACTTGCGCCACTTCTCTCTCATAATCTCATGGAAGTAGGTAGTGGAAAGCTAAAAAAAACAGTTATCGTAAATTAGTTAGTGACCTGCCATAATCTCGCTCGGGTGAAAAAAACTAACAAAAGAGCGACTCCATAGTTATCATTGACACACGACTAATCAAAAGTGTGCCTAGGCATAATTTCAAGTTCCGTTCCAAGGCGCAGATGCAAAGTCCATTGTAGGTGGAATGTCATTGCCTGT
Organism: Cnaphalocrocis medinalis; assembly: GCA_014851415.1. Taxonomy (NCBI): domain Eukaryota; kingdom Metazoa; phylum Arthropoda; class Insecta; order Lepidoptera; family Crambidae; genus Cnaphalocrocis; species Cnaphalocrocis medinalis. Next base: position 5,520,396 of record CM026291.1, read on the forward strand.
GATGAAAAATTCTTTACGATAATCGGAAGCGTTTAGCGCTGGCCAGCCAGAAAAAACCTGCTCCAAGCGAAAATTAACCCAAAAAAAAGTTCCTTATTAGCGTTTGGTGGTCGGTATTGTTCATTACAGTTTTTTCTGATCAGGCCAGACTATTACGACTGATGCCTATTGTCGGCAATAGCAAACCATAATGGAAAAGCTAGCGGCTAAACAACCTAGGCTGGTCGCTAGACCCCACACATTTTCAATTGGGTTTAAATCGCTCCACGCCACACTGCTTAGAATAATAAATCTATAGAAGGAGAGTCTCCATACTAGAGCTCTGTCAATAATGGGCCACTAAAAAATTCGCGCAGCCTACTGCGCACATTTTGTAATGTTGCTAGTGAAGGTGCAGTTTCCCCGAAACTGGGAAATAAATCGGACGCCTTAATTTCGTAAGTTCCAACTTTGTGGTAAAAGAGGAACTATTGTTACAGTTATTTTACAATTAACATTAAATGGTATTAACCAATAATGATATTATTATTCTTATTCTCCCTTTCACTTCTATTGTGACACGATTAAACCGCACAAACCGTCATTTTCAATTTATTTAATTTGACGTGCTTGAGTCGCGGTGACACAATGACACTAAGCGTTGGATTCGAGCTTAGGGCCCAACAGTTGGTCGCTATATTTATGGTCGCTTTAGCCCGGTAGAGGCTCTATCTAGACATTATATAATCAAAGCGCCATTGCTGATTCACGACAAGGCACGACAATGCACACACTGCACAACAGCCGGCTACCAAATTAGAAGAGCTTTAATTTGAATGTCTAAGACATCCTTCGTATTCCCCGGACCTTGCTCCAACAGATTACCTATTTTGTTTCGAAATTTGGATAACTTCTTGCAAGGGAACCTTCAAAAAGCGAGCGTATTCCTTAAAAGGTCGGCAGCGCATTTGCGACCCCTCTGGTGTTGCGGGTGTCCATGGGCCACGGTAATCGCTTACCATCAGGTGATCCGTCTGTTCGTCTGCAATTTGCATTATCTTTATTACAATCTCCTGCAAACACCTGCATTCTAATTTAAATGTACGCGCATGCCCCCTAGTTTTTAAGGAGTTCTCCTATATTGTTATTGACAGATGGTTGTTATAAAATAAAATTATCAGCAAATTTATTTATGGTTTCAATTATGTATTATCAGCAGTACCTAGTCTGCTGCTTCCATTGAGGTAAATGTAGAACTAGAGGAGCTATCGTAAGCAAAAGTCATGTTCCATTTTGAAATGTCAAACTTTGAGTGCGATGCAGCGCTGAAAAATAATGAATCGTCTAAGCATGCGAAATTCACGCAGCGCTATATCGCTTCTAGGATGAAGTTTGTTCGCGACCAAAAAGGTGTAAGCGTCGTGATTTTCATAGCACTTTACGCGTTTTGTTCAACAAAATGTCATTTTGTTGACTAAGCTGCAGATAACAGAAGGGACTATCCGTATCTTGGAGTTTTATACCTAACAAGAATCCTTACGTATTATCTAATTTGTGTGTATGTAAGTATTTTCCGATATGATTAAAGAGTACCTACCTAACATATTAAAACTTTCTTCAAATGCGATTGATTGTGCCAGTTTACATGTTTTGTTAAATGAAACGAAGAGATACCTTTCAAGTACCTACGGAAATTTTATTCGCCCTATTGGGGCGATGCACGAATTAATAAGTTAAAATAAAAGTCGTAAATACAAATGATACATTTTATTTAGTTACCCTTAAACAAAATAAGTTTAGTTAACTTTTTCCGTTTAGATAAATATTAATATTATGTCCAGCGACAGTAAAATATCGATAAAAAATTATTTAACCACCAAAATCCTTCCATCAAAAATCGAATGGTAGGTAGGCATTAAGACATCACTAATTGATTTGTTTGTACTCGAGCTCCCAAAAGTAAATTAATTAATGAAAGGGTATGTAGGTAGGCATTAACAATTTTATACAATTTCCCTTCTGTTTATTTTAATCTATGTCGAATGCGACAATAAGGGCGTCTGTCAAATTGTGCTCGTATTTAATTATTAAACGAAAATATCTAATTACTCATCGGTGGAAAATTATCCCTTTGCACTTCGCCGTCTTCCTTGAATTATTTGTGCAATATCTCAATACACCCTACGGCATTTTTGATGCGTTTTGTAGTACTTTTACACTGAAACAACTGTTGGATGGTCAACCGATCAGAGCTAGAAAGCGACTGATTGAAGTGCGGTGTAATCACCGCAATTCAATGGAACCTATTAATGATGGGTGGTGTCTCCTCTAGTTTTACTTATACCTCAATGCCCGAAACAAAGTGAGGGCAGGCCACTACTTATTCTTTTGATTTTATAATGATGATAATTGTTCTTATGATGATCCTACCAAGGCTCGATTCGACGGGACAACAGTGTGACATGACCGAAAAGGGATCAGACGTACGTAGGCGTACCGGACCGACGGCTTTTTTTTAAACTACAGGCGGCAAACGAGCAAGCGGGTCTCCTGCTGGTACTTAAGTAGGTAATCTGCTGCCCATGAACATCTGCGAGATCAGAGAGGTCGCTGATGCATTGCCGGCCTTTTATGAAGGAGTAGGTACACTCTTTTCTTTAAGGTCCCTAAGTCATAGTCTAGAGGAAAAACTGCCGCTTAAGCTGCGAGCTACGAAATTCTTATTATTTTCTCATATTTAAGTTTATTTATTAGTTACACGCATCAGAGAAATGGTACCTTAATAGAATAATAGAGTTAATACAAAGGTGCCGTTATAGTAGGCGATAACTCCAAATACCGCCGCCTTGTGGTACGCCCAGACTTTACGTACTCAAAATCTAGAAATACCTACATGAAAAATACAAATATTCAAGTACATCAAATGCGGAGTCAGTGGATTTATTGTGTACTAGCGGCCGCTCGTGACTTCGTCCGCGTGGAAAAGTAACTTTTTACCCCTTATTACCCCCTTTTCGCAATAAAAAGTAGCCTATGTTCTTTCTCAGGGTCTAGATCATCTATATACCAAATTTCATTTAAATCCGTTCAGTAGTTTTGGCGTGAAAGAGTAACAAACATCCATACATCCATACTTACAAACTTTCGCCTTTATAATAGTAGTAGGATTTGACACGAAGTAAATTCCTTTTAGTATTTAAATTCATTGGCATTATTATTATTTTCTGGTTATAAGTATAAATTAATTATTTTGAATTGTATTTGTTCTGTATGATGTGTGAAACTTTTGACTGTTATGGGTATATCCTGAAATAAAGACATTTATTTATTTATTTATTAAAGAAAATCAGCGGGTGGTCACTACAGAACATTTTTATTACAAATTTAATATTTCGTCATGATATGCTATATTTAGCCTTATTCCCTAGCAGTAATGACTAAAAGCATGGAGTGATTTGGTGATTATGCTCTTTGAAGAAAATATAACAGGATAAAGAACTTTTCTTGACACAAAGTGTCATTATTTGAATCTGAATATTATTTTTAAAAGTGTGTGGCCAGGATGTAGGCATTAACAGTAATTAGAAACTAAGGAGTTTCATCAAAAAAACGAAGATATTTATGAATACTCTGACCCCTTAGATACCAAAGAGCAGTTACGAAGCGAAGATGTTATAGAAGATTGTATTTGTTTATATGTAAATGGAGACTTATGATACGAAGACATTTATGACTTATTTGGTTGTGAACAAAATATAGGTGACTTTCAATGATAACACTTTTTTGCACCTTTGTTCTTAATATGTTTTTGACTACCTTCACACCTTATATCTTTATGAAGCTGACTGTACTACAAGTGTGACGTCACGATAACTGTGTAACTTGTTGAAACGTTAATACAAAGTCGGTGCAGACCACTTCGTCAAAACGTAATTATCACCTCTGGGAGCGAACTCTCGTCTCTATGCTAATTCGTTGCCGATTTATCAAGTCACTTAGAGCAGATCGTGGTATTCCTACTTACATGGTGCGTTGACGTTTGCACTTGGCACATGGCAAACTTTATCTGATCTGATTTCGTACATACTTATAATTTTTGAAAAAAAAAACGTTTTTTAAGACATTGAACTAAAAAGTATTATAAATCTTTGTATTTTTTTGGTTTTTGTTATTTTTATCAAAAACTACTAAGTCAATTTTGATAAAATTATATGGGACCACCGCTGAATGATTGCCTAACAAAAAAAAGAATCATTAAAATCCGGAGGCGGAGAAATCGAGTAGACAACATAGGATTATTATACGATTCCGCTTGTGACTACGGGCATTGTAACGCTGTCGAAACGTCAAACAAGCATTTTTGTGTGCTTGTTATGAATATCATTGCGTTTGTCCCATTTTTATGAATTATTTGAACCAATGAGTTCCGAAAATAATACATGATCAGATCAGCTTATCACATGATCTTTGACATATGAGGCGAGTCACTACCAAATTGGCCATCATATACTTGTTGCCCCCTACGCCCTTTAAATGTGTGGACTAGCTTCCATCAGCGAAGCACATAACCGAGTCTGGAAGATGTCTCCGTGACGTTCCTTGGTTAATTTTACATAAGCATTGCATCATTAGGTGCTGTTGAAATGATAAGTGTTGTCGTGTTATAACGTACAAGGTGTTGACGTCACTCCCCCGCCGTGGCACGATTTGTCAGCAGGTTTATTTAGAGTAAAACAGGTGGCAGCGAGAGAGGTCTCCGTGCAACGTGCTGCAAGCCTCTGAAATATTTAGTCTGAGTACAACCGAGCTGTTAGGATTGCACATACTTGCCAATTTGCTAAAAGCACATCCGAAATGCCTTTAGGAGGATCAGCGGTATTGCGAGAATGTTATATTTTAAATTCTGAATAATCATAGGTAGTGATTTTAAAAAGTTCTCGTTCTTCTACTGCTTTTATGATTTTGAAATAGGTGTCTTTTTACAAGCTAATTAATTGTTATTTATCTTGAATATACCTAATTATGCTGATAAATTAATTTTGGACGCGAAAAACACGATCAGTGGCGTTGAAAAATGCAATATTTACACCTTTTTTTACGATTTAGGGCAACACTAACTCTAACCAAGAATGTCCACCGTTATATTTGCTTGTACCTCTAGAATATTTAGCGGCCAAGCCTAGTGCACACGGTGAGCTTGTTAGAACTGCTCCGCACACACTAACCAATTTATGCTCAGTCTGACCGTGCTGGCGGAATCGCCGCTAAAATGGACAATGAAATGTAACTATAATGTGGGCATTGGTGGGCCACTGGATTAGTGGTGAGGAATAACATTGTGAGGAAATAGGTATCACAATTTGAGGATATTGATAACGATCCTGTACGTCTAATAAGTTATAAGAAACCCAGAGAACAATCGTCACATTGATAAGACTTTTCCAGGCAGGTTTTGGAACATAACCGACAATGTAATTTGTAAATAATTAATCGCGGAATCACAAGTTTATTAAGAACACTGGAAAAATAAATAAAACATAAGTATTCTGTACAAATACTTTTTCGCTTAGTTACAAAAGTTCTTTAAAGTAGAGCTACTACTACTTTGATATCATGTTTTAGTTTCATAATCTAAACGAGCGCCGTCACGTCTAAATTATACCATTTATTTTTACGTGATTAAACACAATTCGTGATTATATGGCATGATATTCTATGTAAGGCCGTGTATTTAGGTCACACGAAAATATTATGATGCTATTATAAATTTGCTAAAATATCCGATCCTAAAAAAACATTAAAAGTAAAGCCAATTGCAGATATCTTTTATTTCTAAAAAAATAATACATTCGATGAAAAAGTTTCGTTACTCTATCCATACTAATCCATACTAATATTATAAATGCGAAAGTAACTCTGTCTGTCTGTCTGTCTGTCTGTCTGTCTGTTACTCTTTCACGCCAAAACTACTGAACGGATTTAAATGAAATTTGGTATACAGATGATCTAGACCCTGAGAAAGGACATAGGCTACTTTTTGTTGCGAAAAGGGGGTTGTAAGGGGTTAAAAGGGGGGTAAAAAGTTACTTTTCCACGCGGACAAAGTCGCGGGCGACCGCTAGTTCTAAACTAAAAAAGTAATAGCATGAACCATTTGTGTATTTCACTCACTTAGGCAAAATGAGCGTATAAACAGTAAGGTGGAACTTTGATGTAAAAAATGAAGGAAATAAAACATCGTGCATTTGTTACTGCACTGCCATCCATTTGGCGCAAGTAGTGTTGACACAGTAGTCTATCGATACTTTTAAATTAATACGTAATAAATAATTATGTGGCTATACTATATATGAATTCGTTAACGCATAACATACAATGGTTCCGATATGTAAACTATACTATTGTAAAGTTTCATCAAAATCTATTTAGTATATTTTGCGAGAAAGAGCAAACACACATACTTAGTAGTTAAGTAGGTAGGTAGGTGGTTTACAATAATAGTAGGAAGGATTGGCATAAACTGTAGATTTGATATAAAATATTTTAGTATTACGTGGTGTACGTCTTGTTTACTGTTTTTTTTTAAAGATACACACACCTAAAACCTTTATGTTGGTCACGTCACATTACTGTACGTATATCGTCTTCATAGTTTTTTGTCCATTTAAGTACCTAACTATGTAATGTGATAAGCAATAAATAAATTCAATTGAAAATGGACAATAATTTTATACGGAAAAACACTGTGTTTTAACGAGGACAACGTTGCGAGCGGGAAGAAATAGAATGTGTTATAATGTGGTATCAATATCGATACCTAGCCAAGATATATCGATAATTTCACATCACTATTTGAGTTTACGTGTAAGATATTAGCATGCGGTTGAGAATTGCACCCAGGGGGCGTTAATTAGAAAATGTGACGGACCGACACGGACTAGTGGCTAAATACCAGACGGTGAGTCCCGGTTCGTAATTATGCAGGGGAATTTGGAGGGAATCTCAAATGTGAATTTATGGAGGGACAGGTCTCCTAGGACCCTTCAATTAATTGTGTCTAATGTAATGAAAAGTCTTTTCAATTATCTTTGCGACCTGTGTCTAATTAGTCTTTGTTTCATAATATTGAAGTTTGCAATAGATTCATTAGAGATTCTGTTCAATACAGGTAATGAGACGTTTTCCCCCTTATTGCAAATCGTGGAATAAAATTTGGAGACAATCACTCCTTATACGCCTTTTGTATAATTAAAAGAAATGTCTTTGAACTAATACAAAATTTCAAATGTGAAACATGCTCAACTGTCAATAGGTACAGTTCAAATTAAAACCAATTATTTATCTTACATATACAATTTAACCCACGTATTTTACCAATAATATGAACTCTTGCTAAGCCTCCCCATCATTTCAATTTGTCATTCGGACTGACAGACTGCACTAATTATTTTAATAATTGGAAAAGCAACAAAAACGGCTGCTGGAATTATAAAGTTCTGTTTCATCAATATTATTTACAAAATAAGACTTAAAAGAATCAATGTAAAGAACGTTTTACTATTTTTAAGTCCTTTTCGTCATTTTGAATGGTCTGCATCTGAAGTGACGGATCGTTAATCCTTAACAATCACACTATTCAGTTAGCCTGGTTTCCCACTTAAGGTTTGGGAGGTCAGACGGCAGTCACTTCATTGTAATTAACAGACTAGCCAAATGTTCAAGATGAACAAGAGAGAGATAATTCGTTTTTTAAATGAACTATATTTAAGTGAACCTAAGCTCTATTTTCTGCGAAATAAGACCCATGTACTCGTAGATACTATAGAAATGTGTAAGTTTTTTTTTTATGTGATAGGTAGCAAACGAGCAGGCGGATCACCTGATGGTAAGCAATTGCCGCCGCCCATGGACACTTGCAACACCAGTGGAGTTACACGTGCGCTGCCAACCTTTAATCCCCTTCCCCTCCTCCGGTACCCTCACTCACTCGGCGAAACACAGCACAGGGGCTGCTTCACGCCGGTTTTCTGTGAGGGAGTGGTATCACTCCGGTCGAGCCGGCCCATTCATGCCGAAGCGTGGCTCTCCCACAATCACCACCACGTCATCACAAGTAACCACTTTTATTGCTATACCATAAAATACATATTAAAGTTTGCACCAAGCCTTTACAGTTAAATTCCTGAATAGTGTGAACGTGAGATTTATTTCCCCTTTGATCGCAAGCATTGTTGCAATAAGAAAAATCGACCAACTAGAGCATTTTGCACTTAAAAGTTTGCCAGACAGAGTTCCTTTTTGAACGCCAATGGTTTTTCGATAGAAACCGATACTTCCCCACGGGTTTGAACTACGATATTTACTGATTTCATGTTACACTTATCAAAGAGCGTTTCACCTAGTATTTATAGGGTAGAAATACGTTGTGATTTATTCGTATCGAGGGAGTAGTTAAAGTTCATAAGATACAAAAGACTACGTTAGCTGTTACGGGTAACCTGAAGAAAGAAAAGAGAGGAAGTGAGCAAAAAAATTTTTATTTATCACTTGAGCATCAGATTAAGATTAAATACCAGCCAGTTCTAACCATATTTAAATGCAAACGTCACGTTGACATTTATTAAATATCATCTAACAATACAATATTACGTGCAGAACGCAAAGAAACCCCTTCGCCGCACGGTTACAATGCTCCTTGAAAAATCACTTAAGGCATGACACAGCGGCTAGGGAACAGTGAGGAAATTCTGCAATGAATATTAGACATTTCGGCAAAATAACAATGCCAATGATTAAGCAGTAAGTACAAATCTTTTGCTGTGCTTTACCGCATCATCATCCTAGTGTTATAGTTCTCGATTAAAGCCCAAAGTACGGATTTAGTTTGATCCAGGATTCAGAAACTCTAGTAATCATAATTAAGACTGCCGTTTGACCTATTGCAAATCTTCCAAGGGAATCAGACGGGATCATAGTTATCCGTCCCTATCATAGTTATCAATATGTCAACAAATGAATACGCACAATTGATCGAATGCGGGTGACATGGCTTTTCATTGAATGGGCAACCTATTTACACTACTAGTGACTACGGTCACACGCAACTATCATCTGTGAACCCTCGAATGGGTGTCTGTAGCGCTTTGTGAGTTCACTTGCGATATTTAAATATAGTCTACAACACTATATTGATTAACCCCTTGATGGGCAGTAGATAGAAATACAATTAATTGATTTTGGACCTTATCTCCAACACATACCTAAGATTCAAAATATGGTGTCTTACATATCGACAGAGCAGAGAGAGAGAGAGAGAGAGATAAAAGGTTAAAAGTTTGAAGCCCGTATTGTAAAGAGTAGTTTTAATTTGCTATTATACTTGTCTGTTAATAGAACTCATCGTCGCTTTCCATCAGAGGAATTGTGATCAAGCATTAGCTTACACTATAATAATAAAAATATGGTTAATCCTGATAATTTCACTGGTTTCTCCAGCACTGTGTGCACACAGGGGTGTGTCTGCGCTATTGTGTCGTTTTTAATAGCACGGGTTGCGGTAAAGAGGATTTTAAATATTTAATATGTGTACTTACCTGTCTGGAAAGTTTGGCCTAGGTTCGCAATAAAATAGAGACGTAAGAGTAACTGACACTCGTAAATATTATAGGGCAAAGTTACTCTTATAAGTAAAAAAGGGTAGGCACGAAGAATTGCTTTCGAGAAAAAGTAGACAGGTAAAAAATGCTCGTTTATTTTTACGATACCTACTTTGGTGGGGTGGGGGCATAAGAGTGATTTCAGATTAGCGTGTATACGAGCGACTTTTGGCTGGTTCACGCAAAATTCGACCTAATTGCCATGACGTTTGATAACAACACGACGGTTTTCAGATAACGTTTCACGCTCATAGTCTTATGAGCGTAGAAACGCGTCAACGCTCTTAGTACCGCCAAAAAACGCACCTACGAGTACACCCGTTTCAAGAGAAACGATTGTATAGGCGTATAAAACACTAATCAGAGGAGCATTTCTCGTGCACTCGACATTGTAGTCGAATTTAGATATATCATACATTCGTCCATAAAAAATTCTAGCCGACTTAAATGTCGAGTGTTCGAGAATTGCCTACCTGAAACCGCACTTACCATGCCTTCTGCCATAAAGTCTTTTTGCATCTCAATCTATTCCTGTCTGACATAAATGTCTCAGTCACTGTTATAAAAAGAACTAGCTACTTTTTTATGGTATAAAAAAGTAGCTTCAGCTTTTATTAACTTTATATTCAGGCAATGAAATTTTACAAAAAAAAAATCTCTGAAATCCATGATAGCTGTTCTTAGTAGTTTTCGTAGACATAGACAATATTTTTTAAGTATTTGAAATTTGAAAATGGTTCTTTCAATATTTTTACTTATCTATAAAGACGAAAAAAAAAATTTGCTAGTTATTTTAAACACTTTTTGTATTTTATTTCTCTCTATTGTGTTTTTATTTTTAATTAAAATTGTTATAATAAAATGAGATAAAAGTTAATGTACGGTATTCAGACGCCTTATAATTTTCCGAAATTAACTGGATAATTACTTGTCATACATCTTTATTCGAGATTGTATGAGCTTAAATAGGTATTAGACTGCCAGCTTGATTCATGTTGATATAATCCCTCTTATTATACCCGTCGTCGCTGTTATCTATGGAACTTGTGAGTGAGTCATAGATAATAGAGCACCACAGAGTTAATATACCATTAGCTAAACCTCAAAATAATTACGAAAAGTATTTATATTATGGCTAGACAGTCTGGCATTTGTAGGGTTCTTTAGCCAAATGGAAAAACGGAACCCTTATAGATTGGTCATGGTCACTTTATTGCTCAACAATACCTTTAAGATTATAAAAAATAATCACTATCAGCCACGTACACGAGATATTTATAGTGCTCAAGTTTGTGCACAAACACAGGTGCACTCCCTACTCCCTTACCCTCTTGATTCGATTTTTGATTCGGTGTCTACCACCACAAAATAATTACACACAGAAAGAAGGCTGCCCACTAAGAGCTAAAAACGTGTCATGTACTCACGCATGCGCACTAACGGGGAAATACGCCTTTTCGACCACATTAATCCTAGCCTATAATATAAGATTGTCAAAATGTCGAGGTCTATGGTAGAGGCCGCGCGTCTTCTAAATTCAAAATTAGGCTGAGTCTAACTTTTGTGTGTAATTATTTTGTGCTACCACGCTGCGCCACCAAGGCAGTCATTCTAAGTCATTATAAATAGTACCTAAGATGGTACGGAACTCTTTCTGTGCCAGTCCGATTTGCACTTGACTGGTTTTTATTACATCTTACTCTGGGTCCGTGACCTTTTCGGATTATCTCCGATAGGGATCCTTCAATGGCGGTCGGATCAGACCTTCCCCAGCCTATTGTATGTCTTTAAGCTTGGTCATCAAGGTGATAGCGTCCTTTCACTCTTGAGAATGAAGCTGCTTTACCGGTCACCTTACCCTGCAATTAAGGGTCAATATATGCGGATGAATAAGGATCCATTCCAACCAAAATGTTTTAGATCGATCAAAATATGTGTATAGAAATAGGGTCAGTGATCTGGACCTTATCTGTCTTGTATACTATTTACCTATAAAGGGATAAATTCTATAGGCTTCGGCAAATCTTAGAGACTAATCGAAAACTTGTAATACTAACGTGGAGTAATCGATTCCCAACGCCATCTATTAGTGTCGGCGGGCCAACTACTATATAATAACTAATAAGTTAACGAGAGTCAATTGTGTCAAACAAAAGGCCCCAGTGTCCGTATTACTCGTACATGCAATATCAAAGAATTAGGGCGGCCATCCTTATTCTATGGGAAATATACAGGTCTAATATTAATGGTATACTGTCATTTTAGGAGTCGATTTTTGAACCAAGACCTCCCGTATGGAAAGCGCCTTCTTAACCACTATGCTATCATATTTTATCCATTACATTGTATAATGATTTTTCGAACATAAGTAGCTCCAGTTTGTGATCACCAATCCGCATTAGGCAAGCGTGGTGAATAGTGGTGATTAAGCCTAATCCCATTATAGTAGTGATAACTTGATTTCTATGATGGCCTTTGCCCTGCAGTGGGACAGTCCATAGGCTGATACTTTTTACTTTTTGTATAATGATAATACATACACACCTGCAATATTGTCTAACGTAATATAACCGGAGCAATACTTAACCGAATCATAAACCTAGAAACTTTAACAATGTACAGACAACCACACATCAGGTTACCACAATCTGTCAAATTTCCTCAATCGAAACTCAACTTAATGTGTTTGACAGTAAGATCCACAATCAATTGAAGAAATTTGTCAGTTTTGTATACTTTGATGTGTGGCTGTACGTACCTATAAATATTCATGAACTTCGTCAAATAAAAATTTGTTGACATTTCAGTAAAATCATTATGTCTTCCACGCTTATATTCTGTCCAAAATTCACACGTAAATAAGTTTTCCAGTCTGTTTTAGGGTTAATTGTGCAAAGCTTGGAGCGATTGTGCGTTGCGCAAACAACCATTTTGTTGAATTATTGTTATTTAGGTGTGTTATCCGAATAATCGATATATGTTTGATCGCGTTTAAAGTATGTACTTGCCTAGTCTGTTCATTTAAAGTTGATTACTATTTTTAACTTTCGACCGAACAATCTTGTTCAGTCACGTTTTCGTACAAATGATTTCAGCGTTAGTCAGCCACTACAGTACGCGGCTGAACAGCCCTGATTTGTGAAGAGACTAGGCTGTTTACTAAATGGCTAATAGGGACCAATCATAATTATTGCTAAGTAACTGCGACATTGATTCTAGCAACTCGAAACCACGTGTACACTCAGCTACGCGATGCGTTCGAAATTTCAATTGATTTAAAAATGTATAACCTTACATGCTACAACCAACCTGTACCGCGTCCCGTTGCCATGACAACGCAAGGGCTCTCAAGGCATTGATCTCCCGTGCCCCATAACAGTAAATATTCGCCCCAACTTCTGAATAGAACACTGAATTGGAGGTGCGCGAACACTAATATGAATACAAACTGAATGTGAACCTTACGACCATTCTCTTAAGGTTTACAAGTTTTTTTGCAGCTGACTGTACTTCAAGCTTACGACAATAATATGTATCAATTTCATTCCAATATGAACCTTAACAGGATGATTATAAGAGTTACACATTTTATTTCAGGTGTGTACTTGAAGGTACAAATAAGGTGTGGTTGTGTCATGTTAACTTTCTCGCGAAGTGCTAAGTTGGGGGAATTAATCCCTTTGTATTTGCCATTTAATTGGATCCCTATTATAGCTGTTCTGTTTTTGTTACACTACAGGAGAAACAGTTTTTAAACGAAAATGTACTAAGAAATGTTTTCATTGGAGTATGCCTATACAGGACGTATCTAAACATACAAGCTACTTAGTATGGAGTAAGGGATGTTTGACAATGTATGAGATGTTGTGTAAGAATTTATACCTATATCTATTAACTAGTGGCCCGCCCTCACTTCGCTTCGGGACCGTAATTCAGAAATGAACCAATAGATGGCGCTGTGCTAAATTACATCGCGCAAGCGTTTCGTGTTTTCGGTTTACCTATAAGCCTTGTCGTTGTCTATAGAAGTTATCTTTTTATAAATAGTACAGATATTATATTATATCATCATCATCATCATCATCAGCAACTCACGTTCGTCCACTGCTGGACATAGGTCTCCCCTAATGCACGCCACCGCTCCCGATTTTCGGCCACTCTCATCCAGCTCACTCCAGCCAGCCTTCGAATGTCGTCATCCCATCTTGTAGCAGGGCGTCCAACACTACGTTTGTCATTGCCATGTTTATATTATATACCAACGTCCATCAGTATCAACATCGATCAAGATCGATCGATGAATCGAATTACGGACGGATGAAGCGGAGCTGCGAAAGAGACAGCCAAGACCCGGGTCACGTGCGGTCGCCACTTACTACCTAATACTCTAGTCTACCTACAGACTAACTGTACGGACTTCCCTCGAAGTGCCTACTTTATCTTCAGGACGGACGTGCTGAGAAAATTTACTCGTATGTCTCCATTCGTTTCTCTGCAACAAAAAACAAAAATTTTAGCCTGTTTTTACTTATTTAACTGTGAGAGAGCCACACTTCGGCATGAATGGGCCGGCTCGACCGGAGTGATACCACTGTCTCACAGAAAACCGGCGTGAAGCAGCCCCTGTGCTGTGTTTCGCCGAGTGAGTGAGGGTACCGGAGGCCCACCCGGGGGGGAAGGGGATAAAATGATGGAAGCGCACTTGTAACTCTACTGGTGTTGCAGGTGTCCATGAGCGGCGGCATTGCTTACCATCAGGTGATCCGCCTGCTCGTTTGCTACCTATCACATAAAAGAAAATACCCTCATGTTATAATGTTTTGACAAACTTTATAGTAGCTAAATAGCTTCGAAATAAAAATCAGTGTGTAATTATAATAATCTTTGACATCGTAAAGGCCAGACAGCAGACACAATAGAAAATCAATTGTTTTTGCCTTTTAAAAGGCCTAAGCCTTACGACGTTAAAGGCTTGATTTTTTACTTTATGCAACAGTTTTTTTAAAGATTTACCATGAGGTTAAGTTTTATTCTTCTCCCAAAAGTATGTGTTTTTCGTTAATTTATTACTTTGAAGACCAAACCGTGTGTCTCAATAGATAAATTAGGTACAGTCAACTCCAAAAATATGTATACACTTTAGGATCTTGATCAATACATGATGTATAAGAAAGTATAATTCGTTCTTATGTCATATTTTAGGAGTTGACTGTGTACCACATAACTTGGTTTTAAAAGCAAAAAGATTGCATTAAATCTCGCTGGCGTTTAATAACCGTTTTTATGTTCAGTTGGTTTGGTTCCCCGGTTAAAGGGTTGCGAAGGTCAGGCAACAGTCCCTTTATTGTAATTACCAGACTCCTCAAATCCTGAATCATACTCTTAGCATACCCTGGTCTCCAAAGCAACCATGAAACACACGATATAACATCGTAAGACCCATAAGCCTTTTAAAAGGCATAAAACCATTTTCCATTGTGTCTGCTGTGTGGCCTTACGACGATAATGAGAGCGCTTAGCTTAGTTTTTGTCAACCAGTTTAGATTAAACGAATATACAAAGTAGCAAGTTTGAGTACTCATGTTCTCATATAACGCAAAGCAAAGAGCCCTTTTGAGGGTCCAGTTAACTTCCCGATTCACAAATAAGGGTATAATTGTAGGTAGGTATAGGTACGCCCTTTTCTGCATGACTGACTCCACTGTTCCCTGTGATAATTTTAGCTGTTGGGTGGCTATAGTCAAAGGTAATTTCACATGAGTAGATGAATTTGAATGTATTTAGATGACTTTGCATTGTTATTTCACTATTTGTATTTAGATATATCTGTACTATAAACTTGAAGGAAGAATGCTTCGACATGAATAAGTATGTAGGTAGATGCGACTGGAGTAAAAAAGGGTTTTCAAGTTTAGTTCCCGGAAAAACGGGACTAAGTACGCAATTCTCAATATTGTAGACCCAAGAAAATTTAGAACACGTAGTTTACTAAATTGACTTGACCGGGAATCGAAGCCGCGACTTTTCGCACTTCGGGTGAACACCTTAGCCACTGGGCCTTGGAGGCCGTCAAAATAGTTTCCCTTGGACGCAAAATAAACGCGTGAGTACGATCCCATTTGACCATTATTTATTAAATAATACTTAAACAGTTAAGTTTACAACAACAGTGTTATGGACATGCAACAACCATTGTATTCCGACGTTATTTTACTTTTTTCAAGCGAAATAATGCTTGTTATCTTTTATATTCCGCTTGAATGAAGTTCAAAATAGCGAATATTTTACCTTTAATTTAATATTCGCGTTCATGTAATTTTATTCTACTTTTAAAACTAAAAAGTACCATCGACTTTAGTGTACATTGTTATTATTGTTTGCCTGTTATGATTTTGAACGTTTGCATTTATATGAAAATTGGAGACTAAGTACTCTTAAATTTTCTTATTATTCTCAGTACATCTATTATCGTTATCGTTTCTACCTTTTGCTTTAGGAAAAGTAAAGCAGATAATATTTTCTGTCTCAAGAAATACGCCAGAGCGTTTAAAAAAGTCACAAATTCAAAACAGCGATAGCAATCAACGTTATTACATTGATACATTAGTTTTCAGACTAGTCCAGTCTGTCGTACCAGACAATGTAATAGATATTCGTGGACTAAACGATTCCGTACATTCCTAACTGAAACTTCTGTTAGGGTCCCGGGCAGAATGTCAGGTGCCTATTACGAACTCCGCTCAACTGCCGAATCACTTAACGCCTCAGTAACTTTCGACCCTAAAATGATATGGGAAAAGTGGAGAAAAGGCTGAGAAATAACGACGGGCGGATGGATAGGACACGTAATTTAATGTATTGTTTTATATGTAGCGATAAGATATTTTTTATACTATAGATAGATTCTTAAAATAATATAACTTTATTATAAAAACGTCACTATTTCTAATAGGTTTAAGAAGCTCTATAATTCGCTAAATACACAGCGCTTTTTAATCGTCTTACTCACTTCTCGAGAGCATTATACTGGTGACATCAAACATTTTTCCCCAAGGAATATAGGGTCTAACCTAAAAACAATTTATTTTTTTGAGATTATTACTTGGGGAAAACATTTGCTTTCATCAGTACGAGTATAATGCCCCAAAAAGTGAGTAAGACTTACAAAAGCTCGGTGTATAATGCACAGTGATACGCGTAGTTAAAACGTATTTTCATCTATGCAGAAAACATCATGAACCTATTAAATACCAATATAAGTAAATAAATGTATTCTATAGATAAAAATACCATGTCTTTAAATTACAACAATAGCTTTTTTGTTGATTTCAAAAACCGTTGTAAGAGCTCCGGCTATTGTCAGAAAAGATTGATCAGCCAGCTTCAAGAATGATAAATCGTGGTTAGTAGATATTCGTAAGATTGAGTATTTATCTAGTGCTCAGATATGCAGTGGCTTCATATATTATGTGGATACTCAAGTGTCACTAATTTAAAGGCAAATATACTTAAATAGTCATTCTCTGCCTTCTTCTAAATCCAGCCCAACCCCACTGGGTTACTTCAGTTTACACTACAAATGTTTTTTCACTCCCTTACTTTATCTCTGTTGTCTGATATCTGTAACACAAGTGCAAGTGCAAGGTGTTTTGGTGGTGAGATGAATGCATTTATTATTATTGAAGCCTCAAAGTCACTCCGAGGGCATTAAAAAACTACCCTAGCTAGCAATAAGATCTGAAGGAGATCTAAGGTCGCAGGCATATTATCATAGTGGTAATTATTGGCAGGGCACATTGCTAGGAAAGCAGACGGCCGTTGGTGTAGAAAGGTCCTCGAGTGGAGGCCACGTACAGGAAGTCGCAGTAAACCGACGACTTGGTGAAGGTCGCGGGAATTCCGTGGATGCGGGTGGCACAGGACTGATCTATGTGTAGAACATTGGGGAAGACCTAAGTCCAGTAGTGGACGTGAATTGGCTGAAATGATGATGATGACTCTCGTAATCATGGTACGCGGTCACCTGCATGAGTTTATGACTGTCACGTTACTAAATTATTATAAGTAGTACATAAACATTTTTATAATCTGTGGATTGCATTAAAACTTAAAGTTCTCTTTTGGCCGCACCTTTGTCCTTTCTGCTTGACCCAAAGGTTGACTGGTAGAGAATGCCTCTTTGCATTAAGTTCGCCTATTGTATGAAGTTTTGTGCAATGAAGTTTTTTAAATAAATAAATAAACGTTTGTTCCATGATACATTTTGCAACGCATGTCCGACCTATGAGAGAGGTCAAGGCGGAGACATTACAATCCGCAGCGTCTTGTTTAGGTATGTTTGCCTTCTTTTACGTCAATCTTACGTCAGCCAAGGACCTACCTGAAAATCAGCTCCGCAGCGGTCACACCGTTCGTAGCAGAGATTTGGACCGTGCTGACCCTTACATGTTTCTCCTTTCTGATTGTTTTTGTGTGAAACACATTTTGTACAATTTTGGCTTGTAGTGCCTAACGAATACTAGTCATAAAACAATGTCAGTTCGGGGTCTTACGTCTCAAATTGACCTATACTTGGGCTTAGTAAAATCTGTCCAATTTTTGGGTCCGATTCTGACCTTCATGTGAAAAACATTTGATTTATAACAGAAATTGAGGAAATATATCAGATTTTACTTACTTAACGTGTAGCGTACCTACCAGACCGGGTCGGGAGGTTATAAATTACAGTTTTGTGGTCTTATCTTTACGCGACCAGAACCTGGCACCTTCGATAAATAAGGTTATACTTGGCCCCAATCATCTTTTGAGATTCGCACTCTTTCGGGGGTAGTGAAGTATGATTTTAGAAAAGAGATTTTAGTTTGAAGGAGTTCCTTTGTGTTGACTGTGAAAAGCGTCTTAAAATTGTGAGAGAGCACTATTGAAGCTTTTACTTAGAGCGATGGTTGCTTAGTGGATCATAAGGTGCGCCTTAAACCTAAAACCGAGCAAGCACCTTTATATTTTTCAAATATTTCAAATATATACATCTTGAAAAATCTGTAATCTAAGTCTGTAATGTTTTATTTTCTTCAAAAATATCATATTTTTCGCACAATCAGTGTAAATAGGTTGGCGGCGCTAGTTTCATTCGTATAGCCCCTTAAGTAGTTTTAAATCTACCTCAAACAACAAAAAGGCATCGATTTTGTTTTTAAATATTCCGTTTAACAATCCCGAACGCGTTCGCCCATTCTTCCCCTCCCTGGAGACGGGCTCAGGAACCGAATACAGTTTTTGTTTATGCATGAATAGCCAGGGTTTTGGCACAAAGTATTCACTTTATGCTTGTTTGAGGAACGTTACGCTTTTTACGCACTAGGGTCACTCTTAACCAACAGTGACGACAGAAAGTATCTAACTTCTTCTATACTGTTTATAAATGTTTAAATGTGGGAAAGTCGTTCGGCATGAATGGCACGGCTTGACTGGAGTAATACCACGGGGTCACAGGGCGGCATATAAAGCAGGGCCTGAGCTGTGTTTCGTCAAGTGTGTGAGAGTACCAGAGGACCAATTTGGGGGAATGGAGGTTAAAGGTACTTGTGACTCTACTGGTGTTGCAGGTGTCTATGGGTGGCGGCAATCGCTTACAATCAGGTGATCCGTCTGCTCGTCTGCCACCTATCACATAAAAATTTGGATGCAAATCACGACCCTCCTTATTACAGGTGTGTTCTTATTCACTGAGTTACCACCTCTCTCTCACCTAAGCATTCATAGCGCCTATCACATAGAAATTGCCCGGAGGGTGGGCTCCAAAACGTACGAACAGGAAAAATATTTAAACCTCACCGATGAAAAACGCCGACCTAAATGTTTTAAATGAAATATAAAACCAGCCAAGTGCGTGTTGTACAAGGGGTTCCGTAACGTTTTGCGGTTTCCGATTTATGACGTACCTATTTAAAAAAATTACTAGATTTTGTTTAAACTAATTTTCGTTGGTAGTTTTTCGTTGGTTGGTACTCGTAGGCACATTGTATCATACAGGGTGTATCTGTGAACATTTACATCCCTTTAACCACATGTTCTATCAAACCATTCTGAACAACATTTTTTCAACCACTTTTCCAAATTCCTTCGAAAAAATTTTGGGCTCCCCATACAAAATGACCAAGTCACGTGACCGACTTTGTATGGGAAGATGAAATATTTTTATGCAAATTTTCAAAAGTCATAGAACAAAATGTTGTTCAGAATGGTTGGTAGAACACGTGGTTAAAGGGATGTAAATGTTCACAGATACACTCTGTAGATATATTTTTTAGGATTATCATTCTCTTATTTTAAAAGTTAGGTGGGGGGGGGGGGCACATTTAATCACTTTGGAAGTTTCTCATGCGCAAACAAGTTGAGAAAAAAAATATTAAAAACCTCACTATCATTTTTAAACACGTATCCATAGATATCCCACACGTGTGGGTTCAAGTTTCAACAATAATTTCAATAGTTCTTATAGTTTCGGAAAAAAATTGCTGTGACATGGAGACAGACAGAAATGACGAATCTATAAGGGTTCCGTTTTTTTGCCATTTGGCTACGGAACCCTAATAAAAACGATTTTTGCTAACTCAAGCGAGTCCATCAGTGCGATTACAGCTTTCGTAAAACGTGACCGTCCATGAACATTTTGTAAACATTTCTCTTAAAATATTACTTCCAACGTTTTGTTTGCGACTTCATTTTGTATCTCTTAAGAAACTTCCGAGGAAATTTATTATTGAAAAACTGTTATCACTTTATCGTTCTCGATAAAAGGATTAAGTATGAATTATTATGTTCAGCGTGAATAAATATTTGAACAATTTTAGTAGGTATTTACTATAAGAAAAACTTTTTAGTTTTATTAAATTACTTTGTCAATACTTACGTGACAAGAAAGTTTAAAATAATCTCTAGGGAAAGTTTTACTTTAATATTACAAATGGGCCTCCAGTACCCACTTACTCAACGTCACACGGCGCCTGCACTACTTACGTAAAGCGAATGCTCCGAAGCGTGGCTCTCCCACGGTTTTTCAGGAAGTCATTGGTGTGGGCACGATATTTATGTGTCTCTAAACTATCAAAAAGTTGGTATAGGTATTGCAAACGGCAAGGCTTTTGTAAGCAACTTGAAGACACGAAACACTTGTGCGATGCAATCGATAACCCGCGCCATTTATTGGTAAAGTAATAGCAAAATTAGGCCCCGAAACGAAATAGGGGCGCGGCATATTATGATTACTTATGTGTTATTCTTTGATTGAATGCACACCAGAGGGAAGGAATACCTCAGCCCCAAAACTTTGAATTCTTGATGTATCCAAAGTGGCCGCTGTAGCCGAAACCGGCTAGGAAGGCATCATCATCTTATTTGAAGAAACGAAAGAAAAAAGTTCTTACTCGAACTATGAAGAAGTCAGTATAACAGTTTATTTCCAACATATTATATCATCTGATTAAAGCTTGCTCATCCTCTCTAGGGAAAATCCTAGAAGTCCCCCAGCGAAGCAGTAAAATTAATGACATAGGCCCAATTAACGGGTATCGATTCTGTGTTATCTCACCCAGTATATCGCGTTAAGTTCGAGAATACTCGTATAAGTGTTACTTACAGACAATGATACTTACGCTTTGTTGTTTACTTATGGTAACTTTTTTTTATGTGATAGGTAGGACACCCATAGACACCTGCAACACCAGTAGAGTCCTCCTTTCCCCCAATGAGCCTCCGTTACCCTTATTCACGACTTCACGAGACGTAATGACGAAACATTCCTTAATATTTGAAAAAAAGGGAAATAAAACTACATTATAAGTTTTTTGAATTGGGCTTGTGTTGGTTGGGAGCCGAACCAGAAAAAATAGGTAATTTTATACCATCAATCCATTCATTATAAAAGACATTATTTCTCTAAGAAACCAAACCTTTCAGCTTTCAATCTGTAAGCCGCTTTATTAACTTCACCCTCCTTAGTTTCCTGCAAATATAAAAGAAAGATTGCTTCAAAGTTAATACAACTTTATTCTCCAAGATAATGTTACACTATTATTGCAATATGTTCCGCAGTCTCAAAACCCAGAGTCGACGGCTAAAGCCGCTCCGCCGTCGTAATTCTGACAGAATTTTATTTCACAGTTGAAAATTTGAAATAGGATCACAATTTAACTTCCCCTAGATAGGGCTACCACTCTTTAAAATCCGGACAATTCAATCAATTTTGGATAATTGAGTTAATACCAGCGGACATCATCATCATCATCAGCCTGTATCTTGATCCCATTGCAGGTTATTAAGCCTCCTGCACTATACTCGCCATTAACAACGGTCCAGAATGCCTCATCTAGCGAACCCTCCTTAATCAACCAAATTCAAATGAAGCAACCAAAATTAAAGTCATCATCTTCATGGCGTTCTTTCTCAAATGTTTCCCAATGTGTTGTTACGTAGCCCAGGGTCTGATTCCTGTTAAGACTCCTCCACTTTACACTATCTTGGGAATCCATTGTGGTGAGTTTATTTCCACCAAAATGAAAGTATCAGTCAGTCTCTTTTACCTATATTCAGGGGATAGAGATTCCTTACAACAGTATATGCCTCAAATTTTAATGGCCTGGCAGAAAACCCACGTGAAACAGCGTCTGTGCTGTGTTTTGCTGAGTAAGGGTGCCGTACTCGAACGAAACGTCTAATACGGGAAAGGGTTTAAAGGTTAGCAGCACTCTTGCGACTTCACTGGTTTCATGATTTTATACAGACCTTCACATTTTTTATGTTTTTATTAGGAACTAGCGGCCGCCCGCGACTCCGTCCTCGTGGAAAAGTAACTTTTTACCCCCTTTCAACCCCTTACAACCCCGTTTTCGCAATAAAAAGTAGCCTATGTCCTTTCTCGGGGTCTAGATTATCTGTATACCAAATTTCATTTAAATCCATTGAGTAGTTTTGGCGTGAAATAGTAGCAGACAGACAGACAGAGTTACTTTCGCATTTATAATATTAGTATGGATGCTTTATCAAGCTGGTCTATGTACGGATTTAGCTGAATGCGGCAACCCTACATCTGGAAAAGATGCAGAGTGAAAGAATATGATAAGAGTAAAGAAACCTTACGTAATCATAGAGTTCTTTCATCTTACGTGTTGGAATAAGTTAAGTGGATAAGAATTATTGTGGAGTCTAGGGTTTCATATCCTAGACACATTTTAGTAATTTAAAGTGGGTAGTTGGATAATAATAAAACTATCTGGTCAATTTTCCGGCACACTCTTGGCAGAGCGGTCGTGATCGTGATGTATTCATAATCTGGGTTCACCATCTGATAATTTATAGGATAGCCATTTTCAGTACTACGGATATATCTCACGGCATTCAAGGCCAACACTAGTCAGGAGACAAAGATGGCTCTACGTTATAGTTAATATCAGTATATCGTATCATGTCTTTCCGCACGTCTGTCTCTCATTTACGCCCAAACACGCAGAGAGCACTGTACGTGCGCATTTATGTGTGCGTAACTTGTCTCTCTGAATCCTCAATAGAGTAGTAGTCGCTCTAAGTTTGTACTGTGATTATACTGTGCGGTTATCTCTGTGCTGTCAACAAGTTTTCTCTTGCAATTCCGAGTACGATGAAGGGAACAGAAACTTCGATTTTAGTGTTTATCTTCGAGTTGTGTGTGTGATGTATTAAGTTTTGATTAGTTTGAGAATGGGCGAGTTGCGTCTTTTGTGGCTGATTTGCACATAAGTTACTTCTTTGTTCATTGTCTGTTTTATCTTTGAACGTTACAATATATTTTAATGTTCTTTTTGACATATAACGTTATTGTTATGTTTTAGTGTCAACTTTAAGTTAATCTGATTGTCCTTAGTTTCCATTTCATTTCATTTCATCATCATCACTTTAGCGTGTTGTCTCGATTGCGTCCTATGATGGTGTTTCGGAACACGGGATCGGCTTTTCTGCTTCGACTCCTCCACTTCGCACGGTCTTGGTCAACCATGATAGGTTATTGGTATGCTTGTCATCTTTAATGACGCGACATCAAGCCACACCTTTTGGGGTTTTAACCCTTCTGACATAACCCGGCGATAGTGTGTGGCCAAATATTTGTTTCTTACGCAGCTGTCTGGTTTTCGGAAGGTATGTCCGTTCGTACCAGCGTTAGGCGAGACTGTCCAGCAATTGGCACATTGTTTCGTGGTCAGTAAATGTTTTTTTCTTTTACGGAAAGATGAGAAAGTGACTTGGCTACTCTTATGATAAAAAAAAATATTATTTCCAAGACCTTACGGCTATTTGATGCAGACCTACTCGTATAAATAGAATTAGGTTCCTAAGTGCCTATATTTTATCTGTAACTAATGGCACCCTGCCATCTTCGTTTTCTCTCTATTTTGTTAGTTATTCTGTTATCTAAGATCCAACAAAATATGAGAGATTTTTATAGTAATAGTTTAATAAATCTAATTCCACTTTCATGTTTAAAGTATACACGTTATTTGCTTTAAGATAAAGATGTTTTTGAAAGAAGAAGAAATTCACAAGGCTCTCACTTGGGGCCGTCTAATTCCCACGACGAGGATAAAATCTGCACTGAATTAAATTGTGTGTCCTACATTTCGAGACTAGTGTTGTAAGAGACACGAGTTTCGGGGTACTTACCTAAGAATTTATACTCTTGTGAAATAGTAGAGAATTTAATTTATTAATAATGATTATGTCAGTGAAGTGGATCAAAATGGTTAATAGGTTTAAAGGAAGTAAACTCTGTTATACTGGAGCCAAAAACTTGGGGCATTCGGTGTCATACTTACTTTGTTCTTTGCGTTTAGTTTCTGCTTTAGTATAGTAATAATATAAGAGGACTAAAGTGGTATCAATTCCTTTTTTAAACTTTAGTCTAAGTCGAGATGAAGTATCAAAAATAAAGCTTATTGATATAGTTAATAGGCCCCACGTTTTTATTTTAGTCTAATATGCCTAAAAGCTATTCTGCCTAGTACTAAAATATTTCTGTACTAGAAGTTCAGAATACCTAATTTTATTATTTTCTAGTTTTCAGTGCACGTAAGATAAAACCGTTTAACTTAAAAGTTTTTTTACCGATTTTTTATCAAACAAACAGTACACACACAATTCGGTCCTGTACCATGCCACCCGCATCCAAGGGACTCCAGCGACCTTCACCAGATCGTCGGTCCAACTAGTGGGAGGGCTGTCACGGCTGCGGCCTCCTGCACGCGGCCTCCATCAAGGACTGCCCATTGACACTTGAGCCACGCAATTCTTCGGACTATCCACATAAATCCACAAGAAGAAAAGAAATGACACGTCGTACTAAATAGTCCCGAGTCATGAAAATTAATCGAGTCTCGGATTTAAGACAGCAAATCTGAAATCCTTTACTACCACTACCTACTACTTGAGAAGTTTCAAAAGAATATAATACACGCACACAGTCCTACTTCAAATAAGAAGTGCAGATTTGAATATATGGTAAAACTTTAGAGATGACAAGTTGTAAGAGCACAAATTTTATGAAAGTATGAGTAAAGAACTTAGAGTTTAAATTATCTTGTATTTTCATATAAGATCTATAATAACTTAAAAGTTTTATAATAATATTATAAATGAGAAAATGTGTCTGTCTGTACTCTGTATGTTTGTCTTTCTTTTACGTCAAAACGGAACGACGAATTGACGTGATTTTTAAGTGGAGATAGTTGAAGGGATGGAGAGTAACATAGGCTATTTTTTGCCACTTTCTCATTCCCAATTTTAGGGAAAGGGGGGGGGGGGGGGAAGCAGCGAAACCGCGGGCAAAAGCTAGTATTATAGGTATATTTTAGTGCTTTGAAAGAAAATCTTTGGATTTGGATTCTGTACGCTTAAAAGCTACGGATAATTTATTCTTTACCCGACCCATTTAGCGCAATAGTTTGAGCTCCGGTTGATACGTAAGGATCGGGGGTTCGATTCCCGCATCCACACAAATGTTTATTGATGAAACAGATATTTATGTTGGATCTGGATGTTTGAGGTTCCTTTGTTTTTTCTGGTTTCCATAGATCAAAAGGGGGTTAAAGAAAGCAGCGCACTTGTGTGTTTACTGATGTTGCAGGTGTTGCAGGTGTCTATGGGCGGCGGCAATCGTTTACCATCAGCTGATCCATCTCCTTGTCTGCCACCTATCACGTAAAAAAATAACGCAAATATTTTCTGATATCGTCATTTTATATGTTTAACAACTCCAATTGGGCGTTTTTCATTGCTGACTGTTAATTACGTGAAATACGGCGACAAAATTATTATTTATCTCCGATATGACCTCAACGCTGTAATGTATTTATTTTGCATTCATTAACTTTTCACTTGTATTTGCATCGGGGAATTATGTACTGTAATAGTACCTACCTATATGGTTTTGACAACTATTGTTATACTGCAATTACGTTTATAATTATAGTGCAAAATAATATAAAGGGTGGAAAAAGCTTTGGGCTTTGGAGGTAATTAGGTAAACTGCCTTAAATTAATAAGTAGCACATTTTACTTACAAAAAATCCTTTATTCCTTTTTAAAGAAATAAAACTATATTCAAAATGTTACGTGTAACTCCTTAAAAAATTACTAAAAAAATAATTTTACTTTCCAGGCTAATAGTATTACCTTAATCTAAAATTTTTACGTAACCCATACTTACCTACCTACGAACAATGGCAAAAATACTTAAACTTAAAAAAACCTACTTGCCTACTCACTCTTTTTGATATGTATAGTACCGGACAGACAAAACTACTGTGCAAACTTTGACTTACAACAAAAATGTCTACAATCATATTGGTCATTGCAATATACAACTGTTTGCATTTATCTTTGACCAATTCAATAAGTTGTAAGTTTTATGAGCGCAAAATTGCGTTTCGTTAAAGGAAAACCACATTTTAAATGAAAGTGGTCACGTTGCACAGTTTCGGAAATGACTCTGCTAGGGTTTGGCTGGCTGGCTTCATACAACCTTCTATGGAGCTTAAAGACGGATTTACTTTTTATTTTTTTGGGCAAATCGGAAAGTTCTCATGGTTGAATTAAATACTTGATAAAACGACGACCACATAAAGGACATGTTACGTAAAAAGTATTACAATAAAACTTTTTATTTTATAAAATCGTAAAGTAGGGACGTTTGTATGAAAAATACGCTATGGGCGATTAGATGTGCCCCTGAGTGTAGAAGCCGGCCAGTGCGATGCTATGATTCAGCGGTAGGTACACAATTCACAAATTAATAATTTCCTCCTAACTGATATTTTAGCTACGGCGGCCAGTCTTAACGATCAGCCATAGACGCAGAACATTTCTAGTGCACAAGTGTGTGCGCAGACTCAAGTAACAAAAACTTTTATTTTCTAAAAATCGATTGAACCAGAGTGGACACGGACTGAGAGGTAATCAGGACCAACAGCTATAATGTAAAAAAAAATTAGCTAATCTAAAATATAATCTTATCTAAAAAACTCTAACAAAAAACTACCAGATTTTATAATATAAATTTTATAACTAATAGTACTAATAGTTCCCGCAAACCATTGTGGTTTTATTAAATATTTGCCGAACTTTCATTTATTTGATAGCTCTGTTCAAACAATGAAAATGGCATTAAATTATTAATATCTGTGATGTATCTATTATGTAAACAAACAGCTGAATCTTCCCATTCGATTGGTTCATTAAAATTTTGCTATGAATGGTTACTAATTTAGCTTACGTATCGTTTAAAATAATATCAAAAGTTTTCACGTGATGACACTTTTGAATTAACGGATACAAATTAATAATATTCGTTTATTGAATTTCATTTTGATTAATCGGATTTTACTGTTATCGAAATATCACATGTCGTAATTAATAGTTTTTCCTTTCCGTTTGCCTGTATGAAGTATTACGGTTAATTAATATCATTCATTATTTATGATTATTACGCTACTAGTAGATACAAAGAGCTTTCTTGATTAAAAGGAACGTACGTCTTTGACTACGTATGAGTTAATGTAATAAATACTTATTAGGTTAGCAATTACTTATACTATATATACTTATTCATTATAAGTATCTTAAGATACACTTAAAACTATTCGTGCATTTCCACTAATTATAAAATTAACGTGAAAGAGTTACACTTTGGCATGAATGACCCGGCTCGACTGGAGTGATACCACGGCTTCACAAAGGAATGGCGTGAAACAGCGCCTCCGCGGTGTTTCGCCGAATAAATGAGGGTACCAGTTGCCCAAGAGGGGGGAAAGAGGGTTAAAAGGTTTACAGCGCACTTGTGACTCCGCTGGTGTTGCTTGTCTATGGGCGGCGGCAATCGCTTGCCATCCGGTGATCAGTCTGCCACCTACCACATACATAACGTCAATAGTTCGAGGTTAAGAACTGAATTTCGTAATACCTATAGATTTGAAAATCTGGTTGAACTGATTCATACCTTCGACTTTCCTTTCGAAAGGCTCATGTCTCTATCTGAGTTTTACATACTCACTTTTACATAATAACAATTTCAATATAAAATATCCTTGTTCCAGATTTTCGACAACCACTACCACTTCCACCATCATTCGGTGTCGAAAAGATCGACGGCGCCCGCGCACTCCCACCACGGCAAGTTGGAGGGGGACGCGCGCGTGCGCTGGGCGCGGCAGCAGCGCGCGCTCACCAGGAAAAAGAGGGACTTTCAACCTTTACAAGACAGCACCTCTACAGGTAAGAGACAGTTCCTCTATGATGTTGGCACCCGCGGACTGAATCTGATCTTAACGATGAGCCACGTACTCAGTGGTATGAGCTGTCGCGTGCGACACCATTTGGAAACTATTTTCGAAGGTGACCAATAGTGCAACAACTTGCTGACAATGATGAATGAGGCGTGCGGGTATTCAATACCGCCAACTTTAAGAAATCCAGACTTTGGGCTGACACTGAGAATTTCACAACAGAAAAACTTTTTTGGCCTGACCCGGGGCCCCAAGCACAGCCGTCGCTTTAAAGTGTTGCCCACTATCGATTGTTTTCTGATATCCGTAACACAGGTACTTAAACTGCTTAGTCGCATTCAGTCAATATAAGAGATGTTAATCTATTTATGATTATTATTAACTAATTCAAGACGTATTTCTCAAACAGCTGAAACAAAATCGGCGGCTGCGCCCGCGCCGGCGCCGTCGTCAGCCACAAAACGGGAAGCAGGGTCCAAGAGAGAGCAGCCCAGCCGGGTGAAGGGGCGGCCGCGGGCTGCCGACTCCAAGTTCCAGCTCAATGATCCCAAGTGGCCTCATATGTGGTACCTTGTAAGTACATCGTAGTTCATTATCATTATAACAGCTACCAAACATAGGCTTTCCTTAATGACATCTAGCTAGAAGACCTAGAAGACCGTTTGAAGACTGTACAATCTCACAACGTTCCAAACCCCAATAATCCCAAATTGACCTCATATGTTGTATAGTTCTGACGCAAACTCCGTATAGCCTCAAAGTGATTCATACAGTTCTGACGCGAACTCCGCTCAATAGTGAATATAGGTTTTTGATTTCGATTATCTGCTTTTGGTGTTGACGGTATCTTGTAAGAACATTTAGAATAGAATAGAAAAATATTTATTCAGCAACAATCTTACAGCGAATAACACTAATCTTAAAATTACACAATACAATTAAATCTTAAATTTAGCTCTTTTTTATTTTAGTAGTTTTATTTTATTATTATATTATGAAGAAACTAGCACCAAAGTTTTAGGCAGAATGATAAATTTGGAATTATGAAGCTGCATCAGACCAATCGGGATTATTGATAGATTCCCATTACTTAGATGAAAGATCCCAGCAAGCCATCAATCGTCTCACAAATATCTGGAAGGCATTAGCTGATGAAACGTTTGACTTTTGGTTGCGTAAGAGAGTATCTTAATCGTATTTAAATATTGCCGTAAAAGTATTAATCCGGATTTTATCATAGAGTAAATTTATTCAGTGGTTCGACCATCTTTAATAGCTAAGCTGAGGTAGTGAGTGAGCTCGGAAACCACAGAAGATAATATAGACGCAGGAAGTTGGAGCATCATCATTTCAGTCAAAAGACGTCCGCTGCTGGACGTAGGCCTCCCCCAACGTTTTCCACACAGATCGGTCTAGTACCGCCCATATTCATGAAACTCCTGCAACCTTCACCATATCGTTGATCCATCTTGTGAGAGTCCTGCCATGGCTGCGACTTCCACTACACGGCCCAAGGGAACTTTTTGCCCCAAGGGCCGTCGTGTTTCCTCGCAATGTGCCCTGCCTATTGCCACTTGAGCCATGCAATTATTTGGGCTATGTCTGAGATCTTAGATTTCCTGAGGGTTTATAGGCCAGACTTTATTATTTACATAGGTATAATAAACATTTTCCTTAACAAGCGCGTTACACGCCACGCCGAACGTGTATTTCGATTCATTTTTGGTTCTGAGTTTTTAACCAGAGAATATGAAGTACCCTTAAAACGACTACATGCCCAATTAATAGTTGGCCAGTTTTATAATAAAATGCTTAAAGTGCGTTGGTCCGGATAGCCAAATTTCAACGAAAAATGTATCCCAAAATATAGGTAGCTTTAATAGCAAACCGGAATGAAATATCAGCCGCTCGGCGTAAAATTGGTCGGCAAAACAATTACCTTTAACGGGTCAGGCCAAAGGGAAATGTATTTATTAAGCCCACGTCACATTAAGCTCAGTAAAGAAAATATTTTATAACCGCGACTAATTTCTTCTAAATGCCCTCTGAATATTTTTAATAATATCTCTGTTCTGTTCTGTCTTTACGATTGGCAAATACTTTTGTATCGATAGGATAGGGACATTGGGGCAATGCTATTGATAACTCCAATACTATCAAAACTATGGTTGGTATTCTCTTTTCTAACAGCATTGAAAACTTTCAAAACATAGCCAACTAAGTATCGATTATGTAAAACATATTTAAACGATTATTATTTTTGCTTGATTAACTTTCTTTTACTATCCATAGATTATTATCTAAAAGACAACAAGTGGCAGTGGGCTGGCCATATCTGCCGCAGAACTGACAACCGTTAGGGTAAACGAGTTATGGAGTGGATACCGCGTCTCGGTAAACGTAGTGTAGGTCGACCTCAGGCCAGATGGGGTGATGATCTGTGCAAAAGGGCTGGCTGGAGCTGGATGCGAGTAGCCGAAGATCGATCAAAGTGGCGAGCATTTGGAGAGGCCTACGTCCAGCAGTGGACTGCAACAGGCTGATAATGATGGTGAGATTATCTAAAATCACCACTAGCTCGCATAACAATGTCTTTTTGCTAAGCAATAGTTAGCACTGGGTAAACCGTATTGTTAGAAGCCTAGCACGTACTTTTGAAGAAGTTCTAACAAATGACCTACGATGACGCTTCAAAAATGTTTTGGAACGAGGCAACGGGCGCTCACGTTGCGATACTATCCTTTATGACGTTTGTGCGATTAATTTTAGTTCTGCTAACATAGGATAGAGGGAGCTCTTAAATCTTCAAACAGATTATTTGCGATACACATTACGCTACGATTTCTGTGAAAAGCTTTTTTTTGGCGCATTATATCTAATACTAGCGGCCGCCCGCGACTTCGTTCGCGTGGAAAAGTAACTTTTTACCCCCCTTTTAACCCCCTTACAACCCCCTTTTCGCAATAAAAAGTAGCCTATGTTCTTTCTCAGGGTCTAGATCATCTGTATACCAAATTTCATTTAAATCCGTTCAGTAGTTTTGGCGTGAAAGAGTAACAGACAGACAGACAGACAGACAGACAGACAGACAGACAGACAGACAGACAGAGTTACTTTCACATTTATAATATTAGTTAGGAAGTTAGGATTGTATAAAACTAACTTGCATTTAGGTACAGGATGTCCCAAAATTTAAGAATAAGAAGGAGGAAGGGGATAAAAGGTTGGCAACGCGCTTGTGGCCCCACTGGTATTATAGGTGTATATTTTTTATTATATATTATGTACTTATGCCGGGCAACAACCCTAGCATATGTCAACGAACTCTTCTAAATTCAAAAGCTGAGTCTCTAATCTTATTTCTAATAGTTTACGTATTCTTACATACACAAGTGCTTAAGCTACTTAGTACGGAATCAGGTCAATGTATGAGATATTGTGTGAATTATTTATTTATTTATTTTATTTATTCTATACAGAACCGCGGCGGAGGCCTCGACATGAACGTAATCCCGGCGTGGCGGGAAGGCATCACCGGCAAGGGAGTGGTGGTCACCATCCTGGATGACGGGCTGGAGACTGATCATCCGGACTTAGTTGCTAATTATGTAAGTACTAGCTCTCACTTCCCTCAGGTGCTTCAGTTATTGTGCCAATAGATGGCGCTGGGTGTCGACTACACCGCGCAAGTGTTTTGTTTTTTCGGTTATGGTTTAAATATAGATATTCATGCGTGGCGGATCAGTCAGTAGATAGACATCTACTATACTTAATGTAAAAAAGCGGCTGTGCTAGTCGGAAGTGCGAGTCGCCCATGACCGGTTCCCTTGTTTTGTAGCCTTGTATGAAAATACGAAGTTTGATCAGTATTATAGTTCTTCCTTAGTACATACACTAACTAGGGGAAACTCATTAGCTGAATTCTAAGAAGACAAATGTGGAAAAGCTGGCCAAGTTCGCTTTATTCGTAGAGTATTCATTAATGTACTAATAAAATTAAATACTTGAAAACCATTGTATTACTATTATGATTTGATTTGATTAGTGTGATTGTTAGAATATGTTCAACATATTATTTGGTACTAAATACAATTTGCGATTGTACTTTTCGTCCAAATTTGCGCATTTTGTACTAGTGTGATTTGATATATTAGATTATTTGAAAAGGTGCGAGTACGACACGAGTAGGTATTTTCCCCACGGCAGACACACGATGTGTGATACAAAAAAGGTTTGGTTTGTTATTTATTTGTTTATGTGATAGGTGGCAGACGAGCAGACGGGTCACCTGATGGTAAGCGATTGCCGCCGCCCATAGACATCTGAAACACCAGTAGAGTCACAAGTGCGCTGTCAAACTTTCACCCCTTTTCCCGAAGCGTGGTTTATCACGGTTAAATCGTTAAGGTTCGGTTTTATTATCGAACTCGATATTCCAAAGAGTGCCTTTAAAAATGTATAGTAAATGAGATATTACAAGTAGTACGATAGTACTTAAGTAAGTAAGTAAGATAGTACGCTTAATTGAAAAATAGGTCTTCGCAAGATGGCTAGAGCCTTACGTAGGTACCAAGAAAATAATTCGCGGCAATATTTTAAACTTGACTGGCGCACTGCCATGCACAAAGACATCCAAGTTGTAACGAATGGGGCAACTAAGTGGTAATTTGATATTCAGAGGCCAATTTCAGCAACAATTTAAACAGGTGTATCTAGTTAACTTCGACTAATAGTTACTTTGTTGTTTTGGACTTTCGCCTGCTGTGAAGTTGATAAAGTGCTTATTTAGTTACTGCTAACGAAGCCAGCGTTCCCTTTAGATGTTGGCAACCCATACATTACGGCTTGTGGGCACATCGATTTGGACTGGGGCAAAATGCGTAGGCTCCGCGCAAACGAGCCACTGACCAAGTAGCTATAATCATTATATTGAAAGTCATCCTGTAACGAATGAGAATATACCTGTCGCATTCACACAACACGCTGTGTTTTGTCGAGTGTGCGGGAGTACCGGAGGCCCAATTGAGGGGAAAGGGGATTAAAGGCTCGCAACACACTTGTGACTGTACTGGTGTTGCAGGTGTCTATGGGTGGTGGTAATCGCTTACCATCATCACATAAAAAAAGAAAGCGTACCCTGAGACAACCGGGAATTGCACGCTAAAATTCAAGAGAGAAGTGGTGTTCCTACATTTAATTTAGTTGGTTATAATATTAGTGTAGCTTGCTTTTATCACACGGGTCACAGCGTTTCCTTAGCAATATTTTACCACAACCTTCTTTACCTTGCCAGAGGTAGAAACTGGAGTACATAGTGGAAACATTGCGTGTATCGCGTGACCCTCATCACGGAGAAAACGTCCTGCGGCTGGAACAAGCTTTGTTTTTGTGTAGTCGAGGAAATTTTATGTTAGCGGTTTAATCGTCCTCATAATTTGTTCGTTATTATAATAAATAACTCTGCCATGAAATATAACTATAGAATAATTCTTAGATGGGTCATTCTCATCGTGATGTCATTACTGTGGCAGTCATAAACATAAGAATCTTCAAATATGACATTTTAAGTAGAAGATGCTTAGTAATCGGTAGAATGCAAGATTCTGATTGTGCTAGGTTACAAGTGGTGATTAAGCCTAATGCCATCAAAGCAGATGACTTGATTTCTAAGATGGAGGCCTGGGACAGTCTATACGCTGATACTTTACTTTTTTACTTTTTATCAGATGCGCAATTGTTTTCAGCAAACTTTTGCAAATACTCCTACTTATTCCATTTCAAGTTTGAAGATACATACAATCACACATATTGGCTTGACGAATGAACGAAGTTTCTCACTTATGTGTACCGCCCGCCTAAGGCTTCGGAAAACGGGCGGGAGAGACATCTGTGAACAAAGCTGAGTTTCAAATTACGCGATTCATCTACCTCAGCTTTAATTTCTCTGTTTCCCCCAGAAATAGGTAATTGGGTCGCGGCTTGACGGGTCTGGTGTGATTTTGTGTAAAGGTAATGGTATTGAGGGGTAGCTGAGATTAGGTAGGCATGTATTCGTGATGTTTATTAAGGGTTTCATCACTCGCAATCAGAAGCTGAGGTTTTATATGAAGTTTTAGGAAGTGCAAAATTTTGTGGTTACTGAAATATGGCTGTGTCTTTCCTGGCGCAAAATTAGGCGAGCCTTTTTTTAGCGACAAGAGTTATCATAATCTGGAAATCTTCCTTAATTGATATAGAACCAAATGTAAGTAAGTAGCAGCCTATATATACACCCATATACTACCTATACTGTTACACTGCAGGGCAAAGGCCTCCATCATAGAAATCAAGTCATCGCTAACTATGATTGAATTAGGAATAATCACCACACTTGCCTAATGTATTTTACAAAATCGATTAGAGAAATGTCTCAGATCGTAGTAACCCTTTATACATAATGTTCGGTACACGACCCCCACATTGAATCTGAGTAAGACAGCAGACACAATAAAAAATCAATTATTTTTGCCGTATAAAAGGCTTTTGGGTCTTACGACGGTATAGTCAAACAAAATGCAAGTAAAATTAAGTACATATTATCTAGTTTGTAAGAAAATAAGTAGAATATAAAACTGGATCTTACCTTATTTTTTAAACATTTGTTACCTTCTTTATTATCTGCAAACTTTGTATTTTAATTGGGGTACAAAAATCCCCGTAGTCTCGTTGGATTTGGTTTTATTTTAATTTTTAGGCTATAAAGTTCACAGCTGGGGCTTCAATGCTATTTTGTTCCTATTTTGTTAGAGTTTTATAATTAAAAAGAACTAACTTTTATCCTTCTGAGTATAATATTTATCTAGGTCAGGTCTGTTTGCAAATAATTAGAAGTTTTTATAAGTTTTTTTCATCCGTTGCCTCCCTTTGATGAGTAAAAATTTTAAACGGGCTAGTTTTTATTCTATTTACATGGTCAAACTTGGTGATAGAGCCTAATCCCAGCATAGTAGTGATGACTTGATTCCTATGATGGAAGCCTTTTGCCTTGCAGTGAGACAGTATATAGGATGATACTTACTCGACGTATTACTTAGGTAGAAGTAGGTACTTTTTACTTAGGTATAGTAAGGTCGAAACTAAAGTGTTTAATCCTGACACGCGCAAGTGGACCTAAGTACAGTCAGCCACACATCATGTTACCACAATCTGTCAAGTTTTCCCAATTGATATTCAACCCTAATGTGTATGACAGTAAGATGAGAGTCGATTGAAGAAATTTGACAGTTTTGAATACTTTGATGTGTGGGTGTACGTACATGTACACAACATATTAGGTAGTCGTTTGTAAATAGATTTTTAAGTTCATACATTTTACAATTCTAATAATATTGAAGCAGAGATCTAAAGATGTAACTTCAAGTGAGTCTAAATCTATCAAAACTACTTAACAATGAAGCATGTTTTTCCTAGTCTGACCTTGGTAGGATTTCTTCAAATAAAAGTAATTTTTTCCGCAATCGAAAGTAAGTGGTATCTCCTAGTAATAGAGTTAAGTTTCATTAGTCAGCCGTCATTACAGTTTTTGGTTTGTTTGCAGGATCCAATGGCGTCATACGACGTCAACTCGCACGACTCCGACCCTCAACCCCGGTATGACATGATCGACTCTAACCGGCACGGGACGAGGTGCGCAGGAGAGGTGGCGGCGACCGCCAACAACTCGCTGTGTGCTGTAGGCGTTGCCTTTGGGGCGAAAGTTGGAGGTAGGAACTGTTGTGTGTCTAACTGCCTCACTCAGAGATGTTAAAAAACCTTAATTGTCACTTAAGTAAAATATTGACCTTTATTTATTTTATATTACACAAAGAATATCCATAATTAAGTAAGATAATACCCTACCCTGGGCATTAAGTTCGCCTATTGTTACAAATTTTGTGCAATAAAGTTTAAATAAATAATAAGCATTAAAGTTAAATGACGTGTCTGAGTGTGGCTGTAAGACTTTTTACATACCTAATTATCCAATGCACTTATGTAGGTACAGGGAGTATCTGTAGGTACACATTTAGATACCTCTCTTATACCATGTGTTCTACCAACTATTTTGAATAATATTTTGTTTAACATTTCGAAATTCATAGATATTTTTTTGATTCCCCATACAAAATGACCATGTGACGTGATCGACCTTGTATGAAAAGATGAAAATTGTTTTATACTATTTTCAAAGTCTCAATAAATTTTGTTCATAATGGTTGGTATAACACTTGGGTAAAGGGATGTAAATGGTTACAGATGCACACTTAGCGGACTTTTTTCCCAATAGCATTCTCAGTCAGCCTAAATGGTTGACCTTTTCCCTACGGCTTGAAATTTTTATGGCGCCATAAATTGATAAATAGGTTACATTTACGTCAAACTACTTCTTAAATCGTTTATAGGGCTAATTTTAATATTGAAGATATGATTTGGACGTATTTTCTAGACCGTAAAACAACCTTTATTTACGCCAGTGTTCATTAGCTACACTTTACCCCGAGTTTGTATCTCACTAAACATCCTCGAGTTTCGCCGCCGCACAAAACATTTTTCTTAAACACTCTACTCATCGTAACTTTTAGTCTTACCACTTAATTCATCAACGGATAAGATTTACATTGAAGCGCTCTCCTAAAACTGGGTGCTCTATATTTTTGCTCTTATTCATCGTCAAAATAAATTGAAGCCGGCGCGAAATGTAAAAAATATTGCTTCACTTACAGTTAAGAAGGACAGACGTGTTCGTACGAAACGAGGAGCCGCCTAAGTTTAAATTTGCGGTTTTCGAAATTTGATGGCGCTTTGTGTCGACGAATGATTGACGGATCTTGTTATGCAGAATTAATGTATGATGTTTTGTTATATTCAATCATGATAATGTAGTAGTTTGCATTGAAAGTCAGTTGTTCAGTTGTCAGATGTTGAAAGTGGTTTCGGGAATTTAGTAGCGCTTCAGTAATGAATGAGGTACAAATCTTATTACGAATTTAGTGTACCTAGGTACAATCTAAATCGTTATTCTCTATTTAGTCCATTTCCATGTGATCACCCCATTTTACTGAATATCTTTAGTTATAAATTACTAAAGTTTTATTGGAAACATGCATTTGAGCAGCTCAGGACCGGATACGTTGGCGTAAAATAATGTAGACCTAGGCATACTTACATACTAGCAGTGGGTTCTTCAAGGTTGAAGATGATAATAATATTTAGTTCTAAAAGCGAGCGTATTCCTTCTTAAAAGGTCGGCAGCGCATTTGCGACTCCTCTGGTGTTGCGGGTGTCCATGGGCGGCGGTAATCACTTACCATCAGGTGATCCGTCTGTTCGTCTGCCCCCTATCTCAAAAAAAAAATAGTAACCGCAGAAATGCAAAACTTTGTACTTATGCGTTTAAGAACTTCACGCTCCTTGTTTAAGACAAACTCAAGAAAAAGGTTGGAAAACAAAAAATGTTCAGGTTTACTTAGAGCGTAATGTAACGTCATAAGTTTTTATTGTTCCCATTTTTCTTCAAATATTAACATGGCGGAGAAAGTACGGGCATAGTATAAAAATTTGCCAGTGGCTACACAAGGAAAATCTAAGGGGTCTTTAGCGTTTCATACCTACTCAGTTTTTAACTCTTTCTTGGTGCCTTTCTACCTATTGAAGGATGGCAGTCCAATGGAATGTAATGGCAAAGCTCTGAGAGGTACTGAAAATTTCAGTCCATTATCTCATTTTTTTTTTTAAGAAATTGACAATCCAAGCAGTCGGAGGCCGTCCCACACTACGCTTTCTGAGTCGCGGAAAAAAAATCTTCTGTTGTGACCTTATCTATTGAAAGGAAACTTTCTACTGGGAATTTTTATTCTATGGTACAAAGCGTAGGCTGGTATGTTCCGGAACCTTGAAGTTTTCTAAAAAATACCTTCAGCATGTACCGAGGTTTCCTTATGTAACTTTCATAAGTTTAGTACTGTTCGTGTAATGTGAAACAGACTTGGAATGTAAACTCCGTTACTAGCTATATAGGTACATGCTCTTTTTACGGCTCTATGAAAGTAAAAGTGCTGTTGTCACTGTAAACCTTATTGTAATGAATGACTTAATAGCCTACGTTTTATTAATCAATTCATTTGACTCAAAAAAATCTCATGTCATGTCATAATCAAGCTATAATGAACAAATTTCGCGATCATACAACGTTTAATAATATGTATTTCCTCACTTTGGAGAAATCAATATTTTTTTTCGAGTTGTGTTTTGATAAATATAAATTCAATCAAATTTCCTTGTTTTGTGGAACCGTAAGAGCATAATATTATACTTCTATGAAAATAGCGAGCCCAATTTTTTCTAGCAGTTTATTCAAAACACAATACCGACTAAAAAACCCTACTGCAACATTAGCTAAATCCAATTCGAAATAATTAGGTGTAATCTATCAGGAATAAATAAAATAATATATTATGTTTAATTCAGTGAGTTATCAACTGTGAAGCTTAAATAGTGTGCAAATCAGAAATTATTGATGGCTTCAAAATTTTTGTAACAATAATCTCATTTATATCTTCAAACTTTATTTTTGTATGAAATAGGCCTCCGATTACTTTGTCTTACATTTCTATCCATTTATACAGGCCCGTTATTATTATAATTGGTTTTGGAAATCTGTAAAGAATTACGGGATCCGATAGGGAAAGTTATTTATATTGATGTATATTGCGTTTCGCCGCCTACGGATGTTATTTTATCCACCCGTGGCCTGTTTAATCTTAAAAGCTACGAGTAGGCTCCTGTCGACATCAATTAAAGTTTAAAACATAAACAAATCTCCTGCTTCGATGGACGGTTAGCTAATTTGTTGAAGCGGAAAATTTCCTCACAAATTTGGGAAATATTCGGATATGAAATCGCTCCTGGGCTTAAGTTCTTAATTTATTGCGTAGGTTTTTTAATTTAACTAGGTATGTATTTGTAGCTAATAAACTTACTCCGATGGCTCAGAGAATTTATCATCATTGGCCTCCAATACGAAATGACATTATTGGTCCCGGTCTTGTGCAGCTTGACACCAATCTCCTACTTCTTTATGCGTTTCCAGGAATTATCCCGGCGGACACTGAAATATCAATTTTAATAATTTTGGGCGCCGCAACTCAAAACAAACATCAGTTACACATTAAATTGGGCACAAATACGAATAAGAGAG
This sequence comes from Cnaphalocrocis medinalis, assembly GCA_014851415.1. Classification (NCBI taxonomy): domain Eukaryota; kingdom Metazoa; phylum Arthropoda; class Insecta; order Lepidoptera; family Crambidae; genus Cnaphalocrocis; species Cnaphalocrocis medinalis. The sequence goes on from CM026291.1 coordinate 5,560,052, forward strand.
AAAAAAAGATAAACAATATTGTAGAAAAAATACATCAAAAATATAGGTATAGCGTGGCTTACATAACTAGCCGGTCATTGGGATGTCTGAAGTATACCTTCTTGGCGCCTACGTTCTGATACCATTCTCTCAATGTGACCGAACCATTGACCGTTATGTCTGCTTGTACCTACCAAGCACCTATTACTAGATTGGCGAAGTAGTTAACTGTCAAGTATAGTGTGGAACGGTGTGTGTATTACGGATTAAAACCACTAACGTCTTTTCCTTTAGTTTGCGGAATATTTCAAATTTGCAGAGAGAATTTGAAAAGTAAAATCTTATTGGAGAACTCTAATATTAACTTTTAAAAGTGCAAAATCACCAAAAGCAGCAAATTCCTCTCAGAATTCGTCAGAGTGTCGGGCAATGGAAGCGGTGAAGGTAAGTTTATTAGTTTCATGTGTGCTGGCGACTAATATACGTCTGTGTTTGAGTTTCAGCGCCATCTGTTAGCCAACTTCACTCTATTAGAGCTACTTTGGTAGAGAGTAGAGAAAGTGATGCGAATATTACTGGCTTATGTCTTGGAATCTTATTTATTTTGATTTGAAAGTACGTCTAGCCGATAAGCCCCACCTCTCTCACAGGCCAAAAAATAAGGCCAGTCTTTTACTACCAGTAATCCGAAGAGTGGCATGGAGTCCTAAAAGCGTATCGTAGGACAGTTTTTTTTATTATAAGCCGGACTGCTGATCCTATTTAGATCAGAACGCCAAACACGAACTTTTTAAAGAAATTCTGTGTATAGGGGTTTCATCCGCCTCATTATGTATTGTGCAGATTCTACCTCTAGTGTCGCTCGGTCCCATATTGGCCGTGTGTTTTTAAGGCGACATGACCCGTTGGAGCTTACTAAGAAAAATGCACTTACCGTTCCGACTTAACAATAGATTCTCGACAGAAAATCTGCAGGGAAAGGGCGTTGGGAGATCTTACGGCTTACCAAGGTCTCAATTCCAAGATTCGTCCACTCTAACAACAAAGATAGCCTACCGCTTACCTCAATGGTCGTTCCAAAATGAGTGAGAGACCCGGCTTTAGTCATAGTACTTATGGATAAATGGAAGGTCCCAGTTTGAGTCCCATAGCTCAGCGTGAACAGTCAGGGGCATTTATTTAATGCTACATTTCAGAACTTCCATTTCAATGAGTGATCCATTAATATTTCTCGACGCCTGAATTCATCAAACTGAAATATGGAAGCCGAACAAAGCTACGGCCGCTCTATAGATATTTCACTAATGCATTGTATCGCATAAAATGATAGAGTAGATATGCTCATGAGATATTTATATTGGCTGTCCACTTTTACGCTCGATATCTGTCAATAAAGGTTTAAAAAGTATACTAAAATTATGGGCGAGCTTTTACATATAAGTATTTAAGTAAATTCAGCATGCCTTCAGGGTGAGAGTGACAAACTCAATGGACACTGTTCTTTTGTGCCTGTCAATCTCATATTTGGATCTCACGGCCGCTTACCATCAGGCGGAGTGAGGTCAACTTGAGGACAACCTCAATATAAAATTAAAAAAAATTGGAAATTAAAGTATGAAAATGCTGGGATACATGGCCGATAAAGTCTGAGTATCAAACCCGTGGGTAGAGTGAGATATACCACAATCCGCTCACAAACCAGCATTATGGACGTGGGTGGAAAAACTGCCAAACTGCTAAACTTATGAAAGTTACATATGAGAATGTATCCGGAGAGATGGACCCAGATTTTCACGAAATGACAGCCCGTTAATGGTTGTCATCCAAGAGGTAGGCCTAGAAAGAGATGGCGTGATGACCTCAACCAACACTCCCAAAACTGGAAAACTGAGAATCAAAAGGGACCTATTAGGGGAGGCCTTTGCCCAGCCGTGGGACGATTGGAGGAAAAAAAAACATTTATCTGGAATTTATGTGCAAAAATTCAAATTATATTCATTTTGAAATATCTTTTGAATGTAAAGCTTTTCGCATTAGTACACTTTTTTATCTCCTAAATACATTCAGCTTTACGAATCAATTATCCCTTTCCAATTTATCCTTCCCTTTTTTTCAAATTCATTTGAAAACATCTCAAAATTCCGGTGCGCGTTAATTATCTAGCTTTCTGGAAATTGAATTAAAAGTTCCAATTATACCCCTTCAGCGCTCGTCCGTAATTGGAGATTGATTGCCTGACTCAAAAGCAGAATAACTAAGCATTGTTCGTCGCTCAACAATAAATTTTCTCTGTTGATATTCTAGAATGCGTATGGTGCATTCTAGAATATCAACAGAGAAAATTTATAGTTATTTTTTACCCAGAGCGTCCCCTTTATACATACACATCTACATTGTCATGTTTTTTTTTCTGAATGCAACGTTATCCTCTACCTACGGTAACAAACATTCATTGATCTAGAAATCATGACTTCATAAATAAATCAAAATGACTGTCGCAAATCCTACTTGAAAACAAGACTTACCATATAATAGGGAGGCGGTAACGTAAAATGAATGGATAAGATTTATTTTTCCCTGTTGTATTTTCAGAGGTTAAACCCTCTATCGCTAAAGTAAAGAACGTTTCAAACAAATACACAAGCTTACATAAAACGATAAAGAGTTGTAGAGCAAGAGCCCAAGATGGCAAGACTTCTTTTAAACTAAGGTGTAGAAGCGAATTAAACTACTTTCATGGTCTGTCAATAGATCGGGTTTATACAGTCATCCTGAATAAAATATTTGAAAATTGGCTTTTTACAATGACGAAAGTAAGTAAGTCCTCTAACCATATTAGTCACCTTCAGCTCAAGATATCTTAGAAAGTAAAATCACAACCCTAAGTATTTATTCGATGGTGTTCATTATGTGTCGAATACTGCACAAAGTACCTATAATTTTTTTATAAAATATGTAACGGAAATCTGGTCCTCGTGGGCTCTTAGACTATAATCTCTACGCAAAAACATGATAATAACGTCGTCATATTTTCTTATTTAAATTAGATTTTCCCGGAAAAGATTTTACTTGATATTCATCAACGTACTTTCTTCTATCAGATGATTAATTCTTTTTTTGATGATTTTTAAGTTCTGATAAAAAAATTAAAAAAAAAGCCTTGAAGACTTTACTTTGCTTTATTTAATTTATACAACCTTCTAACTACATATTTTCAACAAAGTACAGGTGCGGCTGACGAAAGTACATAATGCTTCATATAACTGAAAATGCGGCGCGGTTTTATTTACTTGGTTAATTATTCCCTTATTACAAAACATGGTCTAATAGTTATTCTTAGTTTAAACAGTTATATTATATTTTCACTTTTATTTATAGTTTGTATAAAAGTGACAGAATTATTCTTAAACCATGAAAAGATTTGGCCTCCGTTTTGCTGTTTAGTCCGCCGAACCAAAAATTATTAGAAATGCAAGAAAATTCTTGTTATCATATATGATAGAAACAAGAATTTTCTTGCATTTAGTATATTATACTGCATAAGCTTCTTAGTCGTACAAAAAGCAATATCCATTTAAGTATCTCAGCACATGTATTTATGAAATAAACTCTCAAAGGACAAAGTTAGAATCGAGAGTTTCTACTACGTGTGCGCTTTGAGAACTCGAGTCTGGCTGACCACATATTCAGTCAAAGTCAGCTGCAAGACTCTTGTATGCTAATTCGTCGCTAGCTTCATTAACATTGACTAAGTCGACCGCATTCTCTGGGTACTGTCTTCGCAGCATGTAGTGCTAGATTTAACACTAATTTCATAACGCTTATACTTGACATTGTAACTGCTAAACACTATTTTGAAAACATTAATTATGATGTCAAAAATAAACATAAAAAGACTCTTGTATGCTAATTCGTCGCTAGCTTCATTAACTAAGTCAATCGCCTTCTCTGGGTACTGCTGTCTTCTCAGCATTTAGTGCTAGTTTTAACACTACTTTCATAACTCTTAAACTTGACATTTAACTTCTCATACCCATTAAGTAGGTAACTATTTTGGCATCATTCATTACAATGTCAAAAAATAAGCATAAAATAAAAATCTACATAATTTCCGTCAAGTACACTTTTTATCTTTAGCTATAAGAGGTGTATTTGTGAAATTTTAAATCCCTTTCACCACGTCTTCTAACAAACCATTCTGAACAACATTTGTGCTTAGACTTTTGGAAATTCGTCGAAAACTTTTTGAACTTCCCATAATAATAATGAAGAAGTCACGTGAGCGACTTTGTATGTATAAAAGTAGATTTCTTTATCACGAGAATTTCTTAAAATCATAGAACAAATGTTATTCAGAATGGTTGGTAGGGATGTAAACGTTCACAGATAAACATATTGGTCGACAGAACAGACATTTTGAAATTCTAGCACTTGTTTACTAGGCACCACAATTTTACTGCTGTAGGTCAACACTGTGCCAGTGGACTCTGGGTCCCTGATGCAGGCTGCAAACTCGTTTTGGAAATTTAATTAGCAAAACTAGTGGATTAAAAGTTGTTGTTTCTTCGGCTTGTGGCGGCTTGGTTTGTGGTTATGTTTATCCAGGGCGACAAAAAAAGTTAAAACCTACGTTTAAAAAGTATTTTTGGAGTACTTGTTTACGTTACACTTGAATCTTTAATGAAAGTACTTTTCAGTGTCATGTACCTACTTCAGTTTATTTGTAATCTTTTTAGTTTTTAATTTTTTAAATGACTGCCATGACACATTGCTTAGGACTTTAGGCCCAAAGCGTGAATGGTTCCGGGTTCTCGGTTGGGCCAATTTTTGGAACGAACTCTTCTTCTAAAGTATTTTTTATGTGATAGGTGGTAGACGAGCAGGTGGATCACCTGATGATAAGCGATTGCCGCCGCCCATAGACACCTGCAACACCAGTAATGTCACAGGTGCGCTGTCAACCTATAACTCACTTTCCCCCAAGGGTCTCCGGTACACTTATTCGACGAAACACAGCGCAGGCGCTGGTGTCCCACTCATAATGAAAGGGATTTCTTGGGCTGAGACCAGATGATGTGTGTGTTTGTCTGGCACATTTATTTATGTTATTTTTTTCCCCAGGCGTCCGTATGCTGGACGGTGACGTCACCGACGCAGTAGAGGCGCGATCCCTAAGCCTCAACCCTCAGCACGTGGACATCTACAGTGCCTCTTGGGGTCCTGATGATGATGGGAAGACGGTGGATGGCCCAGGCGAGCTGGCGACGAGAGCTTTCATAGAAGGTGTTACAAAGGTGAATTGCATTTGGTTTATTTTTTTTAAATTGAGGACATTTAAGATGACCTTACTCCGCCTGATGGTGAGCGGCCGTGAGATCCATATACTCGTATGAGATTGACAGGCATAAAAGAACAGACAAAGTGTCCATTGTGTCTGTCACTTTTATTTATGTACCAGTGATTTTTTTAATTTGTTTTTAAGTGTGGTGATTAAGTCTAATCCCATCATAGTAACGATGACTTGATTTCTATGATGGAAGCCTTTGCCCTACAGTGGGACAGTATATAGGCTGATACTTTACTTTATATATTTTGGTTTATTGAAAACGGGCTCCGCTTCGATATGGACTTTCATAGGGCAAGAACTTAAACTAATAAGTGTAACAATTATGCCTCTTCACTGAAGTGTTTCTCTCGTTCACCATGTTATTCACAAATACTCGTAAAAGAAAAAAGTAGTGCGTATTCAGCGAGTGTGAGTCACAGCGACATTTTTTCATTAAACAAGGGTAATCAACGCCACTCAAAATGTACAGGAACGTTCATTATTTTCGCTCCGGTTGTACAGAGGAACTAGGGGTGTGAAAAATGAGTGACTGTCAAAAAACACTCATAAGTTCTACACATACAGACATCATCATTTCAGCCAATAGGGCCGGCTCGACCGGAGTGATACCGCTGCCTCACAGAAAACCGGCGTGAAGCAGCCCCTGTGCTGTGTTTCGCTGAGTGAGTGAGGGTACCGGAGGCCCACCCGGGGGGAAGGGGATAAAAGGTTGGCAGCGCACTTACCAGTGAAGTTACCACTGGTGTTGCAAGTGTCCATGATTGCTACCATCAGGTGATCCGCCTGCTCGTCTGCTACCTATCACATAAAAAAAACATTTCATCCAATAGACGTCCTTTGCTGGACATAAACCTCCCCCAAAGTTCTCCACACAGATCGGTCCTGTGCTACCCGCTTCCAAAGGACTCCCGCGACCTTCACTAGATCGCATACACACATAGATTAACAAAATTGAGAACCTCGGGAGTTATGTCTCTTTCTAGCATTAGAAGCGTTTAATAGGGTGATGATAATATTAATGCCACTAGTTTAGGGGTGAGTAAAAACATCGAGAGGAAACTTGATCATTTTGAGATAGTTTTTCAAACTGATACTAATGTAAAAGTAGTAGTCCTGAACGCGCAAATATGATGTGAATGGTCTGGTTACCATATCTAAGGGATGCGAATATTAAACAGCAGTCACTTAGTTGTGATTAACGGACTTACCAAAACATAGATGGTTCTACCGTGACGTGAGTTTTATTATAATTTGGCCATAACCGCAAATGACATGCTAATATGGTTCATTGGTTATGGTGGCCCGCCCTCACTTCAATCCTTTGGGGCTTAACTTAGACCAGCTAACAATAGATGGCGCTGGAAATCGATTCCATCATGTAAGCGTTACATACAAGCTTTCTTATTGCCTCTGCAATTAACCTATTTAAAAATGGTAAAGATAAAAAGCCGATCAGCAGTTACCTCATTCTACATTTAAAAAAAATATGTAGAATATCTGATCCCTATGCAGAACGAAGCTTTAATAATGTCATACACAACAGCCAGCTGTGTGAAATTCGCTACTTTAATTTACCACTGTTAACATCTACGACGGATATTTGCTCTTGTCGGAAGCACATAAGGTTCAGTTTCGCTGTAGATACTGGCGTAGACTTTATAACTAAGTTAGTGAAGGGCGGGCAGCAGCGAAGCGCTCAGGGTTGTTGTCGTCGTTTTGGTAAAAGTAATTTTAATAGAATTTCAATGATAATAGATTCAACGGGATTTTTTGTTAGGGAGATCTTCCACGTCCTGCTGCCCGTGTTCAATTTACCCTGCCATGGGAAATCTTTATCGCACGCCTCTGGGATACGCTTTATTTAAAAGGATGAAAGAATACTGTTTACTTGCAAATTGTGAACCAGAATATAAAAATCTAAGAAGTTTCTTTATCATAGAGGCATTCTTTAGGGACTAGGGTTGGTTATCAGAAATATTTTGATTGAAAGAAACAGACACATTTTATTTACAACTTTTGGGATTTAATCTTTTAATGAATGTTTAAGTTACAGTTCGGATTCTTGGCCAAAACTTAAAAGTAATGGCTCGAAAGTTTACTTTGCTGACTTGCGATTTCGGCGGTACATTTGTTAGCGCTTCCATTTTGGTCTAAAACTTAACCCCCTTTTACCCAACACGATCTAAAAATAGTTTCCAAACCAATCACGTTCCAGCTTCTTTTAACTTTGTATGTTGGAATGGGATGCCATGAGCGTACGTTAACTCACGTTTTGTAATAAGGTTGTACCTATAGGTTATAGCTAACGAGGCTGAATTAATTACTGCCACGTATGTATATTTGACCTATTAATTACTGCACAGCCCTAGCTGAAGCTCTGCTGTAGTAATTTCTGTAATGACGCAATTATTTTCCCTCTATTTCCTGCTCTACATGGTCAAGAGCTTAACGAGAGTAAAATTTGCATAACACAGCCTTTTCTAAACTTGTTTTTCTTTTATTAAGACATCAAGAATAAAAGATGATCTTTTTGCTGTATGTAATTATTTTTAAAATACTGATACTTGAGTCAATTAGGTACAGGCGAGCACAGCTTTCTTATCATAAGTAAATGTGTTATTTATTACATATTAGAACTAAGTATAGTTGCTAGTTGGATTTTTTTTTCTAATCTACGAGTATAGAACTAAACTTAAAAAGCATTTCATTTTATGAAGTGAAAAATCTTCTCTGTGAATAGTTTTTAGAACCCTCTTATTTTAATTAGGACAAGATCTTAGGTGCGATATTACCAATCTTTATCCGAAAGTAAATATATGGGATAAGGCTGTCATTCCATACAAATCACAGGTTATACCATAGATTTATCCTAGGATGTAGATTGGACGAATCGGGCCTGAGTTGAGAGTATTGTCATTGTGACAAAGATAAGTAGTTACAAAGGCATTAAGTTATTGCTGCTAGAGAGCCGTTATTCCTATATAATTTTCGATTTCATTAAGTAGGCGTATTTCCCAGACATCAGTTACAACCTTTGTTACAACTCAACTCGATCCCCCTCAGTGGCATAGATCTAGATAGAAATCAAGAGCCCAGGTGCAAACGCTTGGGTGCCGCTAAGGGCTGGCCTCATTCATTAGCCTAATAAGAGTATAAGGGAAAATTTCTCACGCGGAATGACAGGTCGCTCCTTGTTTGGCTTGGTTTGAACCGAGAGCAACGCCCTTGGTAGACTATGTACTTATTCCTTTTTTAGAGGACCAGATTAAAGAGTCCTAGATAAATATATCCCAGGTCGTAGAAATGTAATTTTCAACTTGAAAATGTTTTTATGTACCGGTTTATAAATAACAGTGATTTGAGCCGATCGCGACGAAGGGTCTTGTCAACAAGCAAAGGTTTGTTGGTGAAATAATTGAATTTAGATGTCTGTATTTGTGTCTGGTTGCTGTAATCTTAACCTTACTCGTCCAGCCAGTGGCTCAAGCAAGGGTCAATTGATATGGGAATAGGAAGCGCGGAAAAAATCGTCTATCATGATCAGTCTTCTTGGAAGAAATGTTAGTGTATTATGAAATTTAAATTTAATTTAATTAAAAAAAATATGTAGCAAATTTGAAAAGATTAAATTTTACTGAGTTTCTTGCTGATTCTTCTCAGTAGAAATTGACCTTCCGAATCAGCAGTAGATTATAAAATTGACATTCATAATGTTCTGTAAAGGACTTAAATTGAATAAAGAGATTTTGATTTGATTTAATTTGATTTTGATTTGAGAAAAGTGGCGATAAGAAGAACTGCAAGTGTAAATTTGTAATTTTGTATATTTATATTGGATTAAAATGTTATTTATGCAGTTGGTGTATCTAAAAATATTTTATGTAAGCTAGAAGTGCCTTGGAGTTTTGAAAACTCTAAGATGCTCGCTTTTTTTGTTTTATCCAAAAGTAACCTGCTCACCGATCACATAGTTACTTAGTTGCTGTGGTTCCCTTGTCTAACAGGGGCAAACTGCAGTTGCTTCAGAATATTACCATAGTCACCAAATACCTAGCTGGAGCCGTAAAGTCCTTGAGTGGAGACCGCGACTCGGCAAACGTAGTGTAGGACGCCCTGCTACAAGATGGGATGACGACATTCGAAGGATGGCTGGAGTGAGCTGGATGAGAGTGGCCGAAAATCGTGAGCGGTGGCGTGCATTGGAGGAGACCTATGTCCAGCAGTGGACGAGCGTGGGTTGCTGATGATGATGACCTAAGCATAGTCTAAACTATGGCAATGGCTTTGGTCCCTATGGTCCAATAAGTGTATACATAGGATGCGGCCCTGCTCGCTTTGGATGCTTTAAAAATATTGCTAGACGCAGAGTCTAGCAATATTTTTTACGGTTTCATTTCAATTCAGATGTATTGTGCTACCTAACATACACTAAATTGAGAGTCCCACGTGGCGCGATTTATCGAAACCCAATTTCAATTGAGAATTGTTACACAATATGTGACAAGTGAAATGTCGTTACAATAAGGCGCGACGTGTAATTGTGTGTAAACGTGTAACTTGGTGTAACTTGTATCACTAGCAATATAGGCTGATAACGACATTGTTCGCTTCACGCAACCCTCGCTCTAAAACCAGATACAGTATAATACACCATAACTATTTATCTACTTGCCAACTTTTTGAATACATACATTATTCTGTTGAAAACATTTTTTCCATTAGAAAAAAAGTAAAATATCAGCCTATATAATATCGTCCCACTGCAGGGCAAAGGCCTCCATCATAGAAATCAAGTCATCGCTACTATGATGGAATTAGTTAATCACCACGCTTGCCTAATGCGGATTGGCGATCACAAACCCGAGCTATGTTCGAAAAATTCCTTTAAAAACGAAGGAAAATCGTTCACAAAAATGTATTTGCATGAGTATAATTTTATCCAGAAGTTTGTATCTGCATTGTACTGAAAATGTTCAATAGACAAAGTCAAATGCCGTGTCACTAAGGACTAAGGATGTACCAGACCAATTGATCAATGGTGGTATTAATAAATCGTCGTCTATTGATAAATAAGCTATCATTCGACGTCCATTAATCAATGTATCATTAGTCCAATAACACCTCAATATGACACTCTCTAAGAATTTTCACTGTCGGACTAAACAACACTTTGGCACAAATATTTTAAGTTAATGTATGAAAAAAGGCTAAAGCTGAGTTTTATCTTGTCCTAAATCTGATACAGAATACATTAGCATAATGTTTCCGTTTCGAACTAAACCTGTTTAAACAATCCTCTTTACCTCTCTATACCTACCCTCCTTTCACGGTAGGTTTGAAGGATCAACGGATTAGATAGACACAGTTAGATGTGCTTTTGTTTGTTCAAAGTTCTTCGGAGATAAAAAGGCTAAAGGTGCCTTAAATAAAAGGCCAAAGTTTTTTTACGCACAAATGTGTTAAGGATTTTGCTTAGACCAGAGCAGTCATTTTAATTTAAATGTTATTGCTTGTGACAGTCACGATAAATTTTAGTATCTAAGAGTGCAAAGGAATTTATTGAAAAAGAGCATTTACCGATGCCATTTCACGAATACTGTAGAGTTCAAAGTAACAACTTATTAAAATAATTACGTATTTTCAACGAGTGTCAATTGTTCTGATAAATTTCGTTGAACTTATTAATTTTATTCAACAGATTATTCGTCAGAAACGTTTTAGGGACATGAACAAATTCTACGAAGTAAATAAATTGATTTGCTCAATTTTAGTTGGTAGATACTTTGGTTTTAAATGTTTAGTTAATTTCACTAATATACTGCTAATTACCTAGCATGCAAATCTTAACAGTTTTAATGATTAATTATTATCACATTATAAAATATTAAGTTATAATACATCAAGAAAGTAATGAAATTAATTGATGACTCCTCTGCCGCTTACGCCATAATATAGTATGGTAGCCACATTGGTTATATGGAATACATTTCCCGACTTTATTGTCAGAGTATTATATACATTTAATTAATAACTTTACTGTATATCCTATTCATAATTTATGCAATTTAATTACATTCCTAATAATTCCTTTACAATTTTATGCATGAAGTGGTCATACAGTAACTATTTCAATGTAAATATAACCCATTTTATTTTCTCTCTAGGGTCGCAACGGCAAAGGGTCTATCTTCGTCTGGGCATCAGGCAACGGTGGCCGAGAACACGACAACTGCAACTGCGATGGATACACCAACTCCATCTGGACGCTCTCGATATCATCAGCCACGGAGCGGGGAGAGGTGCCCTGGTACTCCGAGATGTGCAGTTCGACCCTCGCTGCTACGTACAGCAGTGGGGCTATTAATGAAAAACAAGTAAGTGCACAAAAAATATTAAACCTCAGTATCAAAGAGTAAGCCGACATTTAAACGTGTCAGGAAGTCACGTGAAATGGCACGGCGCACAATTATGGTTTAACTCCACTGGACACTCTACATAATATTTATCATCAGCCACAGAGTGAGAAGGGATGTCCTGGCTGAGATGTGCAGCTCCTTTCTTGTGGTCGCTTCGCAATTAAGATAAGGTTGAAAACCATTGAAAAAAAACCGGCCAAGTGCGAGTCGGGCTCGCGCACAAAGGGTTCCGTAGCAGCAAATAAAGGTTCAGCCATCGTTTTCAGTGTAAGCACAATAACTTAACCAAAATTACAGTTAAATCAACCTATCTCAAAACTATAAGAGATACTTTGATCAAACCAAAAAATCGTTGAAAGAGTTAATTAGCATGCATCACCTCTATTTTTTTTAGAATTTTATACCCCGTAGTTATAAAAATAGAGGGGGGGGGGACATACTTTTTACGACTTTGAGAGCTGATATCTCAAAAACCGTTCACTTTAAGAAAAATGTTTTTTAGAAAACTTTATATCATTTTAAAAGACCTTTCCATTGATACCCCACACGGGTATGTACATCGAAAAAAAAAAATTTCATCCCTCAGTTACATGTATGGGGGGCCCCACCCCCAATTCTTTTTTTTACTATTTAGTGTCATATTTTTGTAGCGGTTCATACAACACATATTCCCATCAAATTTCATCACTGTAGTACTTATAGTTTCCGAGTAAATCGGCTGTGACAGACGGACAGACGGACAGACGGACATGACGAAACTATAAGGGTTCCGTTTTTGCCATTTTGGCTACGGAACCCTAAAAAAAGATATTAAGTTGCCTAGTAGTTAAGGGTTCAATGAGGAAACAGGTGAGCATACAAACAAGTACCTACTGAATCTCACTTTTCAGAGATGCTAACGACAGTTGAGGTAGACGAAACCCACCTGGATGTTTTCGGTATCATCAGCCTACGAAAAATTTAATTTTGCCGTTGTTTGTCTGTCCTGTTATTAGTTTGTACGAGTTTCGACAATCAAAGTTCTCAGAAACTTTTGGGTCGAACAAATTCCGTATCCGGTACGGAAAAAGGCGTGAAATAACAGAGACAAGTTGGGTTTATCCCGGAACATTGTTAATAATATGATAATAGAAAGGTCATTTTAACGCGACGGCTGCGCTCGGGGTCCCGGGATGGATTCCCAGGTCGAATCGAAATATGTAACTGGTTTTTCTGTTGAGAATTTCTTAGAATCACCCCGGCATCTGGAAGTTGAAAATTGCAAAGAATTGCGTGGCTGAAGTGGCAATGGGCAGGGCACATTGCGAGGAGAACAGACGGCCATTGGGGTGGAAAGTTCCTTGAGTGAAGGCCACGTGCCGCAGCCGTGGCAGATCTCCCACCAGGTGGACCGACGATTTGGTGAAGGTCGCGGGAGTCCCTTGGATGCGGGTGGCACAAAACCGATCTGTCTGGAGAACTTTGTGGGAGGTCTATGTCCAGCAGTGGACGTCTATTGGCTGAAATGATGATGATGATCTGGAAGTTAGCGGTCTTACTTATTCTTTGTAACGGCCCAAGCCACGGAAAGAAATTTCAATCATTGTTTGTCTGTCCGCCACCGAAAAACAAATTACTGGAGTTACTATAATTTACTCTTGAGTAAATATATAAACATAGTACTGTTGTATCTATGTTCTATTACTGTGTAAACCAGTTTTTAAATTTCTTATGCCATTTTCTTGGAATTCGGCCACCCACGTCAGCTCATTGTCCATTTGATTACAATTTTGAAGTCGAGCAAAGGTTACGTAAGTACTTGAATGACGTCTTGACAATAGACACTGGCTATCGATAAAATGACGTAAGATTCTTTAGAAGTTTCTTTGTTCTTATTATTTTTTTAAACTTTGTACCTAGGTAGTTTGAATTTGGAATTTGTTATAAAAATATTTACATTAACTTTTAAAAACAAATGAATATTATGAATAGAATCGATATTTTTACGTTCTTGGCCGCGGCGGTGAGTTTGAATGATATGCACCTTGTATGTCTAGACAAGAGTATTCCTGTCTGTAGTTAACTGTGGGAGAGCCACGCTTCGGCATGAATGGGCCGGCTCGACTGGAGTGATACCACTGCCTCACAGAAAACCGGCGTGAGCAGCCCCTGTGCTGTGTTTCGCCGAGTGAGTGAGGGTACCGGAGGCCCACTCGGGGGGGAAGGGAATAAAAGGTTGGCAGCGCACTTGTAACTCCACTGGTGTTGCAAGTGTCCATGGGCGGCGGCAATTGCTTACCATCAGGTGATCCGCCTGCTCGCCTGCTACCTATCATATAAAAAAAAAACCTTGTACATTGTATGTACATCGATGTGCACGGATGTGAGGGCTTATTATGTTTGCGTACCTATAAGCCAAAATACTTATTTATTGTACAAAAATTTGCATTTTATACCCAGAACATTTTACGCTCTTTTAATAACTGATATTCCGTTTGTCCCTGTAGGTTGTCACCACGGATCTCCATCACGCGTGCACGGCGGGGCACACCGGCACGTCTGCGTCGGCGCCGCTCGCTGCCGGCATCTGCGCGCTGGCGCTGCAAGCCAATAGGGACCTCACTTGGAGGGACATGCAGCATATTGGTAAGTTTTGTATCGATCAGCCGAACTCCATCCGATCTGGACCCATTTTAAGCCAGGACCACGACCCATTTGGCGTAATGGTTTGAGCGCTGGTTGAGACGCAAGGGTTGGGTTCGATTCTCACATCAAGACAAATGTTTGTTGATGAAACAGATATTTGTGTTGGGTCTGGGTGTTTGTGATTCCTTCGTTGTTCCTGGTTTCCATAGCACAAAGAAACACCTTAGTTTGGGACCAGGACAATGTATGTGATGTTGTCTCAATTTATTTTATGCACCTTAGGCAAATATGTAACGTTAAGACGTTACGTGTTTGTCAGATAGTAAGTTATTTGACATCGTTATCCATCATGTGTGGTCAAGTCCACTGTTGGATGTAGAATTGCTTCATGTGAAGTCCATAGATCTATTGCAGAGTTTCCTCTTTTGTCACTACCAGCAGTCCTCCTAAGATCAGTAGTTGCAAGACTTAGTATACGTCTTTCAATATTGGTTAGTAGTATTTTAATTTGTTTTTCGGTCCGTTATCGTCACTGTTCTGCACATTGTTTTGTTGTGTTATGCAAATGTCATCCACACGTTCGACTCCCAACATAAATCATTTTATGCATTGCAAGCAAAAACGTCCTAGTTAACATCTTTTGCCCAGGGGCTGTTTTGTGTTATCCGTGTTATTATTCCGTTTAGCGAACTAGTCCATTTGCGGGCGCCCTGTTAGGTTTTTGCTCATACATATTCACAGGTTTCATAATTTACGGTTGAATTTATCACAACGGTACGCTTTCGTTTGTGTTCCTTTGAGTTATTACGCTAAAATTCATTTATTTCATATTGAATTAAAGTCCAGTAAATTTTTTTGAGCAAAATTTTTCTTTGTTTTCTAAAAAGAACACAAGGGATTTTGTAAGCTTTTTCTACTTTTAGTAAATAGTTTAGTGGGAAGTGAAATTCGATTTTATATTAATTTACTTAATGATTACCACGGCTCTTACGCTGACATGATATCTAAAGGGTGAGAGGGCGTTAGTCTTACCACAATTATAGCCCACTACATATTATTATTTTACACAGGTATTAGAATATCGCCTTCACCGTTTTCTTAAGATGTTTTCTTCATAGAAAAAAGTAGTGTATCTGGTCGATCGCAAAATTAACCACTGTTCACTAGTAAGAGAGTAAATAAGCGAGCGACTATGAAACTTTTTAAAACGTTAAAGATTGTGGAAAAGTGGATTGCAGCGATATTTTCGTACGATTATGTGACTTAGAGACCGATGCGAGCGATAGTAGCTCAGTGCTTAAGAACGCACCTTTCCATCCTGCGGGGTCGGGATTCGAATCCGAAGCATGCTCCTCTGGATTTTCAAATTTACATATTATTATGTGCGAATCCCATCGTGAAAACTGAACATCGTTAGGAAACCGCACGTTTCGAATAGTTACCAGAAACGGTGATTACCATCAGATAACTTACGTGCTCGTTTGCCGCATAGCAAACAAACATAAGGTCAAAGGTTACTAACATTCAAAAGAAATCTCGAGTCTTTATTCCTTTCTGATCTAGTGATTCTACAACAATAAATCTGGAAACCTTTCGCCTCTACATTCTCTATTCACGTGTAAAATGAAAAATGGCTTTATAAGGCTTTGTTGCGTCGAGTTAGTGAGCTTGGTGAGTGTGTTAATAGAATTGAACAGGGCTTAGGTACCAGCCCAGGGAGATAAACAAGGGATTTAGCCTGACGAAAAAGAAACTTCTTATTTGCGATAAATAAAAATATATTTTTGCTATATTTAGATAGTGTTTATCTGCTGATCAACTTTTTAGGCTTGATTTAACCTGGTAAGGCCCAGACAGCAGGCACAATAGAAAATCATTTTTGCCCTTTAAAGGGTTTTTGGGTCTTACGACGGACGTTGAAGAGTTGTCACATGGCTAATCTTCAGTAATGAAGCGGCACTTTAAGAAGAAGATAGTTAAGCTGGTGATTCGATAAGAGCATCGATTAGTGACAGATTTATAGTTAGCAGACCTAAATGATTAACATTGTCCAATGGAACCAACTGATTAACCGGTTTGTCGAACAGCTTTAGACGCAAAAGAATTCCGCCTTCTTTTGCGTCCAAAGCTGTCGCCTAGGAGCCCAGGGTACTCTTGGATCATGATCTAAAATCGATAATCCCTATAATTATAATGAAGCAACTGCCATTTATCTTTCGCAACCCTTTATTAGGGTTGAGTCTGGTTCCCCTGAAAGAATCTAAATGTCCAAGTAATTATATTAAAAACCATGTAATGTTTTTTAAAAATCGCCTTACCTCTTTTGGCTTACATTGCTTTTCAATATTAAGTTTATATGCATACTCGCAGTACACAAAAATGCCCCGATTTTTCGCGGAACTGCTTAACTAAACCAATAACTTTCTTGAACGAGGTCAAAGCAAACCCGCCCTTCTGGTAGATTATTTTTGCGCAAAATGTTGGTCCATGTTACATTTCTTATCAGTGTTATACCTAGTTCACCGAGTAAGCGTGCACTTCCCGAACGGCAGAATGTAGGGTCGAATCCAAGCATGCACCTCTCGAATTTCATTAATTCATATAATTTCATTAATTCATTTAATTTAATTAATTCATTTAATTTCATTAATTCATTTAATTTCATTAATTCATTTAATTTCATTCATTCATTTAATTTCATTAATTCATTTAATTTCATTAATTCATTTAAATTCACTAATTCATTTAATTTCATTAATTCATTTTTATTAACTTTAATTAATTTAATTTTAATGACATTGAGTGAATTAATAACATTATAGTAGAAGATCCGAACTTACATCGACCTTCACCGGGCTGATAATCGAATAAAATATCGTTTATGACAAATTTTATATACTAGAAAATATATTAAAAATAGGTTTGCTAAAAAAATCCTGGACAGACTATTTTTAATTATTTTTTTAAAAATAATATTTAACTAAATTTTGCAACATTAAGATACCTAATAAGAAAATTTTCATTCTTACTTAAAGTATAAAACGTATAGAATGTGCCGCCATTGGGTTGTCTATTATTTACCTGGACAGAGTACTCGGTTGTCAGGTATAAACAGGTATGTCGATGGCAGTTACCTTCACTTGAAATGATAAATAAAAAAT
Source organism: Cnaphalocrocis medinalis (assembly GCA_014851415.1). Taxonomy (NCBI): domain Eukaryota; kingdom Metazoa; phylum Arthropoda; class Insecta; order Lepidoptera; family Crambidae; genus Cnaphalocrocis; species Cnaphalocrocis medinalis. The sequence continues at coordinate 5,577,580 of CM026291.1, forward strand.
TGGCGGCACATTCTATACGTTTTATACTTTAAGTAAGAATGAAAATTTTATTAAATATTAAATTTAGTTAAATATTATTTTTAAAAAATTAATTAAAAATAGTCTGTCCAGGATTTTTTTAGCAAACCTATTTTTAATATATTTTCTAGTATATAAAATTTGTCATAAAGGATATTTCATTCGATTATCAGCCCGGTGAAGGTCGATGTAAGTTCGGATCTTAGACTATTAAATCAATTATAGACAAGTAATGTTAATCGCCTATGAACCATATCCTTCATAATTTGCCTTTGACTAGGCGATTAAAATAAACATACGCGTCCATAAGCAACCTCTTTTACCGAATACCTGCCCCCGAAGATAAGAGAATTGAACACTTATGCGGAGTCTTAGGGAGAGATAAACAGGCAATGTGGGCCTTTCGTAAGCAAAATCCGTTTATCTATTACAATAAAGAACCGGCCGAGCGCGAAGTGGACTCGTGTGCCCGTGATTCCGTACCGCACAGCGGTCGTACGAGTGCCAGAAGGCGCATAAAAAACCCGGCCAAGTGTACATGTTCTTACCAAGTTTCAACAATATAGTTTTTATAGTTTCGGAAAAAAATGCTGTAACATACGGACAGACATGACGAATCTATAAGCGCGCATGAATGTGTGCGTAGCATATTTGTCTCACAATGTAGGCTGTTATCTGTTACCTACTTTCTATCTTATATGAGGTAACTGCATTCACGATTGCCTGTAAGAAAATATATTACACTACCTATTTACGTTGATTATAGTTATTTTTCTGAAATAAAACTGTAACAATACCATTACTATTGAGTTAATAACTATTGAGTTTCTTGCTGATGTCTTATCAGTGAAAACGATATTCCAACCGGCGGTATATTTTTTTGTATCCTATTTTGACGTTCATAAAATGTTTTGTATGGACCTTACTTGAATAAATTGAATTTTTCCCTTATTTCATTAAGTTTTATACGCGTTTCAGTTTATCCATTAGCCATCGTCAACTACCCACACGCGTCCACTGCTGGACATAGGTCTCCCCTAATGCACGCCACCGCTCCCGATTTTCGACCACTCTCATCCAGCCCACACCAGCCAGCCTTCGAATGTCATCATCCCATCTTGTCGCAGGGCGTCCAACACTACGCTTACCGAGTCGCGGTCTCCACTCAAGGACTTTACGGCTCCAACGGTTAATCCATTAGCCAACGGAATCCTAAAAAGTATCCGAAGCATATTATTACGTGCGCCTCTGAGGGTATGCTTTGAACGCTTTTTGCTGAGTTAACGCCGTTATATTATAATTTAATCGGGAAATTCCCGTCTGCAAGTTTTTCGAGAAATATGTAAGCATGAAATCAGAAATTAAAAGACTACTGGGTGATTGGATGGTGGAATATAAAATGTTTTCCTGCGGTATTTTTAAGGACTACATTTTTGTTTATTGGGAAAGTACTCGTGTTGAATCAGTAGGTACTCATGTTTGATCATGAAATCAACAAAGTATATATCAACTATACCATACATTATTAACTAGTTAATATAATGTTTGTTACAGCTGTTTTTATTTCGTTTATTTTGATTATCTAGGTAACATGCTAAAAACCTTCTTCTTTTCTACAGTGGTACGAACAGCAAGACCAGAGCGTCTGAGCCTCGGCGGCGAGTGGCACGTCAACGGGGTAGGGCGCAACGTCTCACATTCCTTCGGCTACGGCTTGCTGGACGCGGCTGGGATGGTGCGGCTAGCCAAGACGTGGAGGACTGTGCCGCCGCAGAGAAGATGCGAGCTAGCCGCGCCGAGGTCGCAGAGGCTGATACCAGCACGGTCTTCGATAACTTTACAGGTATTTATAGATATACTTCATTACTGTTATCTGGCATTACAGAAATTGTATGATACATGTTGGGGTGGAAAGGTCCTTGAGTGGAGGCCACGCGCAGGAGGCCGCAGCCGTGGCAGGCCTCCCACCAGGTGGACTGACGATCTGGTGAAGGTCGCGGGAGTCCATTGGATGCGGGTGGCACAGGACCGATCTGTGTGGAGAACTTTGGGGGAGGCCTATGTCCCAGCAGTAGGACGTCTATTGGCTGAAATGATGATGATGATGATACACTAAGTAAAACATGGTCAGTGGTTTAAGTACCGGGCCGTATCAGGGTCCCGGGTTCTAGGCCTGGGTCGAGAAAAAGTACCGATTTTCGATTTTTTCGAACATAGCTCGGGTTTGTGGTCACCAATCAGTATTAGGCAAGCGTGGTGATTAAGTCTAATCCCATCATAGCAGTGACAACTTGATTTCTATGATGGAGGCCTTTTCCCTGCAGTGAGACATTATACAAAACCTTGGTTTATTGCAAAACCAAAGAGATCAATCACACTTTCAAGAATTAAATCCAAGTAAACCAATAAAATCATGTTTTCTTAGTATTCGATTGTTTAATATAAACCAACAGGCTCCAAATTGTCCTTTGTTTCTTTAATTTCTGTGTTCGAAATTCCAAAAAAAGACTATTGAATCAAATGACTAATGTGCCAGGTACAAAACTGCATAAAAACTTTTTGCTCGACCTAATAAAAAATTTTAGCTAGGATCAAACGAAGCTGAAAATGCAAGGTGGGCCAATAAATGTGTCCAGAAGTATATAAAACCTATAGGACAACTTGCCCGAAAAAAAATTGGTGAAATTAGGTTAGAGCAGTGACGAGCAAAAAAATCTTGGAATTCTCGGGCGAGTTGACACTACTGCCTGTATGGGGAATCGAAATTATATTTTGACGAATTTTCTAAAGCCGTAGAAAAAAAAAATACTCAATATAGTTGATAGAAGACATGATTACAGGGATGCAAATGTTCACATATACTTCCTGTATAGCCTGAAACTTTGATTGTGAAAATGTGACCTTTTACAACCCTACGTTTGTTTGTACAGCTGGACGTCGGCGCGTGTCCCGGAGTGAACTACCTAGAGCACGTGCAGGCTCGAGTTTCGCTGTCCGCTGCTCGGCGCGGCGACGTCCGCATCACGCTGATGTCGCCTGCAGGAACCAAAGTCACGCTACTAGCGCCCAGGTTGGTTTATACCCAAAACTGTAATTCAAGACCAAAAAATCTACTACAATGTTGCTACTGCAATAAAATGATCGTACCATAGTATACCCCTTTTTTCTATAAAACACTCGCTGATGTAATTTATTTATTGGTAATTGTGATTCTATAATTTAAAAAAATAATTTTATCTAACTTTTTTCATTTAAATACAAGACACTTTAATAAAAACTTAACCATCCGTAATTTTAGTTTTCAAAGATGGTATTGCGCTTGTAACACTTCAGGTGTTAATAACATTTGGTATCTACCCACAACATTTTAACAATGTATGGAAACTTGACAGTTTAGTCTGCTTAATAAGAAAATAATGCCAAAAAGGTTGGCGAAACCTGAAAACGTCACTTGAAAATGACATAAGCTGACATTAACAGATTTGACAGTGACGTATCTGTCGTAGATTTTTTGGTCTTGAATTCCAGTTTGGAGTATAGTTTAATATTGCTGAACTACCGATAGTTTCACTTTAGATGGTTGACCTCTAAAACTTTTCAGGATATCGATACTACTATCGATAGTATTGAAATCGTTTATAGTATCGATATGGAAATTGGCACAATGCTATTGACATACGTCCATACTATCCATCGATAGTATCGGGCGTTAAACTATCAATAGGTACTATCATAATACGACGTTTCCTTAATTTCTACAACTCTCGATTTAACATCTTCGTTTACTTTCCACGATTTCGCTAAAAGCGCCGTCGAGTACTTATACTATTTTTGTCTTTCAAATCAAAACTTCTTTCTTCAAGAACGTAGGTAAAGAAAAAATTCAAGATCCACAATTAAAGTCCACTTGAGATAATTAAATTTCTAAAGTCGAGGCTAGTCTGGATATTGCGAACACAATTCAAAAACTTTGGTCTTCTCTAATTGCCTGTGGAATTATACATTAATTTATTTTATACGTTATACCTAGACAAGAGGGTGTCAACGAAGTATGACATTGGTGTAATAACTAGATAAGAGATGAAATGGGAAGAGAGGAGGCGAAATCAAAATATTACAGTGTCCCACATAACATACAAACTGGGAGAAAGATTGTTTTTCTCTGATTTATAATTAGCTACGTCAAAATATGATGAGGCAAATTTGTGAAAATATTGCTGCAATATCGATGAGTTAAATGAAGTTTCGCGACAACATTGTTCGAATATTCTTATGAGTATGACAAATAATAATGCAATTTCGAGTACACTTTGTAATAATATGTTACGACATAATTAGGGTAAAATAATTTCAAAAATGTGTTAAACAGCATGAAATTCATGTATCACTTTTAAGGATGATGTCTGTCATTGAAATTGCTGTGTTATAAAATTTTAAAAGAACTATTTTTGTAGCTTTTAAAGGAAAAGTGAATATTAAAATATTACTGTTACCCAACATTTACGTTTTTATTAACGTTTCGTAATAAACTTAATTAATATCACTTTTTATTGAACAAAAAAGTTCCCGATGAAGTGAGTAAAATTGGCTGAAACTTTTTTCCCTAATTGACGGAGTTTCATGTAGGATCAAATTCATTGTGTGGACTATAGTCGTTGGAGTTCGCTCGGAAACTTTTCCGTGCAATTACACTATATATTAATTTTATTAATTAACTTAGTTCCTTATGGACCAGTATTCCAGTGATCTTTTACGCTATTTATAAAGAGGATATATCTCATAGTCCACATCAAGACTTATAGGTAAACCAAAAACACGATATACCTGTCTTGTGCAATGTAATCAACTTCCAGCGCCATCTATTGGTAGTATTGATACATACTGGTCCTAGTTAAGTAACGAAACGAAGTGCGGGTGGGTCGTAAGTAGGTAGTACTATATTTAGTCTAAAGAATTCAAAGCTATAATCTAAGTTTGATTTGGAAAATCACGAGGTGCGTTCTTGGATTGACCTTCGGATGTTATCTTATGAGATAGGTGGCAAACGAGCAGGTGGATCACCTGATTGTAAGAAATTGCCTCCGCCCAAAATATAAGAAAGTGCCCGTAATTTGTCCACCTAATTGATGCGAAGAATATTTTATGAGCAGGAGTGCAAATGATAGGGGAGGTACAATATCCTATAGGGTCGAAGTGCTCCATGGCTCCTAGTACCTAGTTAAGAAGACATCCACGTTGCCACCCCTTGTAAATTCCGACTTTGGTTGAAAAAGAGAGGTACAATCGTCAAACAGTTTAGTTAACAAACTTGAGTTTTGCAGTCGACAGCTACTGGCAGGTCCTTTAGAAACTCAGCCTGCACTGTACAATAAGAGGCAGTAAACCTGCAGCCCGAACGGTAAAGTTAGTAATTATGCACTAGGCGAGTTGACTCCACAGTCGCAAATTGTTCCGATTTCTATGGCCGTCCATTGTAGTCCTGAATTATCTCGGGTATTATTTTCTATTGAGGAATAGCATAGTTCTCGCGCTTGGACGTGAAGGTGATTTCGACATTGTTGAAAAGCAAATGAATAAATGGTTCTCTAAATAAGTAATCAGAGTAGAGAAGTAACTCGGCTCAGGTTTTATTTTCCATTAGGTACGTTATAGCAGGGAAGCTATTATCGTGCTTCGATATTTAGCCGATTTTGAATTTACAGTTTTTTTTTTAATTGATTCTACTTGGTTTTTTGTACAGTTTCTTTTAATTTTTAAAGTGTCGGCCAGTGTTTTCTTTGTGATTATGACGATTTTATCTTTTTCTAAGATTTATTTTTGTAGATAAAAACATTTCTTATTACTACCTTAATAAGTACATTCAGGTAATCGTGGATACTAATATTTTTTTTACAAACTTGTTACACAGTTTCAAAACAATAACGATTCTAATGTTTATCTTAATAGGTAGGACAAAGTAAAAAAATGTAAAGGAAAGATACTCTTATCATATTATTTATCATAGAGTATTTCCACTTAGAGAAATTAAGTCATTGAAAAAGGTCCTTTTTGTTTCTCGTCGTGTCGTAAGTATTTTCTGTCGTGAAATATGTCCATAATTTTTGTGATTGCTTTCCTCTAATTAAAAATAGTTCTAACAGAAAAATATAAAGGCAAAGTAGTTAGTGCATTGGTATTGATAAATTCTCTCATAATAATTTAGGGGAACATGGTTATTCATTTGACAGTGTCGAATAAGACTCTATGTCGAAGCGCGAGAATTGCTCCCAGGTTTTACGATTCATTCTGCAGTTCTGCCTGTCTAGCTCCGTTTATGTAATTTGCGTGATTTATATGGATTTTGAAATTTACAATTTGATTATGTAACACGCCTCATAATGTACACTTGATTGATTAAATTAGTTTGAGGCACCAAGTGTATCGGTTTGTAATGGTTGTCCATTAATCTATTCAAGTTGATTATGTACATAGTTGTTGATTTTGATATCCAATGACTAGTGCTTAAACTAAACTATTTTGATTTCTATATTATGATATGATACGTTTACTTACGCTACGATTTCTTGGAAAAGGTCGTGCTAGGCCCTCAGTACTGACTATCGTATCGTTCTTTCCTTAGGGCTCACGACTCGTCAAGGTCCGGGTTCAATTCCTGGCCCTTCATGTCGGTTCACATGTGGGGCGAGGCGCCGCTCGGCGTGTGGCAACTCGAGGTGTCCAACGAAGGCCGCTATATTGGTAAGTCTTATTTACAAGTAGCTTTATTTATTAAACTGTGACTAACAATAGACGTATCTTTTCTGAGTGACGCAGAGGAAATGTCAGCTTTGTGCATAGTGGGGGGCGAGCAGGTTATATGGGGCCCTATTTTTGATTCACTCGACTCAAGTCGAGTGCACGATTTCTACTGATTTTCGTTCGACTTACTATAATCAGCATTTTTTAATCACTCTACCGCAACGAGCGACCTCACACACTCGTTGCTAGGCGAATGATTCCAAGCGAGCGATAGATTAAATTAAACGCCAAAATAGGCATGTCATTACATGATTTTCATAAACAGTCCGATACTCTGTGGTTTTTACCACAGAGGTTGTTAAATTTACATTCCGTTGGCATTGTGGAGGTTACCAGTTTTTGTGAAAATCTGCATTCCGTGTTTTTTTGCCAACATCGAAGACGAATGATCCAAAAATCAGGAAAATAAGCTTCATGCGACTTGGAAGACGAATATGACATACGTCGCATGCGACCTCTTTATGTCAGACGAGTGATTCAAAAATATGACCCATGGTGCTTCTTCTAAATAGAAGACGCTCCGAGGCATAGGCTTCAAAACCCACTGCAACTCTCCCTCGTCGTCCATGGAGGGAGGACTAGTTGATCCGCGGTTAACGGCACAAATTATTGCTATGTTATTGTTTACTCTTTTTCCTATGAATAGGTTTAAAATATGCTGGTTTTTGTCAATACAAAATATTTTATATAGTATATAAAAATATGTGTAAATAAATATCATGATATTTAATTTTTAATAATAACACAATATTCTAATGGTAAAAGAGTCTTTATGTACCTAATTTACATCTAAATTGTTCCTTGAATGTATTATGTGAATAGGTTTGTTGTTAGTCTTTACTAAGTCAAGGGATATTATAGATATAGGTACGTATTTTGAACACTTTGTTTTGTTTTATCTTTTTTAATAAAATTTTGATACCGAATACTATCATTCGTTGTTCTTTTGATTTTCGGTATCTACAGTGCATCTTACAATTTATTTCAACACCTTAGGTCGAGCCACATTGCAAGACTGGTCTTTAACGTTATACGGAACTAGCACGCCGGCAGCTAAAAACGACCCAATACCGTTCCGGAATCCGATTACGTCACGAAACAAGAGCAACGCGACGCGCCCGGTGGTGGTGCAGTCCGGACGCAAAAACAACAGAGGGAAGGCCGTCTCCATCGTCCCCACTTACACCGTCGGCTTAGTCAAGAGAAAGAAAAACAAGAATTCCAAAAACCCGAATAGGAACGCTCAGAAGTCGAAGCAGAGTCGCCCGGCCACGCGGTCGCCTATCGAGAGTACGACTAAAACGACGACGTCGACGGCCGCTCCTGATTTGAGCCTGAACCTGAGGGGGGACATGTCGGATCCGCTAGCAGACGCCAGGGGGCGCAAGATGTCCAGCCTCTTTGACCAGTACCCGAAAATCCAGCGTATTTACCCCGCGCCGCTGCAAGCCAACGGTACCGCTGCATGCTCCTGCGCTGTTTCGTTGGTAGCGTTCGTTTGTTTGGCCGCCTAGTTTGAGCCCGCACGTCAATTACCCTTGTTCCGGAATCCGCCGCTCTTTGCATGTCGTGTGTTTGCATTGTTTAAATTTTATTTCGCAGTGGAAGTTTATTCAATAGAAGTGTTTCGTTCGAATGGAATTTTGTTTTCAGTAGCAATTAACTTTGGTAGGCACTTACCTTTTGACTTTTTTAGCGTTTGATTGTTTGTAATACGTTTGTGCTTCGTTGTAGATGTATTTCAAGATGAAGTGAAGTGTGTATTCATATGATGCGCTGTAAAAGCTTGTTTTTAATTTTAGCGTAGATATATTTTTTACTAAATGCTTTAATTTTGTTTTGTCTGTATGCTATAGATTAGGTAACTTATTTACAAAACTAAGCAATGTTTTGTCTTTTATCCTTTTCCTTTTCAATTACTTATTAAAAGTGTATATTTATGCAATGTCAATATTTTTGCAACCATTTCTTCTGACTTAACTTACATTTCAACTTTGTTTGTTTTTGGAGGACAAAGATTTGAAAACATTTTTATTTATCCCCTGTACAAAGATACGCTCACTGGTTTGCCTGATTCACAAACCTTATGAGTTCGTTTCCCATTCCGATAGTATTTTATTTTTTTCTTATCAATAATTCCCTTTTAGCGCCAATTTTACTTTCCGTATTCACTCAAAATTAGTTTTCCGTAAACTGTTTCAATCTGTTCTCGACGTATTCCTCAAAAAAATTAATATGCTAATACTATTTCACTTCCCCACAGCTGGCCCCCTCTCGCAATGGGAGCTAATATTCTACGGTACCGAGACACCGCCGCAGGAGTTCGACGCGTCGCCAGAGACCAACTCGCTGGGCACGGGCGGCGCAGGCGCAGCCACCACGTGGAACCGGCCCATCGAGCCCGAGTCCATCGAAGAGGTCCGACAGAACGCCATCGATGATGACTTGGCACTGGTGTGGCATGATTCTCATACGGTGAGTTTGAATACTAACTTAATCTTCATCATCATCATCATCAGACTATTGCAGTTCACTGCTGGACATAAACTGGAGAGGTTGAATGCTGGCCACTTTGATCGATTCTTGTTTTCTGCGGCAGATATGGCCAGCCCACTGTCACTTCAGCTTACTAATCCAGTGAGCTATGTCGATAACTTTGGTTCTCTGCCAGATTACCTCGTTCCGGAACTTAATCTTACGGTATTTTTATTTATTTACTAGCGACCTGGGGTGCAATTCTCGTGGTCTCGACATTGAAGTCCAATTTAGAGATTTCATACATTTCCATTCATTCATACAAATTGCCAATTCGACTTCAATGTCGAGGACGAAAATGGGTCCCCTGCCCTCACTTCGCTTCGGGAATTGATCCTTAGGTATATTAGTTCCAAAATTAACCAATAGATGGCGCTGAGTGTGGATTATATCGCGCAAGCGTTCCATCTTTTTAAGTTACGTAAGAACCTCATAGGTTTCTATAAAATTCACCTATATAAATAGTAATAGGGACGTAAGGGGGCCCACACAACATCTTTCGGGCCCCAAGTCAACCTCTCCTGCCCGTGGCGCGTCCTGCTGATTAACGAAAGAGGCTCTGACGAACCACCCACCAACCCGCACTGGACCAGCGTGGTGGGGTATGGTCCAATCCCCCATATGAATACGACACTGCCCCGGCCCCCAGTTCCCGGCAGCCCTGCTATTCCGGGCCAAGGCGGCGGTCTCGGTAACGGCAGGGCAGGGGGTGCTAAGAATCTCCGGGTTACGGAAGGCCGCCACACCACACTGACCTTGGCGACGTATAACGGACGCACGCTTCGGCTCGACTCACATCTGGCCCAACTCGAGGAGGAGTTGAAGCACATAAGATGGCATGTTCTCGGGCTGTGCGAAGTCCGTAGAGAGGGTGAGGACACACTGACCCTAGAGTCTGGCCATCTTATGTACTTCAGGGAAGGAGATAATCCGTCACATGGCGGCGTCGGGTTCCTAGTCAACAAAGGTCCTCACTGACAACGTTATTGAAATCTCCAGTGTGTCGGCGAGGGTTGCGTACCTCGTAATTAAATTAACCAACAGATATAATCTAAAGGTTATTCAAGTGTACGCTCCAACGTCGACATACTCGGATGATGTCGTAGAAGAGATGTATGAGGACATTTCTCGAGCCTTACACAACACCACTAAGGCTCACTATAACGTTGTCATGGGGGATTTTAACGCAAAAGTGGGTGTACAGACTTACAGCGAATCGATGCTGGGACCATACGGCTTTGGAAGTAGGAATCATAGGGGGCAAATGCTCGTCAATTTCTTAGAGCGCGAGGGGCTTTTCTTAATGAACTCGTTCTTTAAGAAACAGCCCCAGAGGAAATGGACGTGGCAGAGCCCCGATACTATGACTAAAAATGAGATCGACTTCATCATATCGGACAAAAAGCGAATATTCAGAGATGTCTCAGTGATCAATAGGTTTAAAACCGGAAGTGATCACCGACTTCTCAGAGGCACTCTGAATATCGATTTCAAGCTTGAACGCTCTCGATTGATGAAGTCCACGCTCCGGCCAAATCTACTCCAATCGCTCGCTGGTTCCGACGTCTTCCAACTTAAATTGGAAAATCGATTCGCTGCCTTGGGATCCACAATTGACGTAGATGTCGACGAAGAACTCGACCAAGTTGTGGAAATTCTTCGGGACGAGGGTGCAAAGTTCTGTGAGTTGCGACGTACGGGCAAACGGTCTAAGCTTTCGAAAGAGACTCTGGACCTAATGGACAAGAGGCGGAACGATCCATCAGTCACTTCGGCAGAGCAACGGGCTCTGAATAAGTCCATCTCCAAGCTGTTAAGACGTGACCTCCGAAGCTCCAATACACTCTTAATACAGAGAACAATTGAGCAGAACCGGGGGTCCAAAGTCTTCTTACAACAGCTTGGAAGGAGCCACCTGTCGAAGTTGACCAAGGCAAATGGAGAAGTCGTCACGTCAAAGCCAGAGATTCTTTCGGAAGTTTACACGTTCTATAGCCAGTTATACGCGTCGCACTCACCCCACCCTACGCCGGATGAGAAGGATTCAAGAGCCACATTAACCCGCCATGCGACGGAGGATCTACCCGACATCAGCTTGGAGGAGATCGAGGCAGCTCTTGGGCAACTTAAAAATGGAAAAGCCCCGGGAGAAGACGGAGTCACAACCGAGCTTCTAAAAGCTGCCGGCAAGCCGGTGCTGAAGGAACTTCGGCGTATATTTAACTCGGTTCTTTTCTCCGGGAGAACTCCTAGGGCGTGGCAGCGGAGCTTGGTCGTGTTGTTCTTCAAGAAAGGCGACAAAACCTTACTGAAGAACTATCGACCAATTTCACTCTTAAGTCACGTCTATAAATTGTTCTCAAGAGTCATTTCGAATCGCCTTACACGAAGACTTGACGAAGCTCAACCTGCAGAGCAGGCCGGGTTCCGACGGAGTTATAGCACCATAGACCATATTCACACAGTGAGACAGGTTATACAGAAGACCAAAGAGTATAACCAGCCCCTGTGCATGGCGTTTGTGGACTATGAAAAAGCTTTTGACTCCGTCGAGACCTGGGCTGTTCTCGAGGCCTTGCAGAGGTGCCAAGTCGATTGGCGATATATCGAGGTGTTGAAGTGTCTATATGACGCCGCTAATATGTCCGTAGTAATCCAGAATGGCCAAACCGAGCCTGTCCTGCTGCGACGTGGTGTGAGACAAGGAGATGTTATATCTCCGAAACTCTTCTCCGCTGCGCTGCAGGACATGTTCGAAACGCTAAACTGGAAAGAGCGCGGAATTAATATTAATGGCGAGTACATGTCACACCTACGATTCGCAGACGACATCGTCATCTTGGCGGAAACCTTACAGGACCTACAGGAGATGGTGAGCAGCCTGGCTGAATCTTCTAAACACATCGGTCTTCGGATGAACTTGGATAAAACCAAGGTCATGTTCAACGAGCTCGTTGATCCGGGACCGGTCGCTGTTAATGGAGTACCTCTCGAAGTTGTCCAGGGAATATGTCTATCTAGGACAAACGCTCCAACTAGGCAAAAACAACTTCGAGAGAGAAGCCAATAGAAGAATTCAGCTAGGCTGGGCAGCATTTGGTAGGCTTCGTCAAGTCTTCTCGTCACCCATCCCTCAAAGTCTTAAGTCGAAAGTCTTCGACCAGTGCGTCCTTCCGGTCATGACTTACGGTGCCGAGACGTGGACACTCACGGCTGGACTAATCCAGCGGTTCAAAGTCGCTCAAAGAGCTATGGAAAGGGCTATGCTCGGAGTATCTCTGAAGGACCGCATCAGAAATGATGTAATCCGACAGAGAACCAGAGTCACCGACATAGCCCACCGAATTAGCAAACTGAAGTGGCAGTGGGCTGGTCACATTAGCCGCAGAACTGACAACCGTTGGAGCCATAAGGTCCTTGAGTGGAGACCGCGACTCGGCAAACGTAGTGTTGGACGCCCTGCTACAAGATGGGATGACGACATTCGAAGGCTGGCTGGAGTGGGCTGGATGAGAGTGGCCGAAAATCGGGAGCGGTGGCGTGCATTAGGGGAGACCTATGTCCAGCAGTGGACGAACGTAGGTTGCTGATGATGATGATGATGATGAAATAGTATAAAATCATCAATCGCATCATTTAGGTAGTAGGTATTTGCCTGGCAACATTAACAAAGACTTACAAGTCATTTTTAAAAATCATGGCACAAACGCCATGGAAGATGGCGTGTTTTTTACCCCGTTCCTCTTAACTGGATATCTTTAAGGCAGAGTGAACAGGCATCTTCTAGGCAAACGCGTGTCATCCTAGACCTCATCGTCACTTTCCATCAGGTGCGATTGTGGTCAAGCGTTGGCCTATAGTGTAATAAAAAAAAAAAAAAAAAAAAAAAGACGTTAAGCCGTCGGTCCTTAGCCTGATCCCTCTTCGGTCGTACCTGTCCCATGAAATTATGGGGTAAGTGCATATATAGAGAGTGTATGTAGGTACTTGCGTCCTGTGCTGATGGCTTCGTTGAGATTGGACGCCATAGCCAGAATATCCCGTAATAACGGCCGGTTGTTTCACTATACCGTAACATATACACGCACTATCGAACTAGGCGAACGAACCAATGAACCGTCCCGATCAAGAGTATCGAATAACTACAAGCGTACTCCGGCATCACAATTTAATTGGCTTGCTTCGATCCTCTCGCCTGAGGACGTAGTACGTAGTACATTCGCATGCGCTAACATCACATGTTACAGTCAAAACTTCTATCCAGTCTTTTGTAAAAGTGCCTGTAAAAATAAAAATTGGGTCTGATGAAATTTATAGTGGTCCACACAAAGTACTGTTACTGTTATGCCTTATCATTGCATATGATTACAAAGTATTTTAGGAAGCTATTTGTTATTTTTAATGTGATCATCATCTCAATAGCTATTTTTACTCCTTTGTAGCAACATCCTTCGTCTAATCACATATACTCGTGACTACATAAGCTGTAACTCCTTCCCTTTCTCTCATGCCTGATACTTGTAGTTTAAAATATTTTCCAGCCTATCAATAAATGTCAATTTTCTTCTTAAAATTAACAACCCGTACGCGACTCATTTCGCGCGTAATCACGTTATGTCTACTTCACCATCCCAAATTAATTGGCTGGACTCATTGGGCGATCTTCTCGCCTGAGGACGTACACTCTCATGCAATATTGAGTTATATGTTACCGCCATAACTCTTTACAGGACATTATTAGTTTTGACCAGCAAAATTGCAATTACAAATATAATAAAATAAAAGCTAAGCTAAGCATAAAGTAAAAATATGTAGAATTACAAATTCGATACAATAAAATAGGCGGATAACTAACAGACGGATCCCCCAATAATAAGCGATTATTGCCGCCCATCGATGAAAAGTAGAAACTGTGACCAGGAGACCTATTTTTGAATTGTCGTCTCACTAAAAATATGTGACTCGCATGATTTTGACATCCGTATTTTTGAATCATTCGAAAACGAGCGATTTGCAACGAGTGGTGTTAAACCACTCGTTTCCGTGAAGCGAGTGGACGCATTTACGTCAACGTGAAACTTAAAATTTATTTCAACACCTTAGGTCGAGCCACATTGCAAGACTGGTCTTTAACGTTATACGGAACTAGCACGCCGGCAGCTAAAAACGACCCAATACCGTTCCGGAATCCGATTACGTCACGAAACAAGAGCAACGCGACGCGCCCGGTGGTGGTGCAGTCCGGACGCAAAAACAACAGAGGGAAGGCCGTCTCCATCGTCCCCACTTACACCGTCGGCTTAGTCAAGAGAAAGAAAAACAAGAATTCCAAAAACCCGAATAGGAACGCACAGAAGTCGAAGCAGAGTCGCCCGGCCACGCGGTCGCCTATCGAGAGTACGACTAAAACGACGACGTCGACGGCCGCTCCTGATTTGAGCCTCAACCTGAGGGGGGACATGTCGGATCCGCTGGCGGACGCGAGGGGGCGCAAGATGTCCAGCCTCTTTGACCAGTACCCGAAAATCCAGCGTATTTACCCCGCGCCGCTGCAAGCCAACGGTACCGCTGCATGCTCCTGCGCTGTTTCGTTGGTAGCGTTCGTTTGTTTGGCCGCCTAGTTTGAGCCCGCACGTCAATTACCCTTGTTCCGGAATCCGCCGCTCTTTGCATGTCGTGTGTTTGCATTGTTTAAATTTTATTTCGCAGTGGAAGTTTATTCAATAGAAGTGTTTCGTTCGAATGGAATTTTGTTTTCAGTAGCAATTAACTTTGGTAGGCTTACTTACCTTTTGACTTTTTTAGCGTTTGATTTTTTGTAATACTGTTTGTGCTTCGTTGTAGATGTATTTCAAGATGACGTGGAGCGTGTATTCATATTATGCGCTGTAAAAGCTTGTTTTTTATTTTTAGCGTATAATTTTTTACTAAATGCTTTAATTTTGTTTTGTCTGTATGCTATAGATTAGGTAACTTATTTACAAAATCTAAACAATGTTTTGTCTTTTTTCATCTTTTTCCTTTTCAATTACTTATTATAAGTGTATATTTATGTAATGTCAATAGTTTTGCAGCCATTTCGTCTGACTTAACTTACATTTCAACTTCTTTTAACTTTTGTTTTTGGAGGACAAAGCTTTGAAAAATTTTATTCCCATGTAAAAAGATACGCTCACTGGTTTGTCTGATTCACAAACCTTGAATTCGTTTCCAATTCCGAATAGTATTTTTATTTTACTTAACTGATTTAAAAAAAAGACCAGCTTTTCAATTATTGAGTAGTATTTTTCTTATCAATAATTCCCTTTTAGCGCCAATTTTACTTTCCGTATTCACTCAAAATTAGTTTTCCGTAAACTGTTCAATCTGTTCTCGAACGTATTCCTCAAAAATTAAATATGCTAATACTATTTCACTTCCCACAGCTGGCCCCCTCTCGCAATGGGAGCTAATATTCTACGGTACCGAGACACCGCCGCAGGAGTTCGACGCGTCGCCAGAGACCAACTCGCTGGGCACGGGCGGCGCAGGCGCAGCCACCACGTGGAACCGGCCCATCGAGCCCGAGTCCATCGAAGAGGTCCGACAGAACGCCATCGATGATGACTTGGCACTGGTGTGGCATGATTCTCATACGGTGAGTTTGAATACTAACTTAATCTTCATCATCATCATCATCAGACTATTGCAGTTCACTGCTGGACATAAACTGGAGAGGTTGAATGCTCGCCACTTTGATCGATTCTTGTTTTCTGCGGCAGATATGGCCAGCCCACTGTCACTTCAGCTTACTAATCCAGCGAGCTATATCGATAACTTTGGTTCTCTGCCAGATTACCTCGTTCCGGAACTTAATCTTACGGTTTTTATTTACTAGCGACCTGGGGTGCAATTCTCGTGGTCTCGACATTGAAGTCCAATTTAGAAATTTCATACATTTCCATTTACTCATACAAATTTCCAATTCGACTTCAATGTCGAGTACGAGAATGGGTCCCCTGCCCTCACTTCGCTTCGAGAATGGATCCTTAGGTGTATTAGTTCCAAAATTAACCAATAGATGGCGGTGAGTGTGGATTATATCGTGCAAGCGTTCCATCTTTTTAAGTTACGTAAGAACCTTAAAGGTTTATATAAAATTCACCTATTTATAAATAGTATTAAATCATCAATCGCATTATTTAGGTAGTAGGTATTTGCCTGGCAACATTAACAAAGACTTACAAGTCATTTTTAAAAATCATGGCACAAACGCCATGGAAGATAGCGTGTTTTTTACCCCCGTTCCTCGGAAAGCACGTTAAGCCACCGGTCCTTAGCCTGATCCCTCTTCGGTCGTGTCGTACTGGTACCTTTCCCATTGAAATATGAGGGTAAGTGCATATACAGAGAGTGTATGTAGGTACTTGTGTCCTGTGTTGATGGCTTCGTTGAGATTGGACGCCATAGCCAGAATATCCCGTAATAACGGCCGGTTGTTTCACTGTACCGTAACATAAACACGCACTATCGAACTAGGCGAACGAACCAATGAACCGTCCCGATCAAGAGTATCGAATAACTACAAGCGTACTCCGGCATCACAATTTAATTGGCTTGCTTCGATCCTCTCGCCTGAGGACGTAGTACGTAGTACATTCGCATGCGCTAACATCACATGTTACAGACAAAACTTCTATCCAGTCTTTTGTAAAAGTGCCTGTAAAAAAAAATTGGGTCTGATGAAATTTGCGCTTGCTCTATTATAGTGGTCCAGACAAAGTACTGTTACTGTTATGCCTTATCATTGCATATGATTACAAAGTATTTTAGGAAGCTATTTGTTATTTTTAATGTGATCTTTATCTCAATAGCTATGTTTTTCATAATAAGGTCCTTTGTAGCAACATCCTGCGTCTAATCACATACTCGTGACTACATATGCTGTAACTCCTTCCCTTTCCCTCATGCCTGATACTTGTAGTTTAAAATATTTTCCAGCCTATCAATAAATGTCAATTTTCTTTTTTAAATTAAAAACCCGTACGCGACTCATTTCGCACGTAATCACGTTATGTCTACTTCACCATCCCAAATTAATTGGCTGGACTCATTGGGCGATCTTCTCGCCTGAGGACGTACACTCTCATGCAATATTGAGTTATATGTTATCCGCCATAACTCTTTACAGGACATTATTACTTTTGACTAGCAAAATTGCAATTCCAAATATAATAAAACAAAAGCTAAGCTAAGCATAAAGAAAAATATTGTAGAATTACAAATTCGATACAATAAAATAGGCGGATAACAAACAGACGGATCCCCCAATAGTAAGCGATTATCGCCGCCCATCGACATCCACCATACCATAGGTGTCACAAGTATCGACCTTTAAAAAAACAATACGCTTCGCTTTTTGAAGGTTTGCATTTATTCTAAGAAGAGTGTTACTTATTTATGAAAAGTAGAAACTGCTGACCAGTATCGTTTGAAATTACAGTCTAAAGCTATACTTATAGCTATTCAAAGCTTGAATTCAAAAGTATTATTTATCTTCGTTTTCCAGTCAAACATATTTTCACGGGACTCGAATTTGTCCGATATAGAGTTGTGACTGCAACATATGCATACAGCCATATTCAACTTTACACGTTATTTCATCCGCACACGAGTCAGGTGTATGTTTTCATTGCAGCTTAGTTACTGCGTTCGTTTCGGTTTTGAAAGCATTGGATACCTTAATAATAGTGGATATCAGTTTGTATTTGTATTGCAGAGATCTTTGTTCATCAAAAAGTCGAATTTCCGATCTGACAAGCTTGGAAAACGCTGTCCGGTTTCACGAGGGAATTATTGCCAAGTTCATGGTCAGACAGAGTTGAATTAGATTTTATTTAATTGATATGCAATTTTCCGATACCTATCGGTATGATTCAGGTTGGTCGACTGTACCTACTTAGGTATCATGACCCACTTTGCTGATCTTTCCTTTTACTCGTAAATGTAATAAGTAGGTGACGTAACACGGATAGTTCATGGTATAGCTAGCTATGCGACCCATATTTATCCATATGACATTACAACATTCGAAATCGCTATATAAAATCAGTGTCCAATACAAAACGAAATTAGCATTAGCAAAGTTTAAATTGTGCTCGTTCAATGCATGTGAATACCATTTTTGCATCGGCTACTATTCATCGAATATTTCGTACAAAATGAAGAGATAATTCTGATTGTTTTCTGGCTATGGCGCCAATACACCCTGTATGTTATACAACGAAGATAATAATTTATTCATTCTTCTTTCTCTCACACACCTTTATTTTTCAAATCATCATCATCATCAGCAACCCATACTCGTCCACTGCTGGACATAGGTCTCCCCTAATGAACGCCACCTGCTCCCGATTTTCGGCCACTCTCATCCAGCCCACACCAACCAAGCCTTCGAATGTCATCATCCCATGTTGTCGCAGGGCGTTCCAACATACCGAGCCGCTTATTTTTCAAATATCAGTGCATACCTATTATAAGTTTCATAAAATCAGATCTTTAATAAATCCTTTTCTATTGAACGTGAGATTGTCCCCATATTATGTGAGATTAATAACTCTGGGTGTATTTTGTCACGAGGATTATTCGAAATAAGCAAAACGCAGATGTGATAACCCGTGGGAATATAGGGACCTGAAATTAAGATTAATGGTTTGGGTTTAAATAAAGTCATTAGGAATGAAACAAGATTTTCCAATGTGAATTTATCCATATAATCCTTGACAGACCGTCATCCTCGGGGGAGGTAAAAGAATTAGTTTAATAAGTTATTATATTAATAATCTCAATGTCCAGATTTAGAAATTAAATAAAAATGGGTTATTACTGAAATTTACTTAACGTTGCGTATGATTTGGAGATCAGTAGCGCTACCATGAGTTGACATCTAAATCTGACATAACGTAAACTATTGCTCTATCTCTTTCAAATGCATCACAATGAAAGAGACAAAGCGATAGTTTTCGATAGCAAGGATAGTATTTCAAACTCATGGTAAGGCTACAGGGAAATAATAAGTGCACCAGTGTCTGCGTACATATTTGTGCAAAATAAGTCTCCCGTCGATTTTGATAGTGGAAATTGACCGCCATAGCCATAGCCATAGTGTTTACACACGACGGTGATACTGGACACAAATTACCAGAGATACTCCAAATTTTCATTTAATATTCGGCGTATTTGGCATCTTTATTACTATTCGTATTCGGACGAATATATTCATTTACTTCATTTTGTTGCCAAATGTAGCCGGTTCGAGTATACAATAATTATATACCTATCATCTTGTCGACCTGACATGACATGACATGTTAGAACTTATAATAAGAACGCGAGAAAACAACGAAATGGTAGCCCGAACACTTCGGCCGAATATTCGGTTCAGTAAAGGCTAAACCGGATAGTATCCGGTATTCGAATGATCGGCGCATCTCTACAAATTAGTTATTATACCCCCACAATTAATCTTGCCCTAAACTACCTAAAGTCACATATATATAATACCCTGGTTTACCCGCGTTGAGTCACGTAATGTACCGGAAAGTGTTTTGATGTGATACACATTTCTTGAGAATTATTTTGTGTTGGTCTGTACGTGACCTATCTCACTGCGTCTCATCATCAATCAACTGTAAGAAACTTTCTCATCTGTCCGACGTTTTTGCTCAATGGCTATCTTGTTAAGGGGTATATTACATTCCGTACGATTCATCGTAACAAACCGTAAACGATTGATCGCAACGTTAATGAGACTCGGGTCAGTCTCATCGAGATGTCATTACCGTGCCAGTCTTTAAATCCATATTCTTCCGAAATTTACATCAGTGGGCCTAACACAAACTTTTCTGGAAATCGTATCGTACTCATGCTAGGATAACGGTAATACTTAGGACGAAGCATCTTCGATTACGTGTCATATCGTACCATTTCCTACAATAATGTGTTGGATACGTTAGTTGACTAATCTGTGGACAGGGGCCTACGTTGCGATACTATGCTCTCTGACGTTATTACCTACCAACATACCATTATTTCAACGTGACGGAGCCATCGGAGCCTATGTGCTTTTGTCTCTCCCATTATGTTAGGTTCTGCCATAAGTTCTCCAATTTTCCGTTCTGTGACCAAAAGTTTGTTTTCAAATAAAACAAGAAAACAAAAAATACAGTTTTATTCTCGCGTTGCGTTTGTCACGTCAGAACGCTCTAAAATGCAACATCCGTATTCTCTTGTTGCGTGTGTCACGTCAGAACGCTCTAAAATACAACATCCGTATTCTCTTGTTGCGTGTGTCACGTCAAAACGCTATAAAATGCAACATCCGTATTCTCGCGTGGTGTGTGTCACGTCACTACGCTCTCTCTTACACGAGAGTGACATGCTGGTAATCCGAGTTATTATTCATCTGTGACCTCGTCCGGCCAGCCAAAGGGATTAGCTTCACACGGCAAGTTTGCCAGGCCACATCAAAGTTACCTTTTGGTGGAACACGTTGTTTCATAAAATATTAACTCCTTAATTGTATCCAATTCATTAAAAAGGGTAGTTATATTGCGAACCCTTCGAAGATAGGTATAGGATTGATGAGTGCGCGATATACCTTCTTACGTACGCGTACATATGTCACGCATGACACTGATACAAATAGGTGTATAAAAAGAGTCAGTAATTTGAAATACCTATACATTTGTATCGATAATAATAATGAAAATCATTTATATTATTTTTGTCAATATCACCATTATCATTCTAGGGAGTTGCCTATAAATATTAAGAAAATACTTCTAATTAAAGAACATTTCTTTTTTTCCACGACTCGCTACGAAAATCGCATCAAGCTTGTTCGGTGATCCGACAGGTCGTTTCTGGCCGTCTTGACTTTAAGCAATGTATGAGTTCGGGAGCAAGATAGAGACGCAAGACACATTGCCTTAAGTCAGGACGGACGAGACTGCGACACGAGATACATTGCCCTAACGTTAACACTACCGAGACTGCGGTGCGGTAGCCTAGTTCTGTGTCCCGCCCCACCTTGAGAAAGAGCGTTTGTCACGTCACTCCTCAGACAGAGCAATACAGTATACAGCGTTCGATTCCTGGATAATGCAAGCAAAATAAAATAAAACTTTGAATTGAGTTTTTATTTCGTTTGAAAAGGGAATGGAATGTTTCTTTTAAGTTAAACTTGCTAACTTAAGAATTAAAGGTAGTTTCGCTCCAATGTGTATTACTATAGGACTTAACTGCCTCGGTGGCCCCTGGAGTCCCGGGTTCGATCCCCGGGTCGGGCCAAACATTTGTACCTGAGATGTTGGTCCTGCGCCCGATTTCTCTTCAGTCGTTTCACACTGGTGTAGCATCGAATTAAGCGGCTAAGGGAATAGAGAGTGCATCTGTGTTTGCGCACATATCCTGCGTACGTGGCTGATCGATTGGCACACAAGTTTGGCCGCCGTAGCCGAATATCGGTTGGAGGATTTTTTTAAAAGGACTAGAACACAAAACGATGTCCATATGTTGGCGTGAGACACAGTAGATGTGAACATTCGTTTCATGGATTTTAGGTATTGATAATTGTTTTTGTTCTGTTAGATATTTCGGTTTTGCTGAAAGGTGAACGGAGCCTCGATTGGTATGGAATAATTAGTTCTCTGAATTATTTTGCTGTGTAATAACAATTTAAAACTTCGTAGAATTCACACAATTGTTGAACTTTGTATATAGTTAGGTAACTAAGAGATTCTTAGTATCGTGTAAAGGTATAATAACGTAGCATAGACGTGATATTAATTAAATTAATTGTAATACATCATTATTAAATGTACTAGTAAGTAGTCGTGTTCTTTAATATTGTGGACTCTTTCTACAAATTACGTAACTTCGAACTTCAATATATCTTAACTTTTTAGTAAATGTAAAAGATAAGTATATTGTTTATTAATGAAGTCTAAAAATATTAAATAGTAATAGGTACATTTGAAAGCAAAATCCAATATATATTTTTTTTGTGATCCGAGTTTTCTTGGCATTCAACCGATTTCTACGTACGAGTATTTACAACACATTATAGTCGTCGGTAGTCCCCCTACGGTTATTTGGCTCCCGGCAAAAGTCAAATAATGCTGTTTCCCTCATAAGTGTGTGTTGTTGATTGACAGTTTCCCATAGAAAAAAAATTTGTACACGCCCCCCTGTCAAAGTCACTGTGAGGCCGTCTGATCATAGTCTTACTGTAGTAATTATATTCATTTAACACTAATCCGTTGTAAGTACCTCGTACAACCAATATGTATCCAAAGTCTCAGCCTGTTCTAGTTCTTCAGTAGGCCTCTCCAATTTTTTACCCTTTTGATGATTTTCGGCTGCGCGTTATCTCCTAACTAGCGGCCGCCCGCGACTTCGTACGCGTGGAGTTAATTATTGATACTTACCGTCATATTTTGGACAATCCACACAATATATTTTAATAAATTGTAGCCTATGTGTTATTCTGATGTATAAGCTATATTGTGGTAAAGTTTCATTCAAATCCATTCTGTAGTTTTTACGTGAAAGAGTAACAAACATCCATACATCCAAACAAACTTTCGCCTTTATAATAGTAGTAGGATATTTAGCCAAATTTATAGTTTTTTTATTTTACCCTAGATCCGGGAAGAGAACGCCGCATCAGCGGTGGCGAACGGCATCGGGGTCGGCGTGGCGGGCCAGCAGTACGCCGCCAACGGGTGCGCTGCGCGCGCGCCGCTCGCGCCCCACAGCTGCTTAGGTTTGTGCCTCTTCCTCCTGCTGCTAACCGCAGCCGACGCCTTGCGCGCCCACCTCCCTAGGGGGACCCCACCTCCCCCCCACAAACCCCCTAGCTTAAGCAGGTTAAGAAGCGACTGTGTACTAACTGCTAGCATAAGTTTAGGTGTAAGCGCTCCTGATACCACGTGCTCAAGACCGCCGAGAGCTCCGTGTTTGGTGTCCTAGTTGGTACTTTTGGTTAAGTTGGGTCCGTGGTAGGCGGCGTTTGTTGCCCTTTACTCATAAACTGGGAAGGAATCCCGTATTCACGAAGGTTACACTCGACAACTGTGTCTTAGATTTTGGTTTATCTGATTTTAATAATAAAATTTGTCTAAGCGTCTTTTTTGGAGGACAAGTAGGCGTCTCTGGGTCGACGTGCTCGTAAAAATGGCCTCTAACATTAATAAAATAAACTAATTAAGTAACTAGTATAAAAGAGATGGCATAGTTTGTATGTTGCATCAAAATAGACCACCCAAATTTAAAATGCAATGTTGGTAAAACATTTCCATCTCAAAATTTGACGTTTTACCTGTGACGCAAAAGCGAAACAGGTACCCATTGTCCAACAAAATTCATGTTTGTCGCTCGCGGTACACAACAGAATCAATTGTTGCTTAGTGAATACGGGACTGTATCTACACACAATGAGAATGTTGTAACAATGTAAAGACCGAGTTATATTTCGGGAATGTTGCCTAGTATGGAACTAGTAAGTTAGTCGTAGTTACACTGCCGTCTCACTGTTAAATATCGCACTATAGTGTGAGGCCCGGAACCGGGGGTGAAAAAAAAATGGAGATTATTTTAATGTATTTTCCCGTAGCGAATATCATCACCTGGTTACTTGGTACGGGGTCTGTCTAAGAAAACCCTTGAAATGTCAACGAGATGTTACGAGCAGCTTCCGAATAAGTACGATGTAAAACAAATTCAATCAGTTAAGTTAATGCTTCAATTGTTCGCTATACATTTTAATTGAAACCATGAAAGTAATTAGGGACTATCTACCTACAGAACCTTTGTTTTTAATATTATCCCCGGATCTGGGCCACACACTGTATATTCTGTCTAGTTATTGACGAATACTTAGTGTGATAATCATCAGTTAGAGACATAGTGTTGAGAACAATAAGGTTCAAAATCGCGCCACAACAATACGATACGTCGTATCAAACTCGTACGCAACTAAATTGTTCCCTTACAAATGTTGCCTAGTACGGATCTAGCATGATATCAGTTATTCGCGGCAACACTATTTATAAAGCTACCTATGTCAAATTATGTTATAGAAAATAAGGCCTTATTTTCAGGGTATCATAATTGAATTCTGAATTCCAAAACTAACAGTATCAGGTGGATTATACTCAAATTAGTAAATTGTTTGTATCGCAGAGATTTATTTC
This sequence comes from Cnaphalocrocis medinalis, assembly GCA_014851415.1. Taxonomy (NCBI): domain Eukaryota; kingdom Metazoa; phylum Arthropoda; class Insecta; order Lepidoptera; family Crambidae; genus Cnaphalocrocis; species Cnaphalocrocis medinalis. The sequence continues at coordinate 5,602,167 of CM026291.1, forward strand.
ATAATTAATTGCTAAACAGATAAATAATAAGTGAACGGTGGTTTAGTCGCCTATATAAAACCTATACACCTATATAAAATAAAAATCATTCGTTATTTGGCCTTACCAATAAATGCTCAACTCTGCGTGGTACGATACGAATGTTTCCGCACTCCCCATTTAGTGTTCGGAGGAAATGTTTTCCTCCTAGTTTCTTCCTCATTACAATAATGACGAATCCTTAGAGGCTAATAAATAAATGGGAAAGCTGTCAAAAGCGTACGAGCAGGTTTTATTTTTCTTTTTTCTTACTTACGGGTATTTTGTAATTTTGCCAGCAAAATGTTGTCTGAATAATGGATTGGAAGGCTTTTTATGTGAAAGATCTTGATTTCATAGTAAAAAAATAGTTTTCAACTTTATTGGCACCCATTAAAGGGCGAATATGAATTAACATTTTATATGATCCTATCATGATTCCTCTGAAAAGACTAAAATTAAGGTTTAGAACCAAAGATATAGGAAATTGTAACTAACTTAGTACTAAATCTATATAAATAAAAATGAATCGCCGTTCGTTAGTCTGGCTAAAACTCGAGAACGGCTGGCCGATTGAGCTGATTTTAGTTTTAAATGTTTGTCGTAGTCCAGGGAAGGTCTAAAAGGAGAAGTGGAGAAAGGAGAAGTGAGAAATTAAACAAAAAGTAGGTGGAACGAAGTTCGCCGGGAGCCACTAGTTGTAAATAAAATAACAAACTAGTACTAACATTTCGATAAGTAGACCATAAATATGAGAAAGAACTTACAGCCTTTTTCTGTGGTTACCTAACCAGACGAAAGTCCTTTGTTCCTAGTAATAAACTGTAGTCATAAAAATGTGAGTGCTGATATATTTTCGGGACCTCTCGTAAACCCTACGACACCAGTATGAATAGCAGATATCGGAATCACATTGAGTCATGGCTAGTCAGCATACGTTTCATGCATCATCGCACCCCGCCATATGGCGTCATTACGGGTTAGATCGGGCACAGGACCCTCTTAATAAACCCGACCCGATCCCTGTTCGAGTATTCGAGTGCCACCACAGCCAATTCCAAGCCAGATTTCAGTGTTGCCTACTATGAAAAGAAACAAGAAACATTTCGCACAAAAGTATTTTGTGAAATTTAATCTGAATTTGGAAAGTGGCGCCCTGGTTTCGTGCATGGCTATGATGTTTGCGACCTTCTATTCGTGGTCAAAATTTAAGACACAAAGTTTCCTAAATTAACTTGGGCCTAGGTGGGCCGGGAGATGCTTCAATTAGCAATTCCTCATAGTAGGTACTACGAATGCTATAGTTTGACAACCTCTAACTGATCTGAATTGTTTAACAATTTTAAAATCACAGGGAAATAAACTCCAGAAAAACAGAATACCTACCTGCTTCTGTCTCTATCCCACCTAGATCTTAAGTCCGTTTCCATAAAAGGTACGCATTGATAAGTCCGGCAATTATGCTTATGCGATTTCTATCAAACTTTACAGATGAACTAGACCAAGTGGGTCGTGTTAACACGTTCAAAAATTTCTCAACATAATCAGTACCCCACAATACCCAATGGCCGAGCCGTCCAGATTTCTTCTCGTACTTTCCCTCACCATCGAGCTAGAAGGTTTAAGACCACCATCAAGCTACTGGTATGAATACCCACATAGATTTTGTACCATCCACCCTCGAGTTCAAACCGATGACCTTCCATCATTTGTGCACTTGCTAACACGATTTAAAAAAAGAGTACTAGTAGGTCTAAAATATCGCAAAATACTGTAACTTCAAAAACAAAAATAAACTTTTTAAAGCGCCAAGCTGGCAACATTGACCATAACTCTATAAGGTTTCCAATTGCAAGTAAGTGTTGCGTGTAAATCACTATTGCAAGAGTGAGCGTTTCCGAGCCAGTGCCTCGAGACCATAGCAATATCCGTGAAGATATTAATAACTGCTGCTCATTCACACGTGTGATGCCAATAAGTTATATTACCCACACTCGCGGTACAATAGTTGTTCAATTCAGAAATTGTTGCTAGTTACAGTTTTTTTTTATAACATTAGACCAAAGTGAGCAGTGACATTGGTCAGAATAGGACCTGCATAGCTGTCCGATCAAAAATAAAAAATAGGTACAGTTCTTTTGGTAAAAGTTGGTATAATTATAAAGAACTTTCTAGGCCTAAGTTGTAACCAAAATTCTGCCGCGCTGGCTGTCATTTTTATTTGTCACATTAATAGAAAGATCAGAGATGGGATCATTTTTACCAAAACTTGTTGGTTTTGAAAAGTATGTCGTCATTATTTAATCACCTGAAAATTCGGCCTATCAAAAAGTGTAAGGGACGTCTCGAATGCTAAATTCGTTATACACTTAAGTTCGCTCTTCATTTCTACCTTAATAAACAAAATATACTGAATTCTTAGACTAGTTATCTAATAATATACTTTAACATATTGACATAAGGTACATAATAGTGTTGTCGCGCACCCGTCACCGCCAAATCAGCGGTTTGTGATTTTAGTTAAAATTTACCAAGTTAAAAATAAGTACAAGCTGTTATCGATATCCTATTTTTATTTAATATAATGTTTATTTTATTACACGCTGTCCTATCACAAAATGTTTGTAATATTAGTTAGGGTATAAAATTAAACAATCTTAATGCATCTCTACCTTTCGTACTTAAAGCAAGGAAACGAAACAGTTCGTTTTCAATATCTGTTCAAGCTGTGTTTGTGTTTTCATTAGAATAAAAGAAGGTTACCAAGGGGCCAGATTTATTTTATCCAAAAGATAATAATATGCCTTGAAATTAACATTATTGGGTTAGCATTATATTAATACATTTTATAACAAAACCATTAGTACTGCAGGTTCAGCAGGTAGTCTTGCAGGTACTGTTTCAGATAACTTAATTTTAAACTGTGGTTAAAAACCAAGTAAAAACCAAATAAAAGTTTTTTTTTGTAAGAAATTGTAACATTCCTTTAAAATTAGACACAAATATAATAATATCATGCCATCTGCACTCCTTCTTGTGTAGATACGTCCTTGGGCGGCGATTATCAATTACTAATCAGATGACCCGGTTTCTCGTTTGTTTCCCCATCTAATAAAAAGAAAGATAATTTCAGAATGCAAGCTAGCTGCTTCAGAATGCTGCTAGCTATCTAGAAAATATTTTGTGAAGTGTCGGCTTCGATTTTTTTTTCATTGATAGATGATGTCCACAGTTTTCTAGTTTCCTAGATCCTTGTAATGTGTAGCACTTAATAACCCGTGTGCGTACGTGTGAGCCATCGATCGCGGATGAAGTAACAAAACTAATTTTATTTTCCCTATTTTCTTACTAAGTGCACTTGGCACGAACTTGGCCTATTCACTCCCCTCGGTCTCGGCTCCCTATACGGTAATACCTCAGCTTTATATCGGCCCCTCTTATTTTTTGATTGTGTAGGTAAATATTAAGAAAAATGACTAGGGTACTGGGAAATCTATTTTGCCTTTAATCTTGTGGCTCCCCATGGAACAGACAGGAGGGTATACCAAATGGTTTACATTTGTGCTTAGCTTCAAGATCGCACAAACACAGCTATGAGATATACATTTAAAAAAGTTTCATTAGAGCTTTGAAGTCATTATTTAATGAGCAAAGTGACGAGGAGCAAATAAAAAGTGCAATTACATAAAATAGTAATATATTTACGATTTCAACATAACGTCCATTTTGATCGAGTAATTGCATTGCATCTTAAAATACGTACATTGAAGAATGAGAGTGGGCATGGTTGGGTTTTGTACGCATAGGACGATATAACTAGAAATGGATTACATATTTTATTTTTAATCACGAACAAGTGGAATTCGTATCGTATTCGTTCTTCTCAGTAACTAAAATTTAAGGTACTTACTCAAATATTCAGTATGAAATATTACTTCACCCTATAAATCAGAGTCAAAAAGACCTAACTTTATAATTTACGTACCTATTATCAATTATGTGCACAAAAGTTCGTATATTATTTATAGTTTTTATTTATACAAAGTAATACGTTTACGTTATATTATAATACCTGTTCACTCTATCAGTAACAATAATGTTTTTTTAACGATACGATTTTACTGATTAAGATTTAGATTTTTAATTTAGATAGGTCTTTTTGGATCAGTTTTCCCCAAATAGATTTTTCAATTTTACACATGTTATATATTTTACTGTCTTAATAGATAAACGTATTTATTGCAATGTTTTCCTTAATTGCTAAACTATGTTTTCCTAATAATAAACATACCAAAATGTTAGCGCATTTATTACAAGTTTCAAAATGTTTTGTAAGTTAGTTATTATAATTATTTAATAGAGGATTAGATAAATGAATTTAATGATTTTTTTTGACGTCTTGGCGATTATTTTCATTCAAGTGTTTTTAAACATCCGCTTAAAGGAAGATTTTGAGAAGTCGCCATTTCGTTGAAGTCGATAAATAATTACATAATACATATCTGTTATAATAAGTTCCATGTTCGCATGTTAAATTATTCTTCTTCCAATATAACTTTGTAAGTTGTCTCTGGTTTTGTGACAGTGCACATTTAACGGACGACTGTGTTATGTTAAATGTATCAGAAATAACATTCCTGATGAAATTTCTTAATTGGAATCTGGGGTAAAAATCTCTCCAAGCGTCTACACGTTTTACAGTTTACGATTGGAATTAAGTGGGAGTGGGACGCAACTTCACGAATCACGTGTGTTGGGGACGTTTTAGATAATTCGTTTAATTAAGTATTAACTAGATATTTTTCTTTAAAGATACGTGGGGGAGACAAACCACCATTACGCGAAGGAGCGTGGCAATAAGCTATTTAACATTTCAAAATATATTGCCGAATTTATTGTAACCCATATAAAATATCATATGGTCCATAAGAGTGATTTCACTAAACCAACAAAAAAGTGTTTAATTCATTCGACAATTAAAAATCAGCCCTAAATACTCTCTGAAATTGTCACTGTCATTTTTGGCGGCATATGAACGAAAACGTTCCCCATTGGTCAATAATAAAGTGACGTCATTGCAAGGGATGACAAAATGTCCCTTTGCGCTTCTCTGTGTAACATTTTGCTTTAATATTAGATATCGAACAATGTTTTTTTTTATGTTATAAACGGTCTCGCACTGATTGAACTTCTAGTATAACATTCAGTATACGTTTGCCAAGGTATCAGGAATTGTATGACTAAATGGAGTGCTTACTGGTTTGACTTATAAATACAAACTCAATTGTTTGGTATTCGCCGCTATTAACAAAGAAAAATATTGGAAAAACTGAATTTTTATTGCCGAGAAACTTAGTAAAAATTGCATTTTAATACATTTTCCGTAGTAACATGAACGTGTATATTGGGCCCTGCTCAAAAAAACTTGCTATAATAACGGGTTGAAGTCTTCCCTTTGCCAATTACGTAGCGTTTCTCGGGTTTACAAGCAGATATAATTAGCAGTTCAGATAAGACACTAGATTTCATATTTAATATCGATACATTTCTTGAAGCAGCTTTTTCATCTACTATTTTCTCATTGAAAATGGATTTGTATAGATTTAAGTATGATGATCCATTTTCTTGTCCTATCTTGTGCCGTCACCAATTAGTGATAGTCGGTTGAATGTTCTAGAAAAAGTATACCGGTAAATTTTAATCGACAATTTAGTTCTGCAAAGGGAGTATCGGTTATACTTTGATTCATAATCATGTCAAAGTAAACTGACAGATGAAAATGACAAGTTTCTATGCATTTTGACATTTTGCATGTGTCAAATTTAGTGATAATGTATGGGGATGACACATTGACATCTGTCAGTTTACTTTACATGATTATAAATCAGAGTATACATAGTCGTAAGGTTACATGTCATCTGTCACAAAGCCACACTGAAGTGAAAAACCATAAATTAATGTAGTTCATGTGTTTGATGTAACGTGTAGATATTTAAAAATGCATATTGTGGTTGTGATCATAGCGAAGATTGCCAATCCATCTAGAGTAAGTTAAATTAATGGTAACTGTATATAATAAGTAGCTATGATATCGGTAAATAAATTTGGAGACTTGTACAAATTTGCTCATGAAATTGAAAATGACTGATCGATCATTTCTCATCGACTGGTAGTTAAAAGGTGTACTGGACTAACACGCCAATAGTTTGTAAATTACTTGATAGAAACTTGCAATAGCCCTGTAGGTTGCGTTTGTCCATGTAAGAGTAGTATCCATACAGTGCTGCCACTTACGTGTAATTGTATAATAATATTCTATTGTTCGGTGTAAGAGAAATCATCATACGCTCATTTTTATAACACTTTTGTTGTATAAATGTAAAATTGATCATCAATCCAATCGGCGTTAAGTAGCAATCCAATGAAGTGTATTTATTAATGTAAATGTTGATGCATAATTTGTATATATTGAATCTAATGTGAGGAAAAATAATAAAAACAATCTTTTATTACAAAATTTTAACAGATTTTCATTTAGAACGTAAATTGTGAGTCTTGTCTCTGATGTCATACACGTTAAATAGCAGTTAGTCACAAAGCGTTTTGTTTAAGTTTTTTTTTTACATTTTACGAGTTTTATTTTACTGAGCCTTAAATGTTATATCATTGTGTTGTTTTGTTGCATGTTGCTTGGCTTTATACGTGCTTAACTCAATAATCCCGCCACTTAATAAAGCTTCGTCTCACTTTACTAATATCACTCTCTTTATCAGCACATCTTACTTATCTATCCTAAAAATCGAATGCACTATCGAAATGATTAATTTACGTTGTTATTTATTATTTTTATCTCTGATTTCATTTAATTTTGTGCACGTCCTTCTTTTGTGCATGTTTCTCTCAGTAGTAGCCGTGTGTTTATTTATTTACCAATGTTCAGATGACAAAATTATTTGAGATCAGTGACAAGATTCTACTCCTGTCCCTTTCCTCATTATTTTCCAAATCACTACTTAAGCTGCGAACTGACTCCGTGCTCTGCGTGCGACGCATCCGCCTCATTGGTCCGCTGGCAAGAGATCGCAACTGCATGGACGCTGGATACATGGGTGGTGGCAGAACCTGTCTCTTTTTACCTATGTAATAAAATATCTTTGTTCTCTTTCTTTCACTAGAATGCGCGAAGGGTTTGCACTTATACGACGGTCGATGCTACGAGACTTGTCCGGGGGGAACGTACGCCAGCGAGGTTCTAGTCGAGCGGACTTCAAGAAGACGTAACCTCACCTATTTCTCGGAAATTAGTAGTAGTACGGCCATGGCGAAAAGGCAAGGTCCGGTTGATGAAAAGTCTACAACTATCGAGGCAATGGATATGGAGTCTAGCAGCCCTAAGCTGCCTCGTATTTGCCTGCCTTGCCACTACACGTGCGCGGCCTGCGCTGGCCCTCAAGACAGCCAGTGCCTGGCCTGCTTGGAAGACGCTCAGCTCGTCAACCTAACGGACACTGAACAAAAGTTCTACTGCTATCCTAAAACACTAGTACCTCAAATAGAAAGCGCAAATTGGCACTACAGGTTGAACGTTGCCTTGTCAATCGTCTTGTTCGTAATTTGCTTCATTACATTATACTTCCTCCTCGCCTGTCTTCTGAAACAGTTCCGATACTTTTGCTGCGGCGGTAATTACAACTCCAATATTGATATAGCGTATAACAAGCTGGCTGTTTCCGAGAAACATCAAAACGAGGTAGAAATCGAAGATGAGATTAATAAAGCTTTAAATGATTCCAGTGATAGTGAATCCGATGAGGACTTATAGCAGTTGGTAGCATTCCGCCCAGAATATTACGAATTAACTGATCAACTAAATGTTAGTGATTAGTATAATGTAGGTATGCTTTGTAAACCATGCAGGGCTCGTATTTGTGATATTATAATTCAAGTGTCACAATTTTTAGTTAGTATTTTAGAGGGGCGAAGAAACCGTTTTACTGTTATGTTAAGAATGTAATAAGTGCCTAAGTAAGGTTTGTGTTGTAAAGTAGAAGTTGTAAGGAATCGTTTGGATTTATGTTCGTACAAAACAAATTTTGATAGTGATTGAATAGTTAGATACATAATAAATGTTCGTCAGGCCAAAGAGCTGAACTTCTTTTGATTTTCTTTTGGTATTGAACGTTGTTTAAATTCTTTATCGTCTTAATTTCTAAAGTACTACTTTTTAATGTCATGTTCTTGGAATATTGTTTAAGACTTAGATTTAAATTATAAGATCGTAAAATATTTTTATTTTTCTATTTTGACATTCCATTTTTTACGTTAAATTATTAAGGTCGTTTTCTCAATTGAATCGAGATTAAATCATAAAAGACATAATTTACTTTCTCAAAGATTTTTTTTTTTACTTTTATTATCCCTGGTCAAGCAAGAATGCTGTTCCAATTTATAGCATATTATTTTTCTTTCTACTTCATAAACATAGGAGTTGCGTTTAATTTTTGACCCAAAGAGAATATAAAGTACGTTTCCAAAATCTTTCAGCATTCAATTTTTTTTCCACGGAGATTTAAAATTGTTAATTAACAGCTTTTTTGCAAGAGGTAGCATAATAATTGCCTGTTTCAAAATATCAAGTGCGATTAATATCGCACATCAACATTTTCCTTGTTTTACAGAAGAACTTTTCTTTTTTGGATTAATTTTCCTGGTAGAAAAATTCTTGCAGGTTTCAAATATTTTGGATAGTAATACAATTTACCTTAAAAACAATTTTCCATAATAAGTACCTTTTTAGTGTAATTGTAAGCATAATAAATAAATATAACTTAAGTAAATTTGCTCAAGTTGCCATTTCGATTGTTTGAGTTAGGTATAGGAGCCCCTGTTTTCCGATGTAAATATTATGTATGTAAATAAACGAGTTCCTATTTTCATATGGTGTTTTATTGGTTCCTGTTGCAAAGCTTTGCCAAGATCTCTTAAGCTTTATTTTGCATGTTGCAGAATCAAAATTGTTATTTTGATTATTTTTTTATTATCGAAAATGTACTTGCCCTTGGCTTCAGACTGAATCTTAGGGCTGAAAAGAAATCTACAATAGAGATGTCCGTCAAAATGGCGGGATCAGACCCGGAATCCAGATAATTTTGATACGTTTATTTATTACCTAATTTCTACTATTTGCTACCTTCTGGGGTGCTCAGAAGTAGCCTATTAACTCTAGCTTTAAAATAATATAGGTTGAACTCATTAGGAAAAACAGATGCAGACTCATCAAAGCCGACTCGAGAGTCGACAAAAATTACGACGAATATCTGAAAGCTGTAGTACAAACGTTGATCACAATAGTTGGTAGGTACCTAATGGTCAAAGGGGTTTAACTGTTTACCAATACAACCTGTATTTTTTTTATTGGCCTGTGTGGTGGATACAGGTAATTTTGCCAATGCTAAGTGAATAAAGAGACAGGTCTTTTTTGTAATATAAAAGAGCATACAGCTCCATTATCTGGATAACTTCGCTAATGTCAAGTGACATCAATTTTAACTTACGTCAATACCCTCTATACTCTGATTCATAGATAATCATGTAGGTAAAGTATCCCCATACATTATCACTCAAATTGACACATGCAAAATGTCAAATTGCATAGAAACTTGTCATTTTCATCTGTCAGTTTACTTTTTAAGATTATGAATCAAAGTATAGACTTAAAGATTACCCTTGCTAATAAAAGCAACTTAAATAAAACTAAACGGCTAAAATCACCACAAGACCCCTTTAAATGTGACCTCCACTAAACTTCAAAAGCCTACTATAATGTACTAAGTCTCTATTTCTTGTTCAAGCTGGCTTTAAGTTGTGAGATATTGCACAAAACGCGTGGCAACAGCTTCTAACTTCAAGTTTAGGTGCCACTTTATCCAAGTTTTCAGTTAAACAAAGTGGATTTAAACTAGCAACTAAGATGTTAAGTCGTCTGTATTGTAGTTACTCTACTGTGTCTTGAATGGAATAAGTGTACTTAAGTACCTTAAAACTGAATTTATTAAAGATAGTGGCCCGCCCTCACTTCGCTTCGGGACCGTAATTCAGAAATGAACCAATAGATGGCGCTGTGCTCAATTACATCGCGCAAGCGTTTCGTGTTTTCGGTTTACCTATAAGCCTTGTCGTTGTCTATAGAAGTTATCTCTTTATAAATAGTGTAGAAGATTGTAACTATGAACAATCTCGCCAAATTTATTCATTCGTGGAAGAGCTACGCTCCGGCATCGATCGGAGTGATATCACGGCCTCATAGAACACCGGCGTGAAGCAACGCCTGCTCTGTTTCGCCGAGCAAGTGAGGGTACCGAAAGCCCAATAGGGAGGTAAGGGGGGACTAAGATGATGTAACACTTTTGTATCCGATAATACGCAATTGCAAGGCGAGATGAGGGAGACCAGGTATTCCTTGGTTAATTCATTACTTTAAAGGTTGGCAGCACATTTGTAAATCCAATGATATCCATGGGCCATAGCAATCTCTTACCATCAAGTGATTCGCCTGCTAGTCTACCTACCTATGATATAATATAAAAAAGTTGTAAATGTAAGATCGGAACTTATGCTAGTTGCAATATGCAGGTAGATACGAGTATATTAGTAGAGATACTGACATAAAGTGGCCACATAATGCAAATTTTCGTGGCCTCCTTTCAACAAGGCCTTTTGACCTGGAACTAAAAGTGGGTTAATTGGAATTACTAAGTGCATACCTAATTTGGTTTTTCTTAGGCATTTTTAAGCTAAAACTTTTATGCAGAAGTTTTACTAAAACGAAACGACGATCTGTCTGCATTAGAATGAAGGATTATTGTAGCAATGACATAATTATTTGTAAATAAGACCATGCTTCACACGCTAAATTTCTTGGGTTCGATCCCCACCCTGGGCAACATCCTTATGATGAACACTTGTTTGTTCAGTATCTGGTGTCATAAATTATCTATTTTAGGACCGATTCGAGCAATCTTCATCCATGGATAAATCTATGATATACCGCTCCGGTTCATATAGAATGAAAACCTACGATAGATTTGTAATAAACTAGTTGCCCGCCCTCACTTCGCTTCGGCACAATAGTCGCTCTGTCTAACAATAGATGGCGCTGGGCGTTGATTACATCGCAATGGTGTTTCGCCTTTTCGCATTGTAGCTATATAAGGTTTGCCGATGTCTACTAGTTTTTATCTCTTTATAAATAGTAGGTATAGAAGATTAAGTATAATATTATAACCTCAGTTCTTTTATATTCATAGCAGATTATGCTTAAGCTAAGCTAAACATATTAGTACAGAGACAGGTCAAACATACATTGTTGTTACGATTTAAAATAATTTAGTAGAATTATGGCTTTTAAAATCTTTGTGTACTAGGTAACTACCTATACATGAGAAATAAATAAATTAAATAATTATCGATTCATATTAACGTTGTGAGGCCCGACAGCAGGGACAATAGAAAATCAATTGTCTTTGCCTTTTAAAAGGCTTTTGGGTCGTACGACGTTAAACTTAAAGCTGTCAATGAAATTTATCCAATTTAAAGTAGGTAGTTTTTTTTTTAAATATATTTTAAGCGGGCGGCTATGCAGGTCTTATTCAGACCAGTATCACTGCGACCAGTTTGATCTACTTATTGTGATCGCCGCTATGTTACATTTCAGTCTCAAATCCTTTTAAGAAATTGAATTTAAAGTAGGTAGTTATAGTTTATATTATGTTCATTATGACTGTGCAATCTGTACATACTGTAGTAATTTATGTTGGTCATCCATTAAACAAATAAAAAAATCTTTAAGTTGCAAATGTGATAAATGTCAATATATCTCTTTTCCTCCCGTCAAACGCTACTATTAAGCAAAATATCTCGAAATAAGCGCGTTCGAGTCGACGATCAATAGAGCTAATGTATCGAGTAATATAAGCCCCATTCATCGCTTTAGATCGCTGGAATAGAAACGGATAAATCAACATTCAAATTTTGCTTGTTATTGATTCACCATCGCATTTAATAAGCGTCATTTGTAACTAAACGTGGCAAGCAAAGCAAAGATGAATACCGAAATCACGCACAAGCGCTAAATTGGATACCTAGTTAAGCAAACCAGAACCAAACCACACTTAACTTTCGAGATAAGAACCTGAATGAAGAGTCTATTAAAATATAAACTCGATTAGGTATATTCCGAATTGAGGGTTGGTTCTTGTTTACAAAACTATGTCCAATTAAGAAAAGTGATCTGTCCGATGAAAGTGAAAAAGTGACGTGGTAAATAAAATAGAATAGGAGAAGAAAACAGAGAAGAAAGACTACTTCACTGGACGCACAAAATCAGCGCGGTAGGTAAGTAATTTTCATCTGACATTTTTTTTATCTAGGTAAGTCGGTGCCAAATATAAATAACTAATTTAACTGAAAAATGTTTTAACTCAAAGCGGAGTAAGTCTAATATAAAATTAAAACGGCGAAAACATAATACATATTTGGCACTGACCTCAATATCTTCTTCTTTTCGCGTGAATTGTTATAAAAAGTGTTGCGTGAAAAGAATTGATGAAAACATTATTTTAAACTTTTTAGCTCATAATATTTTGAAGGCGGTTCTATATTTTTTATTAAAACCTGGTGTCTCATCCAGAACCCTACAATTCTTCGTAAAGCGAGCCCCCACGTCCTTGTCACCTTCCTAACGGGATATTTCTCTCAAAATTACCAATAATTCTGTGGGGGAGAAAAATATTCAATGGTCCCCCATTATTTTTGTGCGCACACACGTGTTCAGTGCAAATTCGATAATTCGATTTTGTGTGCGTACCCAGTTCAGCACTAATTAGATTTGGCAGCGTATTTCAGATACAGAATACGATATAAAAATGCCCTTTAACTTGTTATTCTCATCTATGTCGAAACAAATCTTAAAGCAACAATTACAACGTCATGTCATATGAACTTACTAGTGGCCCGCTTTCACTTTGTTTTTGGACATTAGTTCTAATGTGTGCCAACAGATGGCGCTGGGTGTCGACTGCATCACACATGTGTTTTGTTTTTTCGGTTTCCCTATAAGCCTTGTCATTGGACTTTGTCTCTTTATAAAGAGTATAGAAGAAGAAGAAGACAGAAGATGGTCGTTGTTTGTGTTCAACAACAAACTTACCATACATTAATAATCTCTGTTTGGTGACTGACATGGTTTTTCAACCAAACATAATTTGCAAGCCAGAATAAACAAGACAATCAATCAATAATTTATTTTAGTGTATATAGGTCGTATTTACAATGATCTTAAACAACACTCTCAACAAGACAAGACAAGACAAGACTCTCCGCAGTGCAATCGGAGAACTCTGGGTGCATTATGCATCAGACAACACCAGCGGGGAACAATATAAGTGGGGTTCTTTGTCTACATTGAGTAAAAAAAACCAAAAAAAAAGGTAATTTTTATTCTTTTTTCCTCGAAAAAATGTGAATTTATCGGGAAAAATCCTTGTGACGAACCAGCGACATCCCTCCCTACGCGTGACTCGCTACCAATCATAAATCACCTTCGCTTCACTGATACGCTTTAGCAGATCGTAAAAGATATCCTTCCACGTATGAAACGGAACTTACGAAGTGATGTGACCTCGTTACATCACAAATCGATTAAAGAAATCGACCACGTCATGATAGATAAATAAAAAAACTAAATTTAAGTTCCTTGTGTTTTTTTTTAAATAACGAAACACATACATACCAACTTCTAGTTACATCTAAAATGTATTTGCTATATAATACATTATATAAATATACCTAGTTAACATTATAAAATAATATGTGATGATATGAGATGTTACAATTTGGCAACAAATTAGAATATAACTTTATCTTCTACCACCCAAAGTCGAAATTCGTACGAGAAGGAGTGTACAAATTATACGACGTTTTCTAAACAATTTCAACAGTATGTAAATTAAAACATAGTAGGGGTGCAATATAATATGACCGTAGCTAATCAGGAAATCAAGTTATATTGTGTGACCTGAAATTGATGTGAAATTTGGTAAAATGTTCAAAATCGTAATAAATGTTTCTTCCCGTCACGAATGAGGCCAATTCTCGGTTTTCGCCTTCTATGTCGAGTCGACTTCATGGAACGCACAACCAATAGGAGAACACAGATTACAGTGACATTCCTTATTGTGTTCTCCTATTGGTTTTGCGTTCCATGAAGCCGGCTCGACATAGAAGGAGAATTGGCCTCCTGGTCAAATGGAACGGAGTACCTAATGTCTACACATCCCATAAAATATCAACTTAATATTTCGAACACCTCCAAACAAATAAGATGCCGAAGGAACTCAATTGGTCAAGATGAAAAAAGAGCTAGGTATTGTATTTTTTTAGTTGTGTGTTTTTAAAACTATCCAAAGAATTCGACCTATAAATATCCATTTTATAACAATCGATTTTATTTAGTCGCATCCCTACGTCCATATAAGAAAAGGAGTTCAGATATAAAACAACTCGTAGAGCCTATCTTAAGGCCTTTTTATAGTACAGAAGCCTTTATAGGCTATTGACTGGCCAACTGGGAGAAATAAGCCGACGATCCAATCTCCCGTTATCTCGATATTCGCCTAAAGTTGGAAACTTCTTTTAAATCTTTAACAGAATGCCTATGGATGAAAGATTTTATACGATGTGGCGAGAGGTAAATATTTGATAGTTCGTAAAAGTAAATGTGTTTTTGTTTTATGCGAGTTCTTTTTTTTGTTTCTTTGAAGCAATCTGACACAATATAACTTTTATTAATATTGTATGTTTTATTCTTCGTTCGCTTAAGCCATACTAGGTCCCTATAACTCCCAAGTCACGGATAGTACTGGATTTGTTCCATTGTTAGTTTCACGAGTAGAGCGTGACGATGAGGTCTAGGATGCTATTATTATAGTATGAACAAAACGTACAACATGACAAAACAATTTTACTCGTAGCTAGAAGATTTTATCAGAATTATATCCCTAAAAATAACGTTAGATTCATACAGTAAGAAGCTAAGTAAAATCACTTCATCTCAATAAGCATAACGGCGCTGTGTGAACTTCATCTCTACAAAATGGCTACGAACCCTTAGCTTTGATGACTCGAAATCGCGACTGAAACATGCTAATGGTTTCATAAACTCAATTCTGTGACTGACGAAGTGAATAACGATAATTGAAACAGAATAAACGGAGGACTATATTAAAGCAACTTCAACTATTAAATAAATAGGTTAAATCTATATTTAGTGAATAAACCTCGTTAAGTAATTCGGGATCCGTAGCTAAATACTATAGAAGACACAAGTAGACATCGTGTTTTTGTGTCTGTTACTCCGTTTGAATAGTAAGCAAGAAACGTGCCTGCCATAACCGTTAGCCATTTTTTGTAATAAAAAAAAAACATTTAATTCGGTTAAGTTACATCCAGATATGTGTTAGTAACAATCAACTTGAGGACTATTGTTAGTAACTTAATTTGAAAATAATATAGTAATATTATGATGAATACAGTAATCACCGAGACATGCTAGGTTCCGGGATCACTCTCATCACAAAGTGGTGAAGTATATCTGTCCGCCAATGTCTTCAGGATGCTACTGTGACTGTTTCGGATCCTGCTAACCAGGGATACTGTTTTTTGCAGATGATAACATTAAAGCTATCAGGTTGGCTTTGTGCAAACATTCCCTACGTGCGATGAGAGAACTATAAGCGTTGTTACCGGGAGTGTGGAATTACTTATACGTGAACTCCAAATGGAATCTTTTTTTTCTGACAAATCGGGTGCTTAAAGCCTACAACGTCCTAAGTAAACTTTAGGCCACTCATACAAATTGGTGTTTCCCTTGCGGGGTTTAAATCTACGACTGGTGAATTCACTGTGGTTAGATGAATACCTACTGGTATAAGGGAGACCTGTATATAAGACACATTGCCAATATCATTTTTGATTTACACAAATTTTAATATGATCTCGTTTCAAAATGTTTTGAATCTACCTCTTCTCCTGAGCTCCTGGGCTCCGGCTGTGGAATGAACTCCACCCACAAGTTTTTTCGAGATACTTCAATAAAAGTCACTCAGGGCAAGTCACTTTGAGGGCATCCTTTGCCCTCAAAGGTGAGGGCTATGCTCAAAATTTCCTAGCGCGATCGTGTCAGTAACGATGAAATTCGCAGGAGATCTAACGTCGCAGACGTAACCCAAAGACTCAAGTGGCAATTGGTCAGAGATCGTTGGGGCGGAAAGAATCTTAAGTGAAGGCCGTTTACAGGAAGTCACATCTGTGGCAATGCCCCCACAAGGTGGACTGACTATTTGGTAAAGCTCGCGGGAATTCTTTAGACGCGGGCGGCACAAGCTCGATCTATATTTAGAACATTGAGGTAAGACTATTTGCAGCGGTAGACGTCTATTTACTGAAATGATAATGATGATGGCAGTATAAGGTAAAAAAAGGGGTGTTTAGGTCCTTTGTGGTTGCAGGTTGTAAGCGATCTGCCTCGCTTGTTTGGCACTGGTTCAGTGCACCGCACCGCTTGTTTACATAAACATAAATAGTAAGCGCATAAAGAATAAAATACTTTGTGACAAATGCATCTTTAATAAGGCCACGTCCAAAGTTTAATTACGTATTCAAACTCAGAAGTATTCTTTAACCAACCAACAAATTACTTTCTCGTAGATTGAATGTCAGTTGCAAACCCCGGTTAAGTAGTTAACGAGGGTTATTTTCCTTCTAGGGTTAGATAACTTCTGCGAATGTCAGTTCTACAACTGCCTATGTTTTAGAGAAAGTCGGTCGTTAGGTACATACTGAGTAGGCCTATTATTTATTAATTTATCTTATTGTTTAACAAAATCCACAGCTCATGTAATTTGGTATACTGATCTTACACAAATCTTATCTGTGTCACAATAGTAATAGTTAGGGTAGGTGGTAATCATACAAAATGTTTTGACAAAACTCTAGCTCACTATTTAAAGTCTTATAAATAATTGAGACAACGCCTTTTATATTTTTTCCTGGTTGGAAACTATAGTTTTCCCATGTGATATGGAAACCATGCAACAACGAACGTAGCACAATCACTCATCATTTTTTTCATGTGGTACTTAGTTGGCAGACGAGGATAAGGATCTCTTGATTATAAAGCGATTGCCGCCGCATAATATAATATAGACACATAATAATTATTTATTTTAGAGAGAATCTGTTTAACTAAATAAACAATAAGTATCTGTTTTACTATTATATTTGTGATCCTCTGTTGTCTGATATCTGTAATACAAGTGCATAAGCTACTTAGTACGGAGTCAGGTCAATGTATGAGATGTTGTGTGAATTTATTTAATATTATTATTATTATCAACAAAAAATATATTGGTAAAATAGGATGGCGAAATTTAATAGAACTTTCTCAACCGGTTTAAACTACTGCGCTTTACGGGTCATCTTATTACTGTATCGTATACTTATATTTTCTAACACAGCACTGGAAGAATATGATGTACCCATAATGAGATTATCTGTATAATGTGCCATCGCCCAACACACGGTCCCAAAGCTACAAGATAACCGCTTCCACTTATTTTTATCTTTTAATTAACTTGGATGGTCTCTAGTCCAACATAAAGCGTGTAAAAAATTGAAGTTTCTTAAAACAACTTGCTAAGAATTTAATAAAGAAGCGGTAAAATATCAACTGTGTAGTGAAGACTGAGGGCCTACAATGAAACCAACTCGTAACGAGTCATTCGTTACGGGTTGGTTTCGTAGTTTTTTAGATTTTCGCGTCGCATTATACTATAGAATATCAGACCGCTTGTGACCACGGCTGCTGCAACGTAGCCGAAACGTCAAGCAGTAAGTACATACAATGTACTTCAAAATAAACGATGCGTTAATTCAAGTTCTCTTATTTTTATGAAGAATAGTGGTTCGCCCTCACTCTGTTTCGGAACAGTTAGTTTCTCTGTCTACCAATAGATGGCGCTGGGTGTTAATTGCATCGCGCTTGTGTTTCGCTTTTTCTCTCTTGTTATCTCTTTATAAATACTCGTAGTATAGACAAACGTTTCGTACGGACACGAGGCCGTGGTTCTAATCCGAGCATACACCTTTGAATTTTTTCAAATCTCTACCATCAGCTCAGCAGGGTAAATCGTCGTGAAGAAACCTACACGTAACGGATAGTTACTGAAACGTGTAACAATGATTTAGTTGGTCTGGTGGGTACCAGACCAACTTAATGTGGGGAATAGTGTGAATTTGTCTTTATTTTATATACAGAGCAGAAGATGATACAAATTAATATGTAAGTATATTATAGATTTAGATATAAGTGCATAGCAGTGTTTCCCAAACTTTGTTATGCCATGGCCCGGTAATCTATACACACTGACCCTTCGTGACCCACTAAGTACTTTCAAACTCAAGCTGGTCCCATTAAGGTTAAATAATACACATTTATTAATAGTAGAAATGTTAATTAGTACTAGGTACATTATAATATTTTGGCATTTAGTCACTATTTAGTTAGTGCGGAGTATGCAGCTGTTTCTTATTTTTTACTAAAGAATCCAAGTTAGGTATTAGGTACTCATGTTTTTAAATTAAGGCGAAAATGTCGCGACCCGGTTATTTCGTTTTGATGGCCCGGCA
This sequence comes from Cnaphalocrocis medinalis, assembly GCA_014851415.1. Lineage (NCBI taxonomy): Eukaryota > Metazoa > Arthropoda > Insecta > Lepidoptera > Crambidae > Cnaphalocrocis > Cnaphalocrocis medinalis. The sequence goes on from CM026291.1 coordinate 5,620,929, forward strand.
CCGGGTCGCGACCCGGTATTTGGGAAACACTGTGCTATGCTATGCTTGCTTACATGGTACATGTGCTGTAGATACTCTCTTATATTTGTAACGTCTTATAACAATCACATGTGATGCAATAAAACATTCGAATCGAATTGAAAAAGTGAAAGACTAAGTAAGATACGGTGATGAATTCCGTTTCTCAGTAGGTCCTTTGACTTCAGCAGCGATATTGCTTTGGTTTACGAGGGCCGCGGGCGGCATGGGGGATGTGGGGACGAGCAAGGAACTCTTTACACATTATGTTTAGTTTAGACGCATCTTTAAGGCAAGAGTGAAATATTTTTTATTCACATTAAGTACATTATTATGAATTAGTGAATATTTTTTTATGTATTTTTACACACGTTAAATAATTGGATTATCAATATAATATTAATAATATTTTGATTTACAAGTTCTTAAAGAATTTACTTCCAGAACTTAACAAATTTTTCATAATAAAAGAATACATATAATTATTAAAGAAAAAAAGAAAACAAAATCCCTTAATGTGTCTCTTTCCATCTTTCGACTTCGCTTCGTATTTACTGGTTTTTCTAGTCGTATGTAGCGTAGCGCGCGTAGCATCATTCGTAGCGTACCTATAGGCTAAATTCAACTTCGACTATAAATAGTACTACGAACTACGTGTAAGTGCTACGGAAATCGTAGCCAGTCCCTCTTGCCATGTTGTATTATAAGGCCTGCCCTTATTAAAACCACTAGCCCTAAATAACAATGTTTATTTGTCCTAAGGCTTTGAACATGTCTAGAGGAGAATTTATTGAATTACACGTCATTGCACTGGCTGGAGTTACTCAAACGAAATTATAAGTTTTCCGAAATAGGTTTATAAAGTTATACTCACTGCGTCTATCAACATTACGATTTGGTACAATAAATAGCACTCAATAAGAGCGTTTTATTGAATCATCAATAGTTTTTAATATTGGTACCTACTTACCTACTTTTGACAATGTATTAGTATTTATCAACTGAATATTTGATTATGAATAACGATTAATGACTTTAACCCACACAAGCTAAGAAATTCTATTAACTACCAGGCAGCTACGATTCTAGGTTCCGTACTTATGAGAAGTATAGTGCTAAATAGTAGCAAAAAAGTGTGCTAAATATATGAATCAGCCTACTGTCAATTGCTGAAGAGCGCCAGCTTTCATAACACTGAGCAGTCTGCACCCAACGTTCACTTGCTATCTTCGATCAAATGAACCCTACATTAAAATATAAAATTAAATACGCCATTTTGTTTTCGACCTTGATATTCAAAATAAATGTATTGCTGTAAAATTACTAATGACAGCATTCGGGTCAATTATTCAACCGGCTTCAGAGATTATATTGATGGATATAGGGCTCAATTCGTGAGTCCATCATGCTGTAGGGCATCCTACACATACGCGTTAAAAGGCCCTTTCCCTACGTGGCGTCTACTCTACTCTAGTTCATGTCGACTTCTCTGCTAAAAACCCAGTAAGTACTGTTTTTTTATAAAATCAATTCGGCATTCAAATAGCTTACGGGAGGCGTCCATTGGCTATAACTTATGTCAATAAAACAGAGTGCTATGAGTCACTTAGTCAAAAAGCACCGCAAAATGACCCATTTATTTTCATTAATAGTGGCTAAATATGTAAGTAGACCGATGCGGTTATGGCCTGTCCTATATAACAGTGTTTTCACTTAAAGGTTTTGCCATGATTTACATTTATTATTGAAGTAGTAGTAGGTAAGGCCGTAATATATCAATCTTCATTCTAGAATAAATCTATGGTATAACGCTCTCATGCGTATGGAATGACAGCCTTATCTTAGGTATAACATAAGATTTACTATCGTATAAAGATTGGTAGGTTCAAGCCTACTAAGATACATTAAGTTTAGCGATTTTCCCTCTCCAAAACTTTTTGTAAATACCTAATTATCCTAATTATTTTCCTTTTAACAGTGTGTATTTTTGAGAAGAAAAGGGTTTTAAACATTTGGTTAGTTTACGGATTGTCACGTACATGTAGGGATGATCCAAGATCACTAAAGATAAGTACTTAATTTTAGTCATGGGTATATTTAAACACTACACTTATAATACTAATATTACATTTTCTCAAAACAACGGATTGATTAAAGAAGCTTCGTTTGTTTCAATTAATGGTTTACAATGAAACTCGATTGTTTGTGTTTAAACTTACAAAATACCCTTTCACTTTTAAAGGTCATGACGTCACTGAACAAGGAAAAAACTGAAGAATAAGACTAAAAATAGATTTGTTTGGTACAACTTGTTTCTTATTTAAGAGGATCAGTATAATCTTTAGGTAGATGGAAGATAAACAAGATAATCGGGTAAGAGTAACTAACATTTTACGAAAATTCAATAAACTCAGCCAAAGCTTAATTGTATCAAAATGAATAAATAACTCTGCCACTTTTAGCTCGTTAATTCCATTTCCCGACAGATTGTAATAAAGCAAACGCTTAAAAGGCTACAAATCCATCCGTCATATCAGCATTTTCTGTGTTATAATACTAGAACAACAAACGCCTAGATTTTGATCGGCGCTAACGACTGGTCCACGAACGGTGCTAATAAACTAAAGTGCTTATAAGCGAAATGCTGCTGGAATTAAGCCCCACTGTTTACTGAGATAAAGGTTACACCGTCTCCATTTTGTCGCTTAAATACTGCAATCTTACACAGCCGATTTTTATACAAGTTAGATAAACAATGCAACCAAAAATATCAGCTGTACCTATGTAAGTAAAAGTGGAACTCAGCCTCCCAATTTTCGTGACTTTCAAAATGAAAAAACCATGGCAATAAGAAGTATTGCTTGAAAACTATAGTTATTTTATGTTTATCAACGCATGTAATTTTTTAATAAATATCGTATGTAAGCAAAATTTTTAGCTGTATATACGACTGGCCGGATGGTGCTTTGGTAGCAACCGTGCCTGTGAGTGAATTTATTTATTAATAGTGGCCCGCCCTGACTTCGTTACAGGACAGCAGTTTCACTGTCTATCAATAGATGGCGCTAGTGTTTCGTCTTTTCGGTTTAAGTGTAAAGGTTTGTGGATGTCTATAGACTTTATGTCATTATAAATAGTAGATATATTGTTATGATCGAATGTTAATATGCGTAAAGATACGGCTCCATGGACAGTGGCACTAACGCGTTCACAAAGAAACGAACGCCCTCAGCGTGACTGGGTCAATTAAAGTTTATAATGGTTGCCCGTCCAAAAACACAATGTGGAACTGTGCTTCATTCTCATACGGGATGGAACAATAGCTGTCGCTTTTCGAGTAATTTTTTATCAGAATTGTTTGTGTGTAAGTTAAAAATACTTATGGAAGTCGGAAAAAAACAAAAGGAGTAGTTGAGAACAAAGAAATTATTTCTTTTATGCTGTATGGGATTTTCCGTGAAAACTAGTAAAGTAAGTATTAGCCTTTATACTGTCCACAGCAGGGCAAAGGGCTACATCATAGAAATCAAGTCATCGTTACTATGATGGGATTAGACTCCCGAGTCGAGCAAAAAGCATATTCAGAATTTATTGAACATGTTTCGGAATTGAAATCCTAAGTGATTTATCGAATGATTTGGAGATCGAAACTTACTGCCGCATTCAGAGACGTTAATAAAGCCTTAAAGTGAGTATTGAGGATTAAGTAAAAATATTGGCCTATGTTTTAATAGACATAAATACTATCTATCCATGTATGTACTATTATTAAGGTACTAAGCATAATGACTTCTCTGAGTACGGCAGTTAGATTTCTTTTTTAAAACTCATCCCAATAACCGGCTAAATGCAGTGTATGCATGGACATGTTTTCATTAGTTTTCGTAAACAGTTAATTTCCTGCCCTAGGGTACACTCGCGACACCGAAGCCTGCCACCGTTAAGTGTACATTCGGGCCGCTTTGTGATAAATAACAACGTCAATTAGCGTCACTTGTTTAGGAACTCTCTAAAAATAAAGCTAAAAAATGTGAAGCAAAATGCCAGCTTCGCCTTTGCTGGAAATGCGAGATTTTTGAAATTAAGTAAGTGGAGTTTTAATTTTTTTCTGACACAAGTCGTAATTTACGTAAAAAAATTGGACTACTGTGCATCGTCCGTTTAAACACGCTGAACGTTTCCATAAACAAACAAAAGAAGCTTTTAGATTTCTCTAATTTATTATTAAAATTACTAATCTTAGACTTAAACTTATACTTACTCTTTAAAATGTATCCCAGTAACCATTGCGCTAATGCAGTGTATGCATGCATGGATATGATTTTCATTTGTTTTCGTAAACAGTTAATTTCCTGCCCCGCCAGCCCTAGGGTACACTCGCGACACGGAGCCTGCCGGGCGAGTGTACGTTCGGCCGCTTTGTGATAAATAACAACGCGTCCGAGTCAATTAGCGTCACTTGTTTAGGAACTCTCTAAAAATAAAGCTCAAAAATGTGAGGCAAAATGCCAGCTTCACTTTTGCTGGAAATGCGAGATTTTTGAAATTAAGTGGAGGTTTAATGTTTTTTTTTACACAAGTCGTAATTTACGTACATCCTTGCAAAAAATCGAACCACTGTGCGACGTCCGTTTAAACACACTGAACGCTTCCATAAAGAAACTAGAAAAGCTTTTAAAATCTACATATTAAAGTTATAACCATAGTACCAGCTGTCTGGTGTAGTGTAGCAGTATCTGAATAAATATAACATTTGAACTAGCTTTGATTACTGTAACATCCGTGGGAGAGCCACGCTTCGGCATGAATGGCTCGAGCGGAGTGATACCACGGCCTCATAGAAAGCCGGCGCATAAAGCAGTCTGCGCTGCATTTTGCCGAGTGAGTGAGGGAGTTAAAGATCCAATTTGGGTGAAAGGAAGTTAAAAGTACCTACCCAGCGCATTTGTGACTACTTGTGTTGCAGGTGTGTATGGGTGGCGGCAATAGCTTACCATTAGGTGATCCGTCTGCTCGAGTGCCATCTAAGTATCACATAAAAAAGATAAAATCTACTGCTTTAGAGAAACAGCCTTTTGAAATCAAATTACTCGTGTCAGTTCGGTGAACTTTTTACGTAACTCTGATACCAAGCAGCATTCGTAAATATGGATTTCGTTACCCAACTTTGCAGGTAGGCAAAGTAATTGCTGTAAAGTAAAAGGCGGTTGTGGAGCTTCAATCCTTTGCTGAGGCGTAACGCTTCTCCGAACTGGCGAGGCAATCTTGGATCGCAATCTGAGAGGAACGGCCGGGAAGTTTTCTTGCCTTGAAACGTTAGTGCTGAGGTGAAAAGTTGAACTTGACTTTTCTTGTTGTTGAACCTCTCTTTATTTTCAATTTTTTTATGATATTGGTGGCAGACGAGCCGACGGATCACCTGACGGTAAGCGATTACCGCCGCCCATGGACACCTGCAACACCAGTGACTTCAAAATGTTTATTTAAAAAAAATAATTTTAAAAGACGAGAAGACCCTATAGAGTTTTATAATATATACATATATTAAAATTATTTATAAAAATAATAATTAAAATAATTAATATTATTTTGTTTTGTTTTAGGATAAATCCTAACAGTATAAATAACTACTAGCTAAATTACAAATATATTCGAATTGACTACTTAAAATTATTTATTTAGTGCAGAGGTTTGAGCGCTGGTTAAGAGCGCAAGGGTAGCGGATACAATTCCCGCACCAACACTAATGTTTGTCGATTAAACAGATTTGTCTCTGTGGTACTTTCGATTGATCTTAGTTTTCATAGTACAAGGGAAATCCTGTTTGGGACCAGGACTTGTACAGTCGAGTTAATACATAATATAAGAAAGTAGAACGACCTCTATTTTCTTAGTGTATTGTGACAAGGTCTTAAAGTGTATACATATTTTTGGAGTTGACTGTACCTACCTATAGTGATGTTGTCTCAATGAACACCCACCGAAGTAAACAAGTCTACCTACTGGTTCATAAATATCGCACAAAACATTTAAATAAGTAATTGGTATTCTAGTCACGCAGCTAAGGAATTTAGGCGGTCTAGCGAACGTCCCAGGATTATTATGAATGCGTGACCGTGACTCCGGCGGTAAATTAAAACCTAAGCACCAAGTCTCAAGAGTGAAATTATACAGATAGAATTGTAAATTTCAACAATTTTGTTTTAAACGTTCTGGTGTTCAGTTTTAATGAAAAAAGCTCATATTTTTATGTAGATATAGCCTGGGCGCATCCCTGGCTATCATTTTGTACCTATGCATAGTAAAGGGAAAGCCTAGTTTGGGACAAAAAAAACCAGACATTTCCAAGATTTTTGGCTGGTCACTGTTCTAACCTAACCTAAGCAATATATTTGAGATAATAATATCAGTATAAGTCAGCTAAACTCAACAAAACCAAAAAATATTGGTTAGGTTAGAACAGTGACCAGCTAAAAAATCTTGGAAGTTCTCGGGCGAGATTTTTTTTCGGGCGAGTTGTCTCATAACTAACTTATCTGGCGTATTTATTTATTCAAAAAAATTTGTAGCATTTGCATATAGTATCTATGTACGATGACATGTTAAAATATGATAGTTTTCTGGGAAATTCTAATACTATATCTGTTCGGCAACTTTCAAGAGTAGAATTTATAAGTCGTTAGTTTTGGCAATTGAGTGAGATACCGGACGTTCACTTCAGGGGAGAGGGTTAAAATTGACAGTGTACTTCCGTGTGCTACAGCGTACTGCACAAGTGTTGTTAGTATCTATGGGTGGCGGCCATCGCTTACCATTGCGTGATCCGTCTGCTCGTCTGCCACCTGTCACATAAAAATGTACCGGTATCTTAATAGTGTCAGACAACATACTAATTCTTATTACAATAAATACAATAAACCTAATTCAATTTGTCCAATGTTCATTTGTCACAAATACAGACAGACACCTATTATTTACTTAGGACCTTGAATCTGCTAAATATATTATTACATTATCTCATTTCGGCCCACGACCTAACTAGACGATGTGTTGCTCAATATGGCAAATTGATCAAAGTAAATAAATGCTTTATAAACAAATTACCTCTTAAGAAAATACCCCTAGTATTCCAGACTGAAATGTGTACATCTTATTTATGTCTAGACAACACATTCGCCCTTCAAATTCAAGGTGATGCCCACACAAGTCCCCGAAGAAAAATTACCCACATCTCGTTAAAACCTGTGCTTTGAGTTTGTACCTATTCGAACTGATTGAATGCTCTTAGTGACGAAATATTTAAGGGCTGATTATACAGTGCGAGCTAGCGAGTCCGCCTGCCAAGTAGCACTACACTGAAGAACTCGCTATGTTTTTTTACGATTGCAAGTAGCTCGCATATGTGGATGCCTGTAGGTACTGTATGCTTCGATCATAGAAAAGCTGTTATCTAGGTTGAAAGTAGTGAAGGCGTTAAAAGGCTTCATTCAATTATATTTTTTAATTTCCATGGTATGTCTGATCCATTACGATAATGATACCCAAATTTCTGGGTCAACGGAAAATAAGTACCTACTTCACATAAGGTTTGATTCCCCTGGGAGTTTCATAATGTGTTTTTCGGTATACGGCATATTGACTTTATATTCTAACAAAGTAAAGTCAAAACTTGAACTGTCTAGTTCTTGTATTTGTGTTTACTTGGAAATTTCAATTTATTGCCTAATAACTAGAAAGGCAATATTTGTATTTCGTCTAGACCTAAGATGCCCTTGTGCCTTCTCCAGGGAATGATAAGTCTGATCGTTTAGTCAGCAAACATAGAATAGAACTAACGAATTAGCATACTGAAATGCAGAGAAAATTTAGAAATGTAGAGAAAAAAAAGAATTAATTTTTATTCTTCTTACATTTAAATTCATTCGCCTCATTCAACCATTGAATTTAAATTGACAGCCCACTCAATTATGAAAATGTAAGTAATGCAATAACCCAAATAATGTGATTCCCAGACAATGCAAGTACAGCAAAGAAAGAACTCGTTTACGCCAGACATGTCAATTGTATTTTACATAATTTACACAGAGATGTGCCCGCACACACAAATAATACGACTCGAGTTGAAATGATGGTAACTCGAATTTCAGTGGCCTTACCATGAGTTTGAAATACTATCCTCGCTATCAAAAACTATCGCTTTGTCTCTTTCATTGTGATGCATTTGAAAGTTTACGTTATGTCAGTTTTCGATGTCAACTCATGGTAGCGCTACAGATCTCAGCGTGTCCTTACCCAGTTGGTTCCAGACCTATCGTTTCGGACCCTGGGTAGTAGATTTAAGATTTGCGGAACGCATATGAAGGTCACCCTGAAGATAGAAATATTCTTTATTCCAAAAAAACAATCCAAAAGCTGTAGGCCACAATAACTTTGTATATTGCGTATTTTGAAGAAAGGTTGTCTTATCAGTAAGCGATTTCTTGCAGATAATTTTATCAATCAATTCTCGAATCGAAGTATGACGCATATACATAAAACTAAAAAAAGAATCGATTTAAGCCTAACTCGATTTAACTCAACTTACGAGATACCTACTCTATTTGCCACGTCACTACTTACATAATATCACTTTCTTTAGTCATTCGCCGGCGAAAATATTTGGTGCAAATTGGACAAAGAGCTTAAGTGGCTTTGAAATTCAAGTGGGTGTTAAACGATGAAAAAAGCTTGTATTTTTGATACACCTTTTGTTAATTTGTAACATATTTTTTATTAGACTTATATTTGTAAAGAAAAATATAAAAAATTTGAAATTTTTATTACCTAACCATCTAAAATTATAATATAATGTTATATTACAAGTAATAAAAGAAAATAGGGCAAAAGCCCAAAAAAGCTTCTTCCCCTTAAATGTAATTTAAAAGCAAAATCTTCATATAATCTTATACTCGTGACGTTTTTATATTCATAACGCTGTCAACTTTTAGTGCGTCCTTACACCCAACGCGGTTTATTCCAAAATTATGGAAAAATGTTCCAATAAAAAATATTTATTGGAACATGTATTGGCGAGGGATGTTTCGAGAAATAATTAACCACCATAGTATGCCGTATAAAGTATTTTATATATTATTCGATGCACGCAACCCATTCGATGAATGACGACCTTAACAATTTGTGTCCAAGCGTGGAATCGGGTCTTTAGGTTCAATTTAGAAAACAAACTTCAATAAGTAAATTGCCGTGATTCTAAATGGTTCTATTTTAAGTAAAAGCCTGCTTAATAAAGAAAGGATACTATAAATTGTAGATTATCTCAACGATAAGGATTCATGGGTATAATGATCCCCATGCCTGCACATTTGTATTTCTTGCAGTATTTTAATACTGAAAATTATTATATAATTTTTAATCAAATAAGCATTGCAGCATTGAATTTAATTTTATATACAATTGAGTACATTTACAATTAATGATTATAATAATTGACAAGATACTATCAACCTGTTATTGTACACCACGTCCTACAGTTATTAGTATTTAATTATGCATACTATTCTTTGTATCTTATGAGGAGAATTGGAATGGTCACGCACGCTCAAACGTTCCTGAGGTGGTGGCGCTAATGTGGCGGTCATTACATTCCCTCTGCTATGGTTGAGTGAAATGATGGCTGAACACATACGTCATACTTGTGTACAGGTGCCGCCTCTGGGACTGGTCTGCTTTGGGTTTACCTCATTCTTAGCCTTTAACCATTTCCCTTCATCTTGAGTATTGGACTGTAGGAGTGTGGTATGAGGGAAAACATTGTAAAAAATAATTTTGGCGATTAAAAGAGTACTGGCGAGTTTCTTGCCGGATCTTTCTCGTCAGAATCAACTTTCCGATACGCGTGGTAGAATCGCATTATGTCTATTTATTTTTTTAGTATATCATTATGTATCAAGATATATATTTAATTTCATTTAAATCATATACATTATCTTTAATAGTTTTAAATATTTTCTTTATGTATGACGATTTGTAAGTGCTGTGTACATACAAGCCTATGCAAATAAAGAATATTTGACTTTGACTTTGACTAAGTAACTAAAGCTAATTCGTATAGATAGGGTATACTAAAACCTCTTCATTAATTTAAAGCAAAGAGGACAGGCTTTTAATATTACCGATTGGGATTTCGGTGAAGCGATTTCCCGACATAATTGGCAATATCTTCTATCATTGACCTAAAATTCAGATCATAATAAGTAAATGGACCATAAATGTTATCGCTACTTAAGAGATATGTCTGCTTGTCTTACACTTAAAAAAAACTTGATAACATTTTTTGAAGTCCTTAATGAAAAGTTATATGTACTTACTTATTCTCGCGCAAAGTTTAAATTCCATCAAGCCAGTTCTAGGACATCAGCTCGCCGCTTATTGGTGTTTACTTTCGCGGTAAGCCAGGATTGGACCCTTTAACGGGATTTTGGGATCCTAGCGCGTATTACCGTTAGTGATTAAAACCGCATTGTCTGTAATGAAAATACATTTTGACCCGTTCAGACCGAAATTTGGTGTAGGTATACCATTTAAGCCATTTTAATGCTGAAGCCCTTAATAGTTAGGCATAATTTAAACCTATTATTAAGTTACTAACGGATATGAAGCCATGCCGTCGCGTCGGCTTAATTTATTTATTATAGTAATAACAACGGAGTGACTACTGTCTGGCCTTTGCAAGCTTAACAGACCAGTTAGACGTTCAGAAAATACCTAATCCAGGAGGATATAGGTTTCCTCACGAAGTTTTTCCTCACCGACCCGCTAAGTTGATACAAACCTACTCGTATTTGGAATTTCCGAAAATGTCAGCACTATATTTTATTTTCGAACCTAATCCATAGTCTTCTTCTTTGGGTACCTCTTCAATGACCTGCCAGTTTCGTGAACTTCTCTCTATCTTTCGCGTGAGATTGAAAAGTTGTTCCACGCAAAATACATAGACGTTTTAAATTCAGGAAATGCCAAATGACGCTTCTTTGCCAATGGAAGTCTTCATTGGAGGCACACTTTTAGAGCGTGCATACTGCACCTAGGTTTATTTATTATGACTAGTGGCCCGCCCTCACTTCGCTTCGGGACCGTAATTCAGAAATGAACCAATAGATGGCGCTGTGCTCAATTACATCGCGCAAGCTTTTCGTGTTTTCGGTTTACCTATAAGCCTTGTCGTTATCTATAGAAGTTATCTCTTTATAAATAGTATAGATATAGAAGATGGAAGTACGTGGATGACTTTTCACGTTTGTAAACGTTGAACTCTACAAACATACGGTATATTTCTGTTACACTAAACATTTATTTATTTATTCCAAACATCTTAAAGCTAACAGAAATCCAAAGCGCTTTTAAGATTAAACAAGATACAATACAAATTATTATAATAAAATTATTAAATAACATGGCGGGTAGGTAAGCAGGCACAGTGCGAGTCAGGCTAAATTTACATACATATGGATAATAAATACAATTTCAAGCAACAAAATAATTCAATGTCACAAATTTAATAAGAAAATAAAATAGAAAAATTAAACATTAAAATAACAAAAAGAAAATTAAATATATCTAAACAAAATAAGAATTAAATATGTCATGCATGTCAATCAATTAATCATGTCAATAAATTTCATTTATAATCGTCTTAATACATAAATAAGTTGTCCTAAGCTGTCGGCAAATAAATCTATTTCATGGTGCTGAGCAAGAATGCTCCGATAGTTCGCAGAACACGATTTGTGGGTGCGTGACGCGCGCGCTCGGTGCGCACGGTAGGCAGAGACAGTAGGCGAGGTCTACGGCGAGGCGCCACTAACCCGTTGCGTCCCAGGAGATTATGGAACGGAAATGCATAGCTTCTGCAATATATGTGGACTATCAATTTTCCCGTGGACTACGACAGATAATGCACTATTGAAAGCATGGTTCTTCGCAGTTTCAGAGTCTCCCATTTCAACCATTCCGGAACGAATAGGGAAGGATATAGATAGGGATAATAACCAAATTTTTTTCTTATAAGCCCATCTCTCAAATTTCCGTTGTATTCTTTCAACCATGAGTACATATTTTTCCTCATAAGGATTCCATATAATTGCCCCATACTCTAACTTGCTGCGAACATAAGCTGAATACAATATTTTTTGCTACTGTAGTGTTATCAAACTGTGATGCTGTTCTGATGATAAAACCTAGCATCCTATGTGCAGTCTTGCATGTGTTGGTTATGTGCGAGTGAAAATCTAATTTATTATCTAATATTAAACCTAAATCTTTAATGTCACATACTCTTTCCATGGGAGCGTCAGATATATTATAATTAAATAATAAAGGCTTGGATTTGCGAGAAAATGTCATAACCTTGCATTTAAGGATGTTAAAAGGGAGGTGATTATCTTGACTCCATCGGTAACACACTATCGATATCACTCTGAAGATTTAAAGCATCAGCTTCAGTTTTGATTCCAAGCATAGCTTTAGATCATCAGCCAAATAAAAGACATACAGCAGTCGATACTATGTCCTGGCAGAGATCATTTATGAAAATCGTACATAGGGTTGGTCCCAAAGTACTACCCTGACTTACCCCTGATCGTGTGTAATATTGACTGGACACAAAACCGTTACCACGAACATATTGTGAACGATCATCTAAGTAGCTAGCGAAAAAATTTAAGTAGCTTAGGCGTGAAACCAATCAGTGCCAGTTTCTCCAACAATTTGTCATTGTCGACCAAATCAAAAGCCTTTTGGAAATCGAAGTAGGCCGCATCCACTTGCTCTCCAATATCCATCGACCTTGAACGTAATCTACGTGCGCTACTAAGTTAGTAGTGGTAGAACGGCCTCTCCGGAATCCGTGTTGGCTAGTGTGTAACAAATGTTTGATCTGGTTTTGGATTCGCTCGTTAAGTATGGCTTCAAATAATTTTGCAAAGACCGATAGTACTGCAATTGGCCTAAAAGACGAAAACATCTGAACCACCATTGCCTTTCGGGACGGGCGTGACCCTAGAGAGCCTCCATCTTTCAGGATATATAGACAGAGTCAAGGAAAGATTGAAAAGAAACAGGAGAGAGAGGTACTGCTAGGGCTGAAGCGCAATCCTTGGCCAGAAATGTAGGAATACCATCGGGGCCACCCGATGAACGTGGTTTAAGACGCTTAACTGCGTTCTTGAGATCTGTCTCCTCGATTCCCAAAACGGAGATTGAGGTAGCGTCACGACAATGATTCGCAGCCTGTGCTGCCAAAAACAGGATCCAAGACAGGAATTTTTATCATGGAACACCGAGGCAAAATAAGTGGCAACGGCGTCAGCTGCAAGCTTGACCCTTGACTTCCAGTTTCCCCGTACATAAACGTTTCTACTTGTTTCCTATCCCTTTTTCTATCCTTCACGTACTCCCCAAAACGTAGCCGGATCATCTGTCAAATTTCTTTGTACTAATTTAATATATAGCCGATATTCGTTGTCAATTAGAATTTTTTACCTTTTCTCTATAATATATGAACATTTGTTTATTAAATTCCTTGCCTTCCTGCTTAAACCTCTTGTGGTGGAAGTGCTTGTTCTTATATTTTGTATTATTTCCAGGATTATACCAATTAGGATAGACGTACCTACGGCCATTCCCCGGGGGAATGCTTTTTGACGGGTACGAAAAGTCTAAGACAACATGATTGCGTCCTGTTTATTCGCCACGTTACCCAAAAAACCTAGCATTTCGCCCCACAATACGGTAACGAGCGCGAAAATATTATCACAAATATACAGGAAATGTGCGCGATATTTATGCGTGGCGATTACGCGGGGAAACCCGCTGGCGAATATTAGTGGCATGTGACGCTGGGCGGTACGTGAGAGGATTGTGTTATACTCTAGAGACTATTGAAGGTATTGGTTATATGGTACTTATGTATGTACGTATACATACATCAAAGTGAACAAAACTGACAAATTTCTTCAATCGACTCTCATTTTACTGTCATACACTTTGGACAATGACAATGGAAATTTGAAAGGTTGTGGTAACCTGATGTGTGGCTGACTGTACCATTCAGAGTGTATGAATAAGCCTAACAAAAAGATATACCTATAAATTAAAGTCAATCGTTGTTCATTTTGTGTGGGGAGTCGAAAATATTTTCAACGATTTTGTTTTTAACAAAAATGTTGTTAAAAATGATTTGTGATTGTGTCATAAGTATGTTTTGGTGTTTCCTTAGAAATAAAAAAAAGTTACATAAAACACACTCAAGACAAACCCTGTTACATCGCGATCATTTCAACATCCATGCTCCACGTTAAAGTTTACGACGAATAAAAAGGGATTTATAAAACCAGGAATATAAAACCCGAGCTTACCAGGTCACCTGCAAAGAGGTAAGCTGGTAGTATAGGGAAATAGCGTCCCATTGAGCCGGGTGGGAATTTTCCGCTTGGAATTATTTCCTACTCTATTTCTGTTTCTAAACATTCGCATTCCGTGAGAGTCCTCGAGGAGTTTGCTTTGGAAATAGATTATTGAACTAGAAAATGCTAAGATATAATGAGACACGACGAGACGCGATTGCTATATTATATAGGGTATATCTGTGAACATTTACATCCCTATAACCACGTGTTCCACCAACCATTCTGAACAACATTTTTGTTCTGACTTCTGAAAATTAGCATTAAAAATATTCATTTTCCATACAAAGTCGGTCACGTGACTTAGTTGAAAATCATTTGGATTAATTTCGAAAATTTGTTGAACAAATGTTGTACAGAATGGTTGATAGAACACGTGGATAAAGGGTTGTGGATGTTCACAGATACACCCTGTATTCGTTTGAGGCACTCATATCATAGTTTCATCGGTCTTCGCAAAAACATCGTAACTTATCTTTAGATTTACGAGTATAGCACCTACTTATTAAAGTGCCCGTTTGCTCGATTGCCGATTGATAATATCATATTTTGTGCATTATGAATAGCTGCTACTAAGCACTTTTGGGGAGAGCCTACAACTAAACGGTATTCACGATCGAATTTTTGTCCCCGTATCATTCACACAGTAGCATTGATTTATTTAAATGTCTAGGCGATGCGGGTGGACGCAGCCACCTACTATTTTAGTTAATATTTAATCCACCCTCATACACAACAGACCGTAATATAGGTTGATACTTTTACTTTACTGCTAGTTAATTGTGGGAGAGCCATGCTTCGGCATGAATGGGCCGGCTGGACCGGAGTGATACCACTGCCTCACAGAAAACCGGCGTGAAGCAGCTCCTGTGCTGTGTTTCGCCGAGTGAGTGAGGGTACCGGAGGCCCATCGGGGGGGAAGGGGATAAAAGGTTAGCAGCGCACTTGTGACTCCACTGGGGTTGCAGGTGTCCCACGGGTGCAGCAATTGCTTACCATTAGGTTGATCCGCCAGCTCATCTGCTCCCTATCCCTTAAAAAATAAAGTTTACACACACTTAAATCATAGTGAAGAAAACAATGTCACAGCAGCAAGCGGATATTGATGTCGACATCATACAAAGGCTCGTAAAGCCAATAAATGCAATAAAAGCTTCGATCGCTCATCATTTGCCGGCATTCGTCACCCGCCCGCAGCGCGTCGGTCGTCGCAAAAACATTGTAACTCATCCTTAGATTTATGACGTCTACTTATTAAAGTGCCTGTTTGCTCGTGTCGCAATTGATGCGTGCATTAGAATAAAATAGGACACGGAATAGGGAATGTAGTCCGGGTTTCTTGAGCATGAGAAAACCCGAAAAAGGTTGCGATATCATGTAACCTATGATGGAAGTGTATTGACTGTATAAATTAAATCACTACTTAAAATCAGTACTGATTAAACTGCGGGAGTAATTTGATGTTTCCAAATTAGGAATGGAATTCTGCGTCCCTGCGTCTCAACCGGGCGCTTTACGAGTATTGTACACCTTAATAAAACGCACTTACTGTACCTATCCGAACTGCTAAGCTATCTTCCTACAGCTCGGAGCTTTCTGATTGTAAGAATTTGTTTACCCTAACGTTTATAATCACTCTACCTATTTAAAAAAACAAGAGTTAACTGATAACGAAAAGGCTTATAAGTAACTAAACCGAAACACTCTTGCAATAAAATGTACGTACAGCGCCATCTATTGGCTTGGTTTACAACTAATCTCCCGAAACGAAGTGAGGGCAGGCTACTAGTTTCTAGAGGTAGTATAAATATTGATAGAATAGAATTAGTTCACATTGCCAATAAAAGCATATTCGTTGCTGTTTACGTCTTGTTGTTTTGTACCATTTCATTCTCCATAATGAGACGTCAATAGGACTAGATAATATATTTGGGACCAGAGAACCTTGAAGTAACGAAGCCTGAAGTAAACATTCCGGCCGATTCCCACAGTCTCGGGCCAATCTGCGATCAGCTATCTAATTATCGACTTAATTATCCGGCAAGTTCTTTTCTCATTACCAGTAGTGACGTTTCTAAAAACGGTCGACTCGATTTTCTCGAACTTAATTATCGATTCCTTAATTTGGAAGTGACAGGTTTAAGAAGCCACCCGGGAACGCTTTTACCATCTAGGATTTGGTAAGACTAGGGTTGGGTTTGGACCTTGGCATTTGAATGGATTGAGTAATGACCTTATAACGAAATGTCCCGTTACGCCTGAGAGAAACCTTTTACATTCAAACGAAAGAGACACGCAGCACGTGTGAGAGGGAGGGGAACTCCGATTGTATCGTAAGCTTTGGTTCGTTTTAGGCCCTTAAGTTATTTTAATATCAATAGACTATTAATAACTCATCAAAAGACTATTTAATATAAAACTTTGATTTTCGATTTTGTGATTTGTGTTTGTTCAGTGTTGGGTGTAATATGTAAGTATGTAGTATATTTGTGTTTCCTCTGTTGTCTGATATCCGTAATACAAGTGCATAATTATGCTATTTAGTACGGAGTTAGGTCAATGTATGAGATGGTGAGAATTTATTTTATATTTTTTGTATGTCTTGGGAGTTTTTGATAAATTTAATACTGCCAACTTACTTCTTACCTTTTAAGCTGTCAAACACATTCACTTTGATGCTTGTAAGTCCTCTAAATCGGATGATACTGCCAAATAAACGAGCCCACCCGGACTCATTAGCAAAAAGATTACTGCCATTCTTTTAACAATAGGGAAAAACAATTGACAGTCACAGTGGATTTGGCGATAAATTTGATCCTATTTGACCTGCATTCATGAGTTGGATACCAATCCGGACACACTTCAGACAATAAGTCTGAAGTAATTAGAAACGACGAGATGCGATTGCTATATAATATAGGGTGTATCTGTGAACATTTACATCCCTTTAACTTTAAGCATGAATGGGCCGGCTCGACCGTAGTGGCAGTGGTATGCCTCACAGAAAACCGGCGTGAAGCAGCTCCTGTGCTGTGTTTCGCCGAGTGAGTGAGGGTACCGGAGGCCCATCGGGGGGGAAGGGGATAAAAGGTTAGCAGCGCACTTGTGACTCCACTGGTGTTGCAGGTGTCCACGGGTGGCGGCAGTTGCTTACCATTAGGTGATCCGCAAGCTCATCTGCTACTTATCACTTAAAAAAAAAAGTTTACACACACTTAAATCATAGTGAAGAAAACAATGTCACAGCAGCAGGATATTGATGTCGACATCATACAAAGGCTCGTAAAGCCAATAAATGCAATAAAAGCTTCGATCGCTCATCATTTGCCGGCATTCGTCACCCGCCCGCAGCGCGTCGGTCGTCGCAAAAACATTGTAACTCATCCTTAGATTTATGACGTCTACTTATTAAAGTGCCTGTTTGCTCGTGTCGCAATTGATGCGTGCATTAGAATAAAATAGGACACGGAATAGGGAATGTAGTCCTGGTTTTTTTGAGCATGAGAAAACTCGAAAAAGGTTGCGAATTCGTGTACCCTTTGATGGAAGTGTATTGTCAGATTTGTCAGTATAAACTACTGGCAAATATACCTACTTAAAAAATATTTATAAAATAACGTTATAGAAAATAATATGTACACTCTAATAGTGTTCAAAAGTGTGCACAATGCACTTTATATAAAAAAGAGAACCGAATAGGGATTGTGGGAGCACAATCCAACGACTAACGGCTTAACGTGTTTTGAGACTGCTTTCAAAAAAATCTAAACAGAAATAAGTATAAAAATTCGTAAACTTATTTTTAGCTTAAAATGAAGATTATAGTAGGTATCATGGTACTGCTTATTTGAAAATCAGTGCTAGTTTAACTGTGAGATTTTGATGTTTCCAAACTAGGACCCAACACAAATATCTGTTTCATCAACGAACATTTCGTGTCAGTGCGGGAATGGAATCCTGCGTCCCTGCGTCTCAACCGGGCGCTTTACGAGTATTGTACACCTAGATTAAACGCACTTACAGTAACTATCCGAACTGCTAAGCTATCTTTCTACAGCTTGGAGCATTCTGATTGTAAGAATTTGTTTACCCTTACGTTTATAATCACTCTACCTATTTAAAAAAACAAGAGTTAACTTCCTAGGATAACGAAAAGGCTTATAAGTAACTAAACCGAAACACTCTTGCAATAAAATGTACGTACAGCGCCATCTATTGGCTTGGTTTACAACTAATCTCCCGAAACGAAGTGAGGGCAGGCTACTAGTTTCTAGAGGTAGTATAAATATTGATAGAATAGAACTAATTCTACACTAATTCACATTGCCAATAAAAGTAAACTAATTCACATTGCCAATAAAAGCATATTCGTTGCTGTTTACGTCTTGTTGTTTTGTACCATTTCATTCTCCATAATGAGACGTCAATAGGACCCTAGATAATATGATTTGGGACCAGAGAACCTTGAAGTAACGAAGCCTGAAGTAAACATTCCGGCCGATTCCCACAGTCTCGGGCCAATCTGCGATCAGCTATCTAATTATCGACTTAATTATCCGGCAAGTTCTTTTCTCATTACCAGTAGTGACGTTTCTAAAAACGGTCGACTCGATTTTCTCGAACTTAATTATCGATACCTTAATTTGGAAGTGACAGGTTTTATAGCCATCCGGGAACGCTTTTACCATCCAGGATTTGGTAAGACTAGGGTTGGGTTTGGACCTTGGCATTATGAATGGATTGAAGTATATGACCTTATAACGAAAATGTTCCGTTACGCCCGAGAGAAACCTTTTACATTCAAACGAAAGAGACACGCAGCACGTGTGAGAGGAGGGGAACTCCGATTTTATCGTAAGCTTTGGTTTGTTTTAGGCCCTTAAGTTATTTTAATTAATCAATACTTATCAAAAGACTATTTAATATAAAACTACGATTTTTATATTATTTTGTATGTCTTGGGAGGTTTTGATAAATTTAATACTGCCAACTTACTTCTTACCTTTTAAGCTGTCAAACACTTTCACTTTGATGCTTGTAAGTCCTCTAAATCGGATGATACTGCCAAATAAACGAGCCCGACCGGACTCATTAGCAAAAAGATTACTGCCATTCTTTTAACAATAGGGAAAAACAATTGACAGTCACAGTGGATTTGGCGATTTTGATCCTATTTGACCTGCATTCATGAGTTGGATACCAATCACCGGACACACTTCAGACAATAAGTCTGAAGTAATTAGAAACTTACAATACAAAAATAAGAGTCCTGGAAGAGGCTGGCATAGGACCGTTGTAAATGTCGAGTACAGGCCTTTATATCCTTTATGGGTTCAAGATACAGGCTGGTGATGATGATGAATTCATCATAATTTCAGCCAATAGACTCCACTGCTGGACATAGGCCTCCCCCCCACACAGATCGGTCCTGTGCCACCCGCATCCAATGGACTCCCGCGACCTTCACCAGATCGTCGGTCCACCTGGTGAGAGGCCTGCCACGGCTGCGGTCTCCTGCGCGTGGCCTCCACTCAAGGACCTTTCCACCCCAACGGCCGTCTGTTCTCCTCGTAATGTGCCCTACCCATTGCCACTTCAGCCACGAAATTTTTTGGGCTATGTCCGATGATGAATTAGAAACTTATTTTATTTATAACGTAATATCATCCGCACTCACTTCGTTTCCGGAATTAAATTTCATATTAGTCCGAATGTTTACCAATATAGATATCGCTAGGTGACGATCACATCGCGCAAGTGTTCCGTCTTTTCGGGTAGGATTGTGGTTTTCTAAAGAAGTTATCTCTTTATAAATACGGGCATGCATGCCACCTTAGACCTCATCTTTACTTAACATCAGGTGTGATTGAATCAAATGCTTGTCTATCGAAGAATAAGAAAAGTAAAAAAATAGTATAATTTACTCGAATGGATCGATTGACCACGTTTGAGTCGGGTCGCATCATTAGTCCGGCGATGTTTATGCTACAGAAACGGTTGGGAACTGGGTCGCCTGGGTAGTTAGCATAATTCGTCTGGATTAAGTCTGTTCTAACAAAAGATGGCTATAGTCGCAACTAAAGCTATATTTTATAGAGTTTTTTTGAGTTCAAATAGATGTTTTTAGTCCAATAAAATTAAACTTTGCATCATTCATCAAATCCGGTATACGTGAATTTTAACCTAATGAGTAATCCAAGTTAGTAACATCGAGCGCTGAACGTATTTTAGTCAGAAATTGAAAACATCGTATACATTTTTGAAATTTTGGCGATTTTAACCGAAAGAAAGCTTTTGATATATCTATTTATGAGACGATTTGATATTTAACTAGATTTAATAATAATCTCTTTATTTCGAATCAATATTCATAGCACATACACAAAGAATAACAACTTAAATAACTATCATAGTACAAAAATAGAAATATAGACAAAACAGAACATATTTGCCTCTTTAGAATTAGAATAGTTAAGTGACATACACACACATGTAATGTAATGTAAAGTGGACTCCATTTTCCGCACTTAGACTGTGCTTAGACTCTCTTTCGGTCCATTGTACGATACACATACACATACTCGCCCTTTTATTATTATCTTATGTATTGAGAAATATATAAGTATGCTATGTAAGTAGGTACCTCCTAACGAGGCGAGCGTATCCTTGGCGAGCAAATACTTTGCATTTACGAGGTAGTCGGTCCTGACGCAGGAAGCCTTCTCGGAGAGTCGTTTACAGCTTTGATAAAATCCGTTGTTAGAAAACTGACATGAAGGTAAATGGATGTAAATATTCACTAATACCCCCTGTATTATGTACATCAGTCACTCAGTACATTTCCACCCTGTATGTACACAGTGTATGATCTCAGAGGGAGACATAAGACCCTCGGTCGGCAGTTGGCTTGTTAGACAGATCGCACGAACTATTAATTAATATCGAAGCAACCCGATTGGGTACAGTCAGCTTCAAAAATATGAATGTTTAAATAAATGCATTTTATTGGCCCTATCTACTTTGATTTTTTTTACTATATGAAAAGTGAAAACTATGTTATGCAATGAGATATGCCAATTACTGCTGCACTCAGACAAGTTAATTAAACCTTAATTGTCACTTAATTAAAAATATTGACCTTAATTTTAATAGACATAAAGACTTTTGTCTTTACAGTTAAATGACGTCTCTGAGTATGTCGGTTATCTGCACATCTGCGCGCTTTGTTTAAGAATTTTCTGAAATTTCTGCAGTAAACCGCAGTGACTTGACAAAAGTCTGGGATTTATTCGAAACTGATCACTGAAGACTCAAGAAATAAATATATATAACAACGTTAATGTGTCAAGAAAGTTTTGATAACGGATTTTTGGGGAACTAATTTAGTTCCCCTGTTAGATAATCATACCCTATGGCAACACCAAATTATTTTCCCGAATTTATTGACACATTATAGGTACTTAATAATACCTAACCATCGCGATGATTCCCAATAGATAATACTATTAAATGCATTTCATCCTATCTCCTCTTACTTAAGCTATGATTTAAAGATGTCGAAAATTCAGTAGCATGTCCACAATATTTAAAGCCAAATAAAATATACTCCTTTGCCATCGGGCGGTTTTTATACAAAAACGAAATGTATCTTGCTTTGAGTCCAACTGTATCCACAGGACAAATCGACAAGGGGCAGTATTGGAGGCGGCTGCCGGCCCTTGTTATAATCCGATCGATCGGGTTTATGTTGCACTGGGTGTGTCAATTGCCTATAAATAATCGGGGTAGTGACGTCACTTAATATTGGCACAGGCTTGTCTGATTTACGTAGAGCTATAATAGTTTGCCGATATCCTATTATAGCTTATATAGATAGCAATCTCTATAGATTGGGGAAGTGGAATAAAATATTTCTCCGAAAATTGAAACTGAAGAATAAAATACTTAATTTACTTTACAAATGTATATGACGAATACAATTGAAAGTAGAATTTTATAGTTTTAGTTAAATAACTAAAACTATAAAATTAACCGAAAAATAAATTGTCCGTGCCGTAAGTTGAGAAACTTACGGTATTTTCAAAAATTAGCTATTGAACATTAGTGTATCTTTCAGGCACCTTACAATTAGCGATTGACAATATTCATGGACACCAGCTATGTCAAGAGCCAGCAACAAAAATAGTACCTAATCTTTGCCAATAGATGGCTCTAGGTGTCGATTACATCGCGCAAGTGTTTGTGTTATGAATTACATATAAGCCCTGTGGTAAAATCTATAGAATTTAAATCTCTTATAATTCATATAGATATAGAAGATAAGTATGTAATTTAGATTAATTAAGAAGGACTTAGATTAATTAACGAATCTAAAAGCCTTTTCTAAAAATAAATTCACGGCCGAATATTCATACGCTCTGTGCGGCTCTTTCGGGTCAGATCAAAAACTAATTGATGATCGAAACTATTACTAAACTTGACCAATTATTTGCTAAAGCCTTTGAGTAAGTGGCCCAAATAGGTTAGTTAAGGACATAAGCTTGAAACATGTTGAGTCACGACCATGTAGAAGAAAACTGATGACTTTGGACGGGATATTAGGCCTTCGGTTCCAGTAACTAATACTAGTTGATACTAAGTCAAGTCCAATATCAGAAGTTCTTGGGGCAGTTTGAAACTTTGATACTAGGTATTCCCAGGAAATAGAACAAGGGCGACCCAGGCACAAATAGGTAATCAACCATCTAAACTAAAAGAGGTAGGTATTTATAAATTGAAGAGAGAGAGATAGGCAGACGAGCAGAAAAATCACCTGATGGTAAGCTACGAGTATTGCCGCGGCTCATAGACACCAGTGGGATTAAAAGTGCGCTACCAATGGGTTGTCCGGTATCCTAAAAGCTTGTCTAGGTGACGCGTTTAATTCGCGCGTTTTACACGCGACTTGAAGTTCATTGCTGTATGCGCTCTGTTTCTGTTTACAGAGGTTCTTAATAAAGAGCAATGAATAACAATCAGCGCGTAAAACGCGCGAATCAAGCGCGTTATCTAAACAAGCTTTATCTCACTCGAAAATGTTCGGATTCGAACTACGATCTCCCTTACGGAAGACGTGCTCCTACTGAACTATCATCGCTTAGTACTTACTAGACTCATAGCAGGGGTGACGTTCCGCTTAATACACTCGGCCTTAAAATAATATATTTACCCTACACGATCTACTGAATTGCAGCTATGTACCTAAAAATTAAGCGCCCGAAATCTTTCAAGTGCGAAATGATATAGCGGGCGTGAAACCAATTTACATTTTAATGCGCTTGATCCTCGCTTCAGACGGGTATAATACAAGCATAATTCTCCCCCCCCCCCCCCCCTTCTTTCCTCAAAAACCCGTTCCAACATACGGACGCATGGAGCCTATCTAAGTAATACGTTTTTTTTCCATCATTGTACCGTACCTACTTACACACTTCATCGAAATATATACTTAACTTGATCAAAGTAGGAGTCATTCCCAGTTACATCCAAAGCTAAGCTGTTAATTCGGAGCCCGGGGTGAGCTAAGACCAGGGAGGGAAGTTCGGTTCGGTAGCTATTACGATGAGGCTATTCCTCAAATTTAAAACTGCTCAGCTACCTATGGAAAGAGTGATGCTCGTCGTTTCTCTGCGCGATCGTATCCGTATAAATAAGGTGATCCGGCAAAGAACCCAAACCATCAACATAGTTCATAGGAAGCAAAATGGCCCTGAGCTGGCCATATCAGCCGCGAACTGACAATTGCTAGGATACACGAATTCTGGAGTGGAGACCACGTCTTGGTAAACGTAATGTGGGATGTCCTTGGCCAGATGGACTGACGTTACCCGATCGGCGCAAGATGGTTGCCAAGCGCTGGATTTGTGAGTAACAATAAACTAATCGGAGTGGCGAACATTAGGAGGGGCATATGTCTAGAAGTGGACTACAACAGGCTAATGACGACGATAACTGCCGTCTGATCACTTGTGGTGGTCGTGGTATACCACGTCATCACGGCAAACAAGGGGGAAAAAAGGAGATATATTGACTGGCTGCGCACTTTTTATGATATAGGAGGCAGACGAACAGACGGATCACCTAATGGAGAGCGATTACCACCGCCGCCCATGGGTGGCAACACTAGAGGGGTCGCAAGTGCGATGCCGACTGTCTTTTTAAAGGTTTGCAGGTCGTATCGGTCGTACTTGCGAAAAACATAAAAAAAAACTTAATGTACCCGTCCACAACGAATGCTATGGCTGTCCATATTTAATGCGCACACAGACTCGGCAAGGCTGGCTCGATTACTCGCTGATGGCTCAGTGTAAACCTGACACGTTTTTATTTGTAACACATTTAGTGTTGGTAAATGCCAACGAAATGCAAATTGTAGATACGAGGTTGAATAAAATTTTACGTATAAGTTACGTATGCAGGATCGGAAAATAGTCCGTCCCAATCGTTAAGTAAGTAGTGCGGTGCTAAGATTTCTAAGAAGAAATAGGTTAGGTTAGAATTATAGTCACCCTATTACGAACCAGCTGATGCGGAGTCACCAGATCTAACCTCATCACCTATTTTCGGAAAATGAACCTAGTTAACACCGTTTAAATATTTAATTTGAATTACAGTTTGATATTATCCGAAAGTTGATCAGCTTCCTATTGTTTACATAAAAAAAACCTTCAAGGAAAGCTGAATTATACCATTATTTTTCTATCGCTGGTTTCTATAATATTACAGAAATGTACATTTAATTTTCAAGAATAGAATAGAGATTTATTGTAATTTATTTTATGTGATAGGTAGCAGACGAGCTGACGGATCACCTGATGGTAGTAGTCACAAGTGGTTGCCAACCTTTGTGTTTATGATTCAAAGATTTTATCCCATTAACATTAACAACTTTAGATAACCTTTTCACTACACGTTATCACTTGGCAACATTGATCCAATATCTGTCACAACTTCGTAACCCTTGCTAAACGAACGGAGCGTGAAACCAGCTCAATGGGCCGCCGACTAAATAAGATAGATTAGTGATACAGCGTTCGGGAAAAGCCTCTCGTAATTAAATAACAATAAATAAATTCATATACATGTCTTCATTGACCTCATTCCGTATTAAGCAGTTTAGGCACATGTGTTACGGATGTCGGACAACAGAGAAATTATAAATGTAACTATTCAATAATTTTATTACTGCCATAGGTTGGCATTCATCATGACCTTGGCGTATGACGTAGGGTCACTCAAAATAAATAGCACCAGTGAAAAATATTTTGCAAGAGCAACTTCTTGACTCACGTATCATTTGTCTGATCTCTGACGCAAATAGCCTTGTCAAACTGTATACAATAAACTTGATGTGAAACCTGGACCTCTTTAAGGCAAGAGTGAATAGGCTTTTCACGGGCAAGCATGGCCCACCTCATCTTCACTTAACATCAGGTTTAACTGTGGGAGAGCCACGCTTCGGCATGAATGGGCCGGCTCGACCGGAGTGATACCACTGCCTCACAGAAAACCGGCGTGAAGCAGCCCCTGTGCTGTGTTTCGCCGAGTGAGTGAGGGTACCGGAGGCCCACTCAGGGGGGAAGGGGATAAAAGGTTGGTAGCGCACCTGTAACTCCACTGGTGTTGCAAGAGTCCATGGGCGGCGGCAATTGCTTACCATCAGGTGAGCCACCTGCTCGCCTGCTACCTATCACATAAAAAAAAAGGTGTGATCGAGGTCAAATGCGTGTCTGTCGTTAATAAAAAAATGTAACATTTTTCATTTAGCCAATATTTGGCAGACTGGCAGAACTTTGTGATCCTTGTCCAAACGAACGTCATGAATCGAGGCCCAATGGACCGGTAACTAAATTACATGGATTAGATAGATGCAGCGCTAGAGAAAAGCCTATAGCCAACTGTAGACGATAATAGGTTGAGATAATCTGCCCACGCTCAGTTGAGCCATCGATTGCTTGGAAGGGATTTAACTTCAGTCAGGGCAGTAGGTAATGATCCAAACGGACTGTTGAGTCATCGTACAGTCTGAAGACCTAGTCCCAACAGTCAAACAGTCTTTGGTGCTGCCGGATAGACAAATCTATCTGCATGGGTCATTCGCATAAAAGTGTAGTTAATTACCGTGGCGGTCTTTAAACCCTCCATGATTGATATCAGAATCTTAAAATTAACCGATTATTGGTAGGTATAATATATTGAAAATGTCATATTTAAAGATTCGCTCGTGAGCGTCCTATATCTTAAGGGGCTATACAAATGAAACTAGCGCCGCCAACCTATTTACACTGATTGTGGTGAAAAAAAAAATATCGTATTTATAGACATCGTATTTATAGGCATAGATAAAAGAAAATTGAATTTTTCAAGATGCAAAACAATATATAAAACACGCGACAAGTAACAAATAGCGGCAGAAAGCCGGTCCGTAATATGTTCTAGGCTTAGTTTAATGTATGTTCAGTGTACTTTAACCGTCTAGGGTCAGTGAAAATACAAAGTTGAGCTGCGGCAGCTGAACTTTATAGTTTCGCCGACTAATTAAAAACCGCTGGTCCTATTGGAGATCCGACTAGTCCGGCGCTCGCCCCTATGCAAACGCCGGAGTTACACAAAGCGTCCGAGTTTGATCCTGTGTTTGTGTTCCGGCGCGTGACAATCAGCCGTTTAACCTGGCTCTCATCTCAGCGTGTGATTCCCAGTTGCGTCCGAAACGGTCACTTTGGAGCCCATAATACACTTCAAAGTCAAAAGCAAAGCAATTTATTCCGTGCATTTATCTGACATTTAAATTTTTAAATTGGTTTACTTTATTCAATTAATTTAGAAATGGAAATTTTATTGTAGGTATGTACTTTTAGAAATTGATTAATTTTATTTTGAATTTTTAATAATCAGGATGGACTTATTTGCTTGTCGATAGATCGACTAAACATGCGTTAATATAAGTTTACTATAAGACCAAAAATGTACCATATTTTATGCAAATAAAGATTTTGATTTGATTTGATTTGAGAGTGCACCTCTGTTTGCGCACACACTTGAGCATTTTTAATATTCTTCATAGGTACGTGGCTAATCGATAATATTGGCCACCGTAGCCGAATATTATTAATGTATCCCGTATGTTTTAGGCTTGAGAAATTTAAAGTTTCATTGACTGATTAAAAACCAGTGATTCGTTGCCGATAGTCCGGCGCTGGCCCCTATACAAACCCGCCAGAGTAACACAAAGCGTCGAGTTTGATCCTGTGCTTGTGCTGTGGCGCGTGACGATTAGCCGTTTAACCTGTCTCACATCTCGTGTAATTCCCAGTTGCGTCCAAAACGGTCATTTTGGAGCCCATGATACTCACGGTTCAGGGTTTGTGAAATCTGGTTATTTCAATAAAGCAAATTACCGTCTTAATTGCGAGGAAAACAGACGGCGTGTGTGTCTCAGTGCCAGCCTGAAGTCTGGAAGTTGGCGGTATTGTACCACCGAACCTTCATGCTCTTCGGTCGTGTCACCTCATCGAATTAAAAGGGTAAAGTAATACAGAGTGCACCCGTGTTTGCGCACACACTTGATCACTATAATACATCCTGCGTACGTGGCTGATCGATAATATTAGTCACCATAGCTGAATATCGGTAATTATATAAAATGTATCCCGTATGTTTTAGTCCAGAGAAGTTTAAAGTTTCATTGACTAATTAAAAACCAGTGATCCGTTGCCGATAGTCCGGCGCTGGCCCCTATACAAACCCGCCAGAGTTACACAAAGCGTCGAGTTTGATCCTGTGCTTGTGTTGTGGCGCGTGACGATTAGCCGTTTAACCTCTTTCTATACTAGTGGGGCTCTAATTGATGGGCTTACCCGGGTTTAAAGGCTCGAGGAGGTGAGACCACCGCTTTTATCTGTTACCTCTAACGTGCTCTAACGATTGTCGTATCTTTGTTTCCGTTGTTTAGCTTGAAACTGAATGCTAGGAATTCCAATAAGATCGACGTGCTAGCCTTTTCTTTGTATTTTGGTCCAAAGGTTGGTCCGTGCCTTTGGTTCGAATTATTATTTTTATAGGTATAATTAATTAAAAGCCCGTCGTGTCCCACTGCAAGGCCAAGGAGTCCCTACCCTTTCTCCAGATTTCACGATTTCAGGCAACAAATGGTCCAGTTGGGGCTATAGGAGTCGAGCTGATTCCGCCATCGCCTCCTCGGTCCCTGTAGCTGTTTCTGGCCCAAAGGGTGTTTAACATACACGTAATTTTAATATAACTAGTATATTCAATTATAAATTGATCCGCTTTAATGCGAAATGTTTTCTTCCCTTTTCGTAAGAGAGTTAAGGCATTTCAGGCACCAATATCAAAATTAGTACACTAAATATAGACGATTATATATGTTACTGTGGCGGTAGCATTTGATGTATTAAAATAAATAAAAAACTCGCATCTGCGGTTCTTAATAACAAAACGCCAACTTCTTAACAAGAAGTCAAGTCGTGTTGATATTCTTCACTTATCTGGCTGGTGTTTGGCTCGTGCAATTGACAGCAGGAAATGAAACTCGAAAACTGGAATCGTTGCGCTCGGAATAGCCTCGTTGAGTTCTGCGGAGACTTCGTATAGTCCTGTCGAAAATAGTACGTTACATACAAATCAAATGAAAGTTTGAATAGAACAGATAGTACCTACGGTCAAAGATTTGAATCATTAAATACGCCCTGGCACCTAAAACCGAGGCAATATTTTAATAACATGTGTGCGTGATGAATGCTGACACTTCCGTACTTTTACGCGGAATTGTAAACCATTGACAGATGTGCTGTACCGGTTTACTGCAACATTAGAAACTATCTTAGAATTATTGTTTTAAATTATAAGAGAAAAAACAGACAGATCACCTGTAAGCGATTACTGCTTATAGAACCGCAGCCCGTTAAACTCCCCAACAACCTTTTAACCCCCCTTCCGCCGTACTAGGCCTCGGGGTTCCCTCACTCGACGATATGCCCTGCCCATTGCTACTTGAGCCATCCAATTCCTTGGATGCGGATCTTCGGCGGATCTCATTCACATTACAATATTATCTCATACTTTCATATTCAATTGACTCCATTATCAAGTAGCATTTAGCAGTTCAAGAGAACCTTCTATGGCCGGGTAAGTGCCATAGTGTGCGCCACCACTAATAGCAGTCACACACATCCTTCTCTAAATGGATTCAAATTGTGTGGGGTTTTAGCCAGATGGCGTTTCGCCACTGGACCCTCATCCAAGCCACAGTGAAATATATCACAGTAATGATACTCTTGAAAGTTTGTAGGGTTAAATAAAAATAATGAACAGTTAATTTTTGTGATAGGGGGCACGTAGACAGGCAGCAAACTTTGACTTTTGCGCGCGCTTGGTAGTAACCCTACGGCATACGCCGAAGGGCGTAGATTCGAACACCACCCTGGACAAACACTCGTTTGATGAGGACTTGCATTTGTTTAGTGTCTGGGTGTTATTGTGTGTATTTAGGATTTATAATAAAAAAGCAATTGCCAGTAATTTATAGAGGTGGTTATTTATTATTTTAAGGTATGGCCTTTACAACCCTTTACATTCATGAAAACTATTCTCGTCTTCAATAATTTTAACAGATATTTTGAGCAGCAACTCAGGTAGGGGCACAGCATCCACATTCGTGGCTGTACAAGATGATTCATGCATGAGTATAGTTTTCGTCATCGTAAGTAACTCTTATAATTATATCAATGACTTAGTGCGAGCTCGGTTCATAAATTGTAACTCTAAGCCATCAATATGATATTGTCAAAAACAAATATATACCTACTTACTGAGATAACATTGTTTCCGATTTTTTGCATCCGTAAATACTTTTTATCACACGTTTTCTTTCACTGTCGTCTCTTTTATACTATGCCAGGTACTAGAGCACCTCAATTACTGGGGAATAAAGGCAAGGTTACACTAGACAGCTCTGGCGCAATTCCTTGGTTCATTTCTATGAACACTTTGCTGATTGCTACAGACACGTTTAGTGTTTTAGCTTTTCCCACTAATAATCTAATTAAGTAGCACTATTTGACATTGTGAACATGAATTTTATTTGTTGGGCAATCCATATATCTACGACCATACATATAGGTATGTATGAGTTTCAAAAGAGAATGCAATTATTTGAAAGAAAGCCTTGGTAATTATGTGTGTGATTTTAAAAAATGACATCACAAACCTGTAAATAAAAACTGTCATTTGGAAGGACCGATCTGTGTGGAAAACATTGGGAGGCCTATGTGCAGTGGACGTATACTGTCTTAAATTTTGGATCTCACAGTCATGAGATAGTTTTTGGAAAGCATTAAAATAGACACTATTTATATTGTTTCCCTTAATGCATCTCCCGCTCGGGCAAATCGATCTTGAATGGATTCTATAGCCTCTATCTGCCTTCGAGTAGGCGTGTCCTAAAAATCGTTCCACAATTAATCCGGGAAAAGTTTAGCCAGGATGAAGATAAATTATGAAGCATGGCAGAGACAAATGGGAATGTCACCTTTTCATTAGTGGCCGATCAATTGAACAAAATAACCTCCGGAAGTCGTTAATCAAGCAATAATTACTGGCATTTTTTGCAACAATAACAAAAACTTACTGATTATGTAGAATTCTGAAGTTACCCTTTCAGCGGCTATAGAGCAACTCCAGTGAAATCGGTAGTACGCCACAAACTGTTTTATAACTCTCGGGTGTCCACTCCCAATCCTTAAAAAGGACAGAAATGATAACCTCCTTTAAACTTCGAACTGGGCTTCCGTTGTTAAAAGAGCGCAGGCGCTGCTTCACGCCGGATTTCTGTGAGGTCACTCCGGTGAACTTAATGTGAATCTTAAAACTTCTTGTTCTATGTTCTTAAGTCATAACAATACCTATTAATAAACTAAATAATTACAGTTTACAGTTTGTTCTTGCGATAAAAAAGCCCCGTCCCATCCCGAGCGATGCCATGTCCACTTGCTACAACAATTTGACATCCATGACATCACGGAAAGGCCTTTATCCTCTATTATCCCGTACAATGACATATTTTCTGGCCATGTCAATGGTGATAGATTGGTGCTCTTTATTGCACAGAAGTTTTTGCGTTCGGTTTGCACGCCTTTTCGGTTTTTTATGTGATTGCAAGGGTCTGTCATGTAATTTTTTTAACTCATTATCATTCATCATTTCAGGCAATAGACGTCCACTAGTCGGCATAGGCCTTTCCCAATGTTTTCCATGCTGATCGGTACTGTACCACCCGCTGTCCTTTTTTTGAAGTTGGTTAAAGGTGATGGCTTAATCCCTAATGTTTCGACTGCAAAACGACCTAAAGACCACAGTTGCGTTTTGCTGCAGAGTGCTAAAGAGAAGTACATGGTACATCGTTTGCCATTCCGGACTGGTGCGTGTCCCCGGCTGCGTGAATTACTCCCGCTTAGAGGGCACGTGGGATCCGTCACGCGGCCGTTGGCCGTGCCGACGCGGTACATTACACTGACGCTTTTGCTCGCAAAAACGATGGAACAGCGGGCCTCCTTCTCCTTCCTTTTTTTTGAAGTTGGTTAAAAATTTATGTTTTGACAGAAAAACGCCTTTAACAGCTGCGGTGTGCTAAATAGAAGTATATGGTACATCGTTTGCCATTCCGGACTGGTGCGTTTCCCCGGCTGCGTGAATTACTCCCGCTTGGAGGGCACGCGGGATCCGTCACGCGGCCGATGGCCGTGCCGACGCGGTACATTACACTGACGCTTTTGCTCGGAAAAACGATGGATCAGCGCAGATTATGTTTTGTACTACGCAATCACGATGTTATTTTACTCCATCAAGAGAACTGTATTCTTATGAATTTGGAAGAAATGGAGACTTATGAGCAGACAGGCAGACGGGCATGCCGAATCTATAAGAGCTCCGATTTTTTCCGTTTGTTTAGTTAGGCACTTAGGAATCCTCACAATTGACCGATTTCATTTTTCGCTGTGGCATCACATAGTTGGATATTATTTTGATACGGCACCTCCTAAACCCATTTTTTCCGGAGAGATTGTACTGTTAAATGGTATTTCACACAGCGAGTATGTACTACTCGTATAGTATGCAATACGAGTCTTTTCCATCTATTGCAAAATATTCCAAAAAAAGTCACTTGATATTACTATGAACAATTTTTACGCTAACAACAAAAATGTTTTACATCACATTGTTGTAACTTTCTCGGGTCTTCGTAATAAAAGCGTCACTCGGTCGGGGACTGAGTGCCGAAGGATGTTTGCTCTGAGAAGAGGGAAACTCAAAAATCACACTTTGCACGCTTGTAAAATAAAGTTTTACTTTCAAGTGTGACCCGAAGGGAAATTAGGCACAGATATACGAGATGTTCTTTTTTAAGGCTTTTTTAAGACTTTTTTTATTGTGTGAACTGACAAAACTGGCTGACATCAATCAATAATTTGGCAAGAAGTGGGAATTACAAAAACCTACTATTTTTACAATATAATAAAGTAATAAATCTACAAGTAGGTTAGTCAAATAGCATAACAAAGAATATCGTAACAAAATTTTATCCGTGATTCATTTCATTTTATGCAAAATAAGTGCATCAACTTTTACGTACACTTATAAAAGTTGCACTCATTTTCCTTCTCCATTTCTTCGAGACTCAAATCACAGGATTTCCAAACTTCTTTTTAAAAATATCGTAATAAAATTGTTTGGTTTTGTTAGGAACACAAACTAGATAAATGAAGGACGCACTAACACAATACTTTTAATTTCATAAGTTTTTTATTTTTGGTCGGGAGAGTGGCTTCAGCATCCATTAAGATTCCTAGATGCCAATCAGTGACAGGCCTAATAAAGCTAATGTATCGAGTGATCGAAATTGCTTCCACTATTAAGCGCGCCTCGGGCCATTAGCTGGCTGCAATGACTCACATAGTGCACATATTGTTCACTACTCCTGAGGAGTTTCATTTTATTAGGTCACAAGTGGCCCGCCCTCACATTGTCTCGGGATATTTAGTTCCAAATTAAACCAATAGAAGGCGCTGGCCGTCGATTACATCGCGCAAGTGTTTCGCCTTTTCGATTTAGCTATAAGGCTTGTCTGGATTAGCCTCTATATAAATATTATAGATTATATATAGATTATGGTAAATAAACAAGAAAGACTAGATAGGTCGCTTATTTTCATAAACACCCTATTTACTTTGACAAAAAAGAACGAAAAAAACAATCATTAATAGATTTTGAAGTTAAATAAAATAGGTAAAGCGTTGCATAGGTACGCTTAAATGTTCATGAACCCAGCCACGTACGTGATTTTTTGAATAATGCTGATTTCAAGACATGTAGAAAACTTTATCCATACTTGTATGTTCTTAACTAAAGAACAAGAAAAAGTATACATTATGTTGGGACATTATGCAAATGATATGTCAGTCCCAAATACCTACATAAAATGTTTGAAAAGTAGTTTTACAAGCCGTAAGTGAACGACGCTGTCAAATACTTCGTTATCTCCGCAAAATATACACAAAGTACCTATATAAATTCTAATTTTGATACCAATACATCTCCAAAATGATGTCGTAAGCTTATTACGCGTTTACAAGAACGTAGCCTAAAAATAAAACGTAAACATGTTAAAAACATGCGTATCCGTTACTAAATAAATATCCTCCTGGGAACATGTTCCGGCGGTATCTCGCCGGGCTCGGAAATTGATTACGTGAGCGATATTAGGGGAAATTCGCGTCGCCTAGCCCGGCATTTGCTTAGCTAGGTTACAGACGGGCGACAGCTCTGGCTAATGGGAGGATAAGTTGGCGAAAGTTTACCAGCGACAGCCCGCAACCATAGGAAGTGACTTTGCCAAAATGCGCTCCTATCGGTCTTCTGTTAGGCCGTGGTGCCACTCTGGCCAAGCCGGCATATATATGCCGAAGTGTGGCTCCCACGCATATACTGCTATACTATACACACAACATCTCTATATTGACCTGACTCCGTACTAAGTAGCTTAAGCACTTGTGTTACAGATATCAAACAACAGAGGAAACACAATTATATACTTAATACTTAAATACATACATCACACGAATGTTTGTCCAGGGTGGGGACCGAACCCACGACCATTGCAGCATTGGCGTATGAGGCAGGGTCACTACCAAATGCGCAATCCAGTCTATATTTATGAACTTCGAATCGATCTTCCTTTATTTCTTTCAGATGGTTTTAAATCCATATCGTAAAAGACAAACAGTGCTCTTTTGCGAATAAAGCCTTCATTCGTTCATGCTTTACCTAGGGTTTCTATGATCAAAGAGATATAACGAACTCATCGATATAAGGTCAGCTCGAGCCGACGTTCTATGGCTACTTACTTTGTGCATCTACGCTCAATAGCGCTACCATGAGTTGACATCTAAAACTGACATAACGTAAACGATTGCTCTGTCTCTTTCAAATGCATCACAATGAAAGAGACAAAGCGATTGTATTCGATAGCGAGGATAGTATATCAAACTCATGGTAAGGCTACTGATGTATTGGCAGTTTGGCACTGGTCGCCTCGTTATCAGTCGCCAGTAACCACAATGTTCAGACATTTTACATTGAGTGAGGACAATCAAGATGATTCCACTTGGCCTGATCCGGCCGTAAGATCTAAATATGAGATTGACAGGCACAAAAGAACAGACAAAGTGTCCATTGAGTCTGTTACCCTCACCCTAAAAGCCTACTGAAATGCCGTGTCACGCCTCGCTTAAAAACTCAGGATTGTACCTCGGAGGAAATACATGAACTGGAAGGGCATTCCATGACTTGATGGCGCATTGGCTGGATGACATATTGGCAACAGCTGTTATCTGTCGGCGATTGTCGGCAACACTCAGAGAAGGCTGCCTACCTGTCGATATTGGCACATAGTCGCTGGTCTATAAGCGTCCGCTTACGGACACTGATTGCGACGATGATCCGTCCATTTCGGACAGGAGCTGTCCTTATATATTATTTTAGACTTAAATATATCCGTGTGTAATACTTTATTGATGTTACTTTAGAGGCTTTTGTGTTGAGCGTTTGGCATATGTTTGCGCACAAAAGGCGTGTGGTGCCATCTTAAATAACATTATATTTAACTAGTAGCCCCCCCCCCCCCCTCTCTTCGTTTCGGAAGGTGATATTACTATAGCTAGTTCCAAACCACCAACAGATGGCACTGGTTGTCGATTACATCGTGTTATAAGATTTATCGATACCGAACTGGCCTTTGTAAATAGTATAGAAAAAAACAATTACTAATTGATTTCGCGATTATAACTATGAACTGTGATCTCAGCTCGATATTGTTTAGTTGTACAACGCACTACATAATAAAGAAATATTTCTATACATAACCCTTTCAAAAATACTCACATGAATAACGGCCAGAATTCAAAACGTCGCCAACTTAATCCAATACCCTTCATCCCATAAAAGATACACAATGGTGTATCTATTTATGGGCTGCTGAAGTGAATTCTTTACAATTGTCAAGTTATAACTGTACTCGTAACTTGTCTGCGAACAATACTGAATAAATAACTTTTGGTTCCATTTTATATTTCACATTCCTACTCCCGTATAATTCCATTTTTATCCCTTCCAACATAGCATCGCACAAACAGGAAATTTACTATTTTTGAATTTCCTGGCAACTCCGTATCGCCGTGATACCAATCCAAGTTTCTTTCAGGTAGCCGAGACTGATCTAATTTCCAGCTATTGGAGTTTTTGCATTTAAACTACTTTTTACTTACCTGCCAGCACTTTTATACAGGGAAATGCAGTTTATACACTTTGCTAGACAAATGAGAGTTTCTTGTTCAACTATCCATTGAGTTCGTTTGATTCCGTTCGAATTATATTGGGTTCTTTCTCCGAAACGAACGGAAGCGTTTATATAGTGGTAGTATTGAGTGTCTCAAAAAAGGAGAGGGGACACCAAGGCAGTCCACGCGTTTGGATGATTGCTCACGCATTGTTTAACGAACTATTTTGACAACCTTAACGTGAGTCTACACTAGACGAGCCAACCACAACAGGAGCACGAATTGAGCGTAAATTTGTGTTATGTGGACCAACATACGATACTAACCAGATCGCGATCTCAACAGCAAATCTACAAGTAGTATCAACTGAGGAAAAATATAGGATTGCTGTCGTCGTAAAATGTACAAGCTGTACCACCAATTAATACCTACAAATCATTTTTTTTAAAGCTGCAATGGCTACTTCTACGTATCCCGCTCCATCGTAAACTTCTTCTCAACACTGAAGTTCAGTATGAAGCCGAGGGCAAGCCCATTTCTTATTAAAAAATATATATATTGGCGCGTAGACCAACCTTCCATGCGGGAAAAGAAAGCACAATTCATATTTACAATTCATATTTTTCTAGGACGCGCGCTCCTTAAAAATTACCGTACCAAAATACACATCCCAGTCACTACAGTCGTCAACATAGTAGAAATATATTACTACGAGGGCCGTAGTCGACTCGTAGCACCGTAGCGGAACCGCTACGAGCTACGAGAAATACCAACGAGTTGGGACGGCGGGTGTCAACATTATGTAATTTTGTTGACTTCTCGGCGTGTTGAATGTTATCAGTGAGTACTTCAGGCAGGAGCTTTTTAAAAGTAGAATGTGTATTTGTAGAAATTTTGTTAGAAGTAGGTACATAAATGAAGTATTATTATCATCACCAAAGATTTCTCCACTTAGGTTTGAATTGTGAGCTTCAATGATCAAAATAATTTGATTTCATAGTTTATAAAGTGCAACAATATCTTCTATTGCCCGTGATTCACCTATTTGGTCCACCTAGATGGACCATGGAAAATATATTTCCCAGTGGTACCTTGATGGACTATCAGGAGGACCACGGGCAATAGAGGGACATTACTTATGGTTGGAAGTATGACATTTGATTTTATTGAATTAAGATAATTTATATATTTTTATTTTATGAAGTATAAAATTTTAATTAAAAAATAAAACTAACAAAAGCTTAACGTTTTACTTTTTCAGGCCCCACGAAGAAAGCTTTACTTTCTTTCAACTTCTTTGGCTAAGCTTTTATCCTCGCCTATCAAGGTAAACTTTCTTACCAAGCTTTTGACTTGTCGATGTACAACATTCTAAGAAAATGGGAATAATAATATTGAAACATGTTTGTAATCAACATACTTTAGATACAAGTATGTTAATTAACAGAAACGCTTGAATCAAATTGCAAAGTTGCCTCCTTAGAACAAATTCTATTTCATCCCGTAATAAAATGTAGGACTCTTAGATAATTATAGCTTTCTATTGCTGTTGTTATTACATTAGCTCTATTTTATGTGATAGGTGGCAGACGAGCTGACGGATCACCTGATGGTAAGTGATTGTTGCCGCCCATAGACACTTGCAACTCTAGTAGAGTTACAAGCGCGCTGCTAACCTTTAACCCCCTTTCCCCCAATTAGGCCTCCGGTACCGTCACTCACTCGACGAAAGACAGCACAGGCGCTGCTTTACGCCGGCCTTCTGTAAGGCCATGGTATCAGTCCGGTCGAGCCAGCCTATTCATGCCGAAGCGTGTCTCTCCCACGGTAAAACTACTCGTAGCTAACTGATGCTTATTACTATTATACTGCCAAAGGAATTTAGACCTTTCATTCCATTGACTTAGAATTTAAAATCCTCCGTCTCAACGCGTACCTGGAGTACAAAATAAATGGTAAAAGCATATTTTAGTCTTCGTGATTGACACCGGAATGCCGTGATTCGCTCAATTCTCTCTGCCCTCCATCGCGGCCGCCTCGAATGCATTAGCTAATTGGCTTGGCTAGGAAGGATATACTTATTATGTAAATATATATAGATGCCAAACATTTTTTTGAGAACGGGAGGCCATAGGTTTTAGTAATCATCATCATCATTTTAGCCAATAGACGTTCACTGCTGGACATAGGCCTCCCCCAAAGTTCTCCACACAGATCGGTCCTGTGCCACCCGCATCCAAGGGACTCCCGCGACCTTCACCAGATCGTCGGTCTATCAACAGTGGTGATAGGTTTTAGTCCGAGCACGCAAGTCTGGATCATCTCAAATCTATATCTCTGTGATGCCTGGTTTTCGACAGCTCTTCATGATCGCTGGTGAACAACTGAGAACTGATACTGTTCGCGATCAGTAGCGCTACCATGAGTTGACATCTACAACTGACATAACGTAAACTATAGCTGTGTCTCTTTCAAATGCATCACAATGAAAGAGACAAAGCGATAGTTTTCGATAGCGAGGATAATATTTCAAACTCATGGTAAGGCTACAGAACAGTGGTGATGAAGAATAAGAAAGAAACAGGTAATGTACAATTCTAAATTATTTTATAAAAGTGGGGTATGCATTTGCTGACCAGCGACAAAAACCCTTTTCATTAGTTGAATCGTCTGTTCGCGTGCCTTAAGCAATCGCATGAAAGACAACAAAACAATGATTTAATAACCACCTTCACTCCTGTTTGCAGGAAAAATAATTTGGCACATGAAATAGGAATACGAGCTATTAGTCTAATTGAACATTAGGCTAATGAACGTTGCGCTTGCCGGACTCAAATATGTTTATCTAATCAGTTAATTTGATAGGCCTTTGTTGATAGATACCACACAAATTGACTTTCAATTCAGGTTAGTTGATACTATAGCGTTAGTATGAGCAGTTGCCATGTGTACAATCAAAGGGTCACTATAAAACATGTAAACTATAATATTTATAAACACGATTCAATAGACATAGAAAAATCTTATAATGCAAAACGAAAAAACAAAAAACTAGCGATCAATCGCGACGCTCAACGCCACGCTCGAATAAGTAATGTTCCGAAACGAAGTCAGAACGGGCCACTAGTTTATTATAAAACAAATAAAAATTAAAAATAGACGTACATTGTAATTTTTTTCTCAAAATAACTTGGGGCGATCAAAATATAATAATAGAATATGATTGATTTTTTTTTATCTGTATGAACGGATTTGAATGCAAATTATTTAATCGTTTAATAGTATATAGGTCAGATTGTAATTGGAAAATATTTTATAGTAGCAAATTGAACTCTCCACGCGAGTGATCTGAGGGCCTTTACTCGCAACTTCTATACTATTTATAAAGAGATAACTTCTATAGACAACGACAAGGCTTATAGGTAAACCGAAAACACGAAACGCTTGCGCGATGTAATTGAGCACAGCGCCATCTATTGGTTCATTTCTGAATTACGGTCCTGTAGCGAAGTGAGGGCGAGCCACTAGTATAAATATAAAAGTGAAACTTAGGTATTAGGTAGGGGGCGGGAGTGACACAGCACAGACGCCCAATTCCCTGGGCTCACCCATAACCCTTACAAGATTATCGGACCGACCGCTCGTGTCGTTTTGTTCTGTGTCGATATACCTACTTCGAAACTAGTAATAAATTACTTTTAGCACAAAATAATGAGCTATTATTCTGAGCTAAAATAATTCATAGGGCATAATGAGGGTTATTCAAATTACAATCCTAAATTGGGCGTTCATAATCGGCGCGTTGGTAATGTTCAACATTGAAGATTGTGTACGTACATTGACGATGTGTACGTACTGATTCAAAGAATGTGTACGTACCTGATTCTCACAGTTGTAAGTGCTCGGCATTTTTCTGCGCCTTTGGAATAATGAGATCTTTGATGAAGAGTAGCTGACGCAGAGTTTGTCTACATAAGCAAATAAAATTAAGTGTTTGTCATCTCAACCTAGCCTCACCTACTTTTTCTTTTATGATATCGCGGGCTTTATGTGGAGGCATTTAACATAGTCCTTACTTATGTTTATACGCCCCTATGATTTAAAGCCTGCGACAAAGGGGGCAGCCGAGCAGACGGATCGCCTGATGGTAAGCGATTACCGCCGCTCATGGAGACACCAAAGCTTTTAACCCTCTTTTCTCTCGATGTAAACTAAATATCCTACTTATTTATGAATTTATCAATTGATATATTATACAGATATCAAGTTTTTAAACAACGACAAGGCAAAGCGAAACACTTGCGAGATATAATTGACGCCTAGCGCCATCTATTAGCACAATTTGGAAATAAGTCCGGAAGCAAAATGAAGGCGGGCCACTAGTATTTTGATAACTTAATTTATAGCTGATATCTCCCACATATGCAACATTAATTTCCCAGTTAGATTAGAGCATGTGTTCTCTAAGCCTATCTAGCCAGTTAGCTCAGACATTAATAGCCCAGTGGAATCCGTATAAACTGATTGTGATTCAAATCAGCGTCCGATAGGGGTCGCGTTACTGTCATTCAAAGTAAATTAGCTGCTCGGCTGTAGTGCCGCAGTTTTGGACGTTGTCCAAACATTCGGAGCGTTTATTGATTATACGGATTTGGTGTATGATGCAGATGTAGACGATGTTGCTTTGTTTAAGCATGGGATGGTGTTAGTGGACTATGATTGCAACAGCGACTAGTCCTTGACTGTAGATCGTAATGGGGACGAATCGTACCGCGTGAACAACTCCGCTAGACTGCCTACTGGAACTGAGTCCAGGTTGTTTAGAGACAGTGGTCTCACATCAAAAAATATCAATCAAGAAATTCCAACACCCAGAAGTTAGACTTGGACTGATTTTGATGGAAATTTGACTTAGATGAGGGTTTGTGCTGTGAGAATCGCTGGGGCACCATAGACTACCTTTGACAATCCTATGAATAAAAATTAAAAGCTCATTGCATGACATTTTTAGCGGGCATACTGTCAAATAAACCTCCACACCCTCGCCATTTCAAACCATTCTGGTCAAGCACTAAGCTTAGCATAATTACTTAAGCCTTTTATAAAAAGGTCAAAAACAGGTTGACGACCCGTTTGGCGCAACGGTTTGAACGCCGGTTGAGACGCAAGGGTCGCGTGTTCGACTCCCGCACTGTCACTGGTTTAGTTCTGGGTGTTTGTGGTTCCTTCGTTGTTTCTGGTTTCCATAACACAAGGGAAAACCTTAGTTTAGGACCAGGACAATGTATGTGATGTTGTCTCAATTTATTTAAGGGGTTGCTGAGGTTATTAAAGCCATACAACGCATTTATAGCAAAGTAATTTTCACACGAATCCTAATAATACATAAATCAAACCGTTGACCCGTAAGTTGTCACACAGGTGATAAAGATAAAGTAAGGCAGTAAAATGAGGTCATGCTCTGTGACGCGAGGCTAATAACTTTTTAAACGGATTCGCACGATCGAGCGGCTCGTACGTGCGCGTGCGTACGTGTGCTGCTGTTTATTACAACGAGCGTTCGTGCGGGAGATTTTCGAACGCGACAACTTTGCGAAGAATGATTTCAGTACATTTTTATAGTGACACATTAAGTTTATTGGCTCATCTCAGCCTGATTTTTCTTAGTAAAGAATTGTGTGATTAAAAAACCAATTATCAGGAGAGTTTACACAGCGTCTTGCAGAAGACTTTTTTAGAATACCTATCAAGCTTAAGCCGACCGTTTTAATTATAAATGTATTAGGACCTGTATTATTTTGGTGTTTGTGCAATAAAATCTATATATTACATCACGTCATCATCAGTCTGTTGCAGTCCACTACTGGACCTAGGCCTCTTCTAATGCGCTACTTGCATCCAGCTCTTGTCACTCTATCTGGCTTGAGGGCATACTACACCACGTCTACCGAAACGTGGAATCTATAATTATGCATTCATGAAACTGAGAAAAGGTAGTTTTGGCTCACAATTTAAATTTACAGCTACACATTAATGTACGTATGTATGTCTATACGCCAAATTTAATCAATCGATCTTCACTTTAACGCGAAATACATTAGGCTCAATTTCAGTTGAGAAAATTTCACAGCTTGTGGTGATATATTGCTGCCTGTAGCTACTAAGAAGATGGGTCTTATTAATAATAGTTTTAAAACTAAATAAAACGAAGTCCTCATAAAGCGGTACTGTTACGGTTCACGGGGCGGAAAATGTAAGGGAGAAACCGAACTCTCGAGGAACTTGTAGGTAAATAGAGCCGCGCTCTCTAGATTGCGATGCAGTTTGTTTTCATCAGAGGTAAATGAAACAAGGTTAGAGTGCTGCAGTTCAAACGAATAGGACAAAAATAGAAAGGCCGAGTATAGCAACATCGCCGTCTTGGTTGCCTTTCTTTTTATATATTTACTAGTGGCCCGCCCTCACTTTCGCTTCGGGACCGTAATTCAGAAATGAACCGAAGGATGGCGCTATGTCCAATTACATCGCGCAAGCGTTTAGCGTTTTCGGTTTACCTATAAGCCTTGTCGTTGTCTGTAGAAGTTATCTCTTTATAAATAGTTATAGAAGATAACATATTATTATTATTAGGAGCCCGTGATGTCCCACTGCAGGGCAAAAGGAGGCCTTTTTTCCATCTTCTCCGATCCTGGGCTGCGGAAGATCAGTCTTTCAGAAAAGCGTCTAGCTCATCAGGCCATCGTCGCCGTGTTTTGTAACCTAAGATAAAGACCATTAACTTTAATTTATCTATTCGTTAATGAAACGTGGCTCTTTCACGGATGGATTTCATATTTAATACTCTAGCCTAGTACGAGTACATAATCGAATGTTTGAGTATGTAGGTACACGAGATTTTGCCGCAACTTTTTCATGTAACACTGAGTTATTTTCAAAGTTATCTTCATCAGCATTAGCCACTTCCCTGATCTCTCAGATGTTTGTGATTACTTACCAGCAGGTGACAGCTTGCTCGTTTGCCGCCTCTAGTATAAAAAAGAAAAAAGTTATAAGCTTTTCCCAGACAAGATAATAAGTTACATCTAAGTAAATGGGATAAAATCTTGTCAACTAAGTAGGTAATTCGATGAAAGATGAAATATCAAGTTTTGCGTATCTGATCTGGCGAAAGATGATATGCTGACAAATTGGCGTAATTTGTCCTTAGATCCTGGAAGCTCCAGCTGACATGACAAGCGCTAAATTGCGCACGATTCTCTGAAGATGACGGAAATTAATTTAAAACAGGGGTTCCCAAACTTATACCTACTGCCTACGTAGAAAATAAACTTTTTTTAGCATCCCTATTTTTGTATTTGCTTAAAAACCAATCCTTATATTATAACCACACCTTCGAATGTAGAATTTTTTTTTCTGGATTTTTTCTCCTCTTTAAGCCTCCAACGCCCACAAGAGGGCGTTATCGCCCACTTTTGGAAAGTCTTATTAAAAGACGCGGCTAAGCAGCGGGTAATTGAACCGCCTCAAGTTCTTTAGATGGCTACTTCAAAATATATTTTAAGGAATTCTATTTCTAGTTAAAGGTGAACGTT
Source organism: Cnaphalocrocis medinalis (assembly GCA_014851415.1). Classification (NCBI taxonomy): domain Eukaryota; kingdom Metazoa; phylum Arthropoda; class Insecta; order Lepidoptera; family Crambidae; genus Cnaphalocrocis; species Cnaphalocrocis medinalis. Next base: position 5,664,888 of record CM026291.1, read on the forward strand.
TTTTAATTTCTTATAAAATTAAGAGTTCTTAAGCTTTCAAATCAAATTAAATTTCTTGTACTGGTTCAATTCATACACTTTTTTATTTGTGATCGGCTTGTTCTTGGCCCACAATAATGATTGTGATATGTAGATGATTTTCCTATATTAGAAGAACGAAAAATGTTGTCCATCAACATTTTTCACTAAGATTAGTACCACAAAAATAGACTTAAAAAACCACACAAAAATAGACTTAAAAAAACAGACTTGTTAGTGTTCATCACACGTATATTACAAGAAGGGATTACATCTCACCACTTTTGAAACATGATGCAAAGGCCACCGGAATCATTAGTATTGTTTTTAAACTATAGTTATACATATACAGGCTCATTATAGTACTACTAATTATTCTAGTGACTACAAAACAACAACTTTTAACAAGGAAATTGACAAAAACACCATTTTATCTTTGAGTAATATTTTGCCCAATTATAAATCACTGCCTCAATGATAACAGCAATGATAAAAAACTTTCCTTAATTAAAACTTATTAATAACTTTTCAAAAGGTCTGGGATTTTTTTCCACGCAATGCCCTTTTTCGAGTACGAACACAGTGCGAACTCTCTCCAGTAGGTATATCCTCTTCGGAATACTCTCAATGGTCAACGCTAATAAAGAAAAGTCGGTGGTAACACACAAATCTAAATCTGTGTGTTTATATCTCAATCATTTCAGAGCAGGATTCGGCAACTTGCGAAACGCCTTGAGGATCTAAAATCACACACTGATAAGTACATTTTTTTAATTCAAAATGGGCTTGCCTTTGTCTTCATACTGAACTTTAGAGTTGAAAAGTTGCCAATGATGGAGCGGGTTTACTCAGAAGTAGCCTATTCACTCTAGTTCAAAAAAATGAGGTTGTACTCATTGGGGAAAACAGGCGCAGGAAGGGTGCTCCACTCCTTGGCAGTGCACATCACGAAAAAGGACGAAAAGCATTTTTTATGCAAAATTCATTTTGATCTCTGGACTTTTATTTTAGAATGTGGCCGGCTGAATGTTTGTAAAATAATAAAATACTTACTTTATTTTTCTTAAAATAGATTCCTTCTAGAAGAAGTGTTCAACTTGTGAACTTGTTCAACTTGTGAATCCACTGGCTTTAGAGTGTCTATGAGTGACGACAATCCCTTACCATCAGGAAATCCGTCTGCTCGTGTGCTAGCTATCATATAAAAAACTGAGGGCAGGCAACTGGAATAAAAAAAGTACCTATTTATAGAACAATCCAGCGGCCGTATACTGTGGTAAGACGAAGAGCCCATTACGAATTTACTTTGCCCCTTGTTATGATATAATGACGCCACTTCAGAATTTGTAAGCGACACCATTCAGGAAGACAAAACACTTTAAATTATAAGACAAGCAATTTGGGCACTTAATATACAACAACCTAATACAACCTGAAGCACAGGTGAATTTATAACATTTCAGACTATTATTCGACGTCAGTTTTCAGGCTATTTGAGAGCAACGCAACTGGGCGGTCTAGTGATTTAAGTACCGGTCCGTGTTTTTTTTTTATGTGATAGGTAGCAGACGAGCAGGCGGATCACCTGATGGTAAGCAATTACCGCCGTCCATGAACACATGCAACAAGTGCGCTGCTAACCTTTTATCCCCTTCCCCTCCCGATGGGCCTCCGGTACCCTCACTCACTCGGCGAAACACAGCACAGGAGCTGCTTCACGCCGGTTTTCTGTGAGGCAGTGGTATCACTCCGGTCGAGCCGGCCCATTCATGCCGAAGCATGGCTCTCCCACAATTACTGTGATGTTGGGGTCCTGGGCTTCCGGGGCGAGCAAAAAGTATGTTTCGAATTTTAGAACATAGCTCGGGGTTGATCATCAGTCCGCATTAGACAAACGTGGTGATAAGATTAATCTGATCATAGCAGCGATGACTTGATTTCTATGATGGAGACCTTTGCCTTTTTATTCACGTCCGGCCACCACCGGAGGAGAGCCGGACCCCCCCCCCTCCCCCACCTCCCTCTGCCCTCCTTCCCGCATTGGAAAACGGCACCTAAAGTCCAATATGGGTAACTCCACGTGACGCCGTATGTAATGTACTTAAACTCGTAGGGTCAAGTACTTAAGATCGACTTTTCTTCAAGTTAGTTTCCTTTCTACCTCAACAAAAACGTAGTTATCTAACGCTAAGCCCGAAGAAGTTACAAGTACATGAAAAAAGTAATAACCTACATAGTAATGTCAAGAAATTACAACCGCGCTGCGTGTATCCACACTTCAAACAACTTCGTGCTAACGTGCCCGCTTCACTTTCCTGGTACAGCCCGAGCGAAGAAACCAATGGGCACTTTTTATTTTTAATAAATTCACACAACATCTCATACACTGACTTGACTCCGTGCTAAGTAGCATAAGCACTTGTGTTACAGATAACAGAGGAAACACAAGTAAGTAAGTAAACATTTATTGACCAACAAAAAACAGATACAACACAACAGTAGTAAGACACAGAATACATAATAAGAGGTAGGAAGATAAACGGAAAGATAAGTATATATATACCTAATACTTACTGAAAATATATAAATTACATAAAAACTGTTTAACGGTTTTAATAAAAGTCGATGAAATCCACCCTAATTAGTCAAATCAGTTAAGACAATAGACAAGAGTATTCACTTTTTATCAATGTGATATGTGCTACACGAGCAGACGGATAACCCGATGGTTAGGGATTGCCGCTATCCGTGTACCCCCGCTACACTAGTGGAATCAAAAGACTCGCAAGTTGGTAGCCAACTTTTGAACCTCCTTTCCCCCGAATTGGCGTCGGGTAACCTAACTCAGCAAAGCATAGAAGAGATGTTTAGGAAATCCAAAATTTTTTTAAGTTCTTAAAATAAATGGAACATTGTTTTCTTATAATGAAATGTACGGTGGCCTGCACATCAAGTTACTACAATCTGTCAAATTTCTTCAATCGAACTTCACTTTTATGTCAAACGTGTTTGGTTCTGAGGAATCAACTGAGGAAATTTGACAGATTGTAGTAACTTGATGTGCTGGCCACTGTACAAAAAATAACTAGGTAAGTACTTACAAATTAAAATACCTAGGTACCACTTTTTATATTGTGTAGTCGTAAAGACAGCATGCTTGTCAATGTAGATAGATACACGAGTAATACTAGCAAGGCGGTGGTGGTAGTTTTTGTCCTCCAATTTATTTGGTGGTAAGAGCGAAGATTGCACATGTATACAGGGTGTGCGGTGTAAACCGCTTGTGGGATGTGTGCGACTCACGTCCTCTCGCCACTCCGCGCTGAGCCCGCGCCTAATGATCGCGACCCGACCTCTGTAACTACCCATTGATCTTACCACACTAGAAAAGTATCCACTTGATATACTTACTTGCTATAATACATTATATGGTGTATGAGCGAAGGTAGCCCAGTGGACATCAACGCTCCTTCCGTACGGGAGGAGAGGAGCAGTAAATTCGAAAAAAAGCACTCCTGGATTTTTACCTGTATAGCCTAGTGTATCTGTGAACATGTTACATCCTTTTAACCACGTCTTCTACCAAGCATTCTGACTTTTGGGAATTCGCTTAAAAAAAACTTTTGGAATAAAGTCGATCACGCGACTTGCTCATTTTATATGGGGAGTCGAAAAAAAGATGATGAATGTCCAAAAGTTGTAGAAAAAATGTATACCCAGAATTGTTAGTAGAGAAATAGTTGAAGAGATGTACAGTCGAGTTCAAAAATATGTATACACTTTAGGACCTTGTCGCAGTAAATATTTATTGTGACAAGGTCCTAAAGTGTATACATATTTTTGAACTCGACTGTACTGAATATTGGCACATATATCCTGTATATTATGACATCCGAGATAACGACTCGCCGGTGAACACCTTCACTTTTGTTTTTTTTTTCAAATTGTGGATACCCAGAGAAGATGGGTTAATGATTCTGGAGCTGTAACCTTGATTCAGTTGGTCTGGTTTCTCTGCCTAAGGGTTGCGAAGGTCAGACGGCAGTTACTTCATTGTAAATTACCAACTACTTTTGGGAAGACCCGGATCATAGTCCAAGCTTGGCTCAAAACGTCAGCTTTACACGCAACTAGGAATAACTCGCAGAGATGAAAGGAATACATTATAATATTATATGATACCCACTCGCTCCATATTAATGTGTGTGAAGATATCCTTTGAGGTAAAACTGTAAATGTCCTGCTGAGCAGTTCGCACTACATTGTCTGGCATCAAAGAGAGCTTAAGAGATTGAGCATGCCGCTAAAAGTACCTAATATTGTTATGTGGGATGGGATATACCATTTTGAAGTTACTTACCACTTCGTAGCTTTCAGTGTGGAAACACAGGGCTCGAGGAGTCCCGATGCTCTCTCTCTTTTTTCTGAGACTTAGCTAAGCGCTTAGTTGAAGTCACGGGAGACCCTAAGGCTGGCAGCTACTTCGCCCAGCGAATTTCCATCGCTATCCAACGAGGTAATGCTGCAGCATTTTGGGTTTTAATTTGAATTTTTCTTTTCGGTAGTATCGTTAGCTTTAGATTCTAGTTATTGTGTCCAATAAATAATTAAATAACATTTTTAAGTTTATGGAGCGGACCGACTTCATACAGTGCCTGTGCACAAGCGCGTGAAACCCCTATTGCCTTGGCGCCTGTAGTGCGCCGCCGTAAGCTTCGCACACAGGGGCGGCGCGGTTCTGTTTATCATAGTAGGTTCACGTTGTTAAATATAAATACATGTACTATCGCACATGTACGTTTTTTTACGTTCGGAAAAAAATATTGAATCCATGCATTCGGATGCCCGAATGCGGAATCTGAATTCGGAAATCGAATTCGGAAAACGTATGTGTGCGGCCTCGCTTATACTCGTAACTTGATTGAAGAGCGTGTAACGCGAGAAACGGCGGCGTAGTTCACATTTTATCTGTAAACAAGGAATATCAATTTCACACAGCTCTAAATTTAATTTAATTTGGTCTAAATTAATGTTAAATATTTGCTGTGTTATAGGACGCCCGCGTGGTTGCGGTGTGCGGTATTACACCAGACGCCTGTTTTATCCTCGCGTAAAGAGCGAAATGATACGACGAAATTGTATACTATATCCCACATTGTTCACTATTTGAGGTGTGTATTATAATGATGAGGCAAAACTTTTAGTACAAAATGAAATACTGACTGTCACACGTTTGAAAAATTATTAAAAAATAAGAGCAGAAGCTTCCCGGCGAATTCACAAGCTTTGTGGAGTTCTAATCAGGTTGAAAGTACCTCCATCGTCATTCTCATAAAAATGCCATTAAGACTTTAACACATTCACGCTTTATCTAGGGTTTCTATGATCGGAAGTACAAACAAAAACTGCCTTTAATACATTAATCTTGAGGTTCTGCGATGTTTTGCTATAAGCCAATATAAAATGCTGTTACCTGCGCCTATATGGTTTAAGGAGTTTTGTTCAACGGAAGTCTGAAAACTCTTCTGCTTTGTAAATCATAAGTTTAATACAGTACTATTACTGACGAAGCAATATTCTTTAAAGCGCTCAAAGTACTTACCTACACTTTATCTAGAAAAGCATAAAATGTACTTAGTATGTTTTGCTCAACTTAAGATTTTACTTTCATATACAGTGTTGGTACTTCAACCAGCTCTCAGCGTTCAGAAAGTAAACGACTTGTACTTAATACAACTACGTACAGTGCTGGATAGAAAATATTAAACATTTTAACGTTATAATGAATATAGGTCATATCAATATACTCGTACCTAACATGCTTTTCGAGGCACGCCACCGGCAAATTCCAGACTTCAGACTGAATCACAGAATTTCTTAACTAAACAGCTCAGGTACTCATTTAAGACCCGACACGGGGATTTAACCTGGACTCTAAGTGCCCCGGGTCGGGCCAAAAATTTGTGCCTGAGTTTTTCTGTTCAGAAATTCATAGTGTCAGTCGGAAGTCTGGAAATTGGCGGTCTTGTACCTACCCCTATGCCTCGAAAAGCACGTTAAGCCATTGGTCCTCTCTTCGGTCGTGTCACACTGGTGTCCTATCGAATTAAGAAGGTAAGGGAATAGAGAGTGCACCTGCGTTTGCGCACACACTTGAGCACTATAATATATCCTGCAGTACGTGGCTGATCTTTAAGATTGGCCGGCCCTAGCCCGTAGCCGAATATTATCGGTTCGAGGATTTATTTATCATATTTCTATATCATAGTTCTTAGTTTTCACTAAGAACTTTTTTTATGATTATTACACCGCGAGCGTACTTTTCATCATCTGCTACATTTTAATAAATAGTTTCGCCGGCATACACCTGGGAAGTTGCCTGCGAATTGTAAGGAAAGTTGCGGGGAGACCTCAGTGCCACGTTTGCGTTTATTCAAATAAAAATGCATCTTAACTTTGAATAAATGGATCCCATCGTCTGTTGTGTGACAAAACTCGACAAGAAAATTATGGAGTGTTCTGTGGATGTAGAATGCTTCTTGAGAGTAGAATGAATTCACGTATTTTTCTATAGCTTCTGCTTGTAAACAGCGTTGGTTTTGGCATCTGGAGAGAATACAGGGAGAACAGAGCATACACTTGTTGTATCGGCTTGTACTATTAAGTATTCTGTGGTATCGCAGACCAAGATCACTACTGGTCGCTGAATCATCAAAGTAAAGTAATAGTAGTATCTGCTATCTCTATTGTTTATTTTCATCATTAGCACCATTACCAAACTAAAATTACACATTTTATACAACATTCCTTTTATAATTGCTGCGTCCTTATACAGGGTGTATCGGTGAACATTGACATCCCTTAAACCACGTATTAGACCACGATGAAGGCCCATAAGCCTTTTAAAAGGCATAAAATAATTGATTTTCCATTGTGTCTGCTGTCTGGGCGTTACGACGATAAATGTTCACAAATACATCCTATATATAAACTATGGCGTACTGAACTACGAGTACCTACCTACAACAACAAACATCCTACATACCTACTTAAGGGAGGTATGATTTATTAATTTATTCATGTATTAGCGGCATGCATAATAGAACATTTGGTTAATTAATCGGACAATATTAGCATACAGCGGAGATGTTGGCTTCCATTGGGAATAACTACCTGACATGAATCTCTTTACATTCGACAACTCTATATTGGCCGATAGCAGCTAGTGGTAGTAATATTGTTTTCTTTGGAAACTCAGTGCGAAAAAATATTAATCATCGAAAAAGATAAATTTACACCAGTTTTATTTTATTCTGCTGCAAAAGTACCTAAATCACACAATGTAGGTACATAATCAAGAATTTTGGCAATATTTTTAAACTTATACGAATTCTTAAACCTATTTTAAGTACTTACGAGTATATATAAAAGTCACTTATTTTCAGCTCACATTTTTATAGTAGGTACTTATTAATCGTCAACCGTCCATTTTTACTTGGGCTTGATACATATGCATATAATATAATATTACAAAATTATATCAACAAATATTTTTTCATTCAGTGTAATAGACGTAAAATAATATGATATTATGTTAACATTTACCACCTACTTACTGTACCTGCATTATGGATACAATAAAGATATTGAGTATTTTCACAACTAGTTACACACACACCTCTTTCACTTCGCACGGTTTTCCAAAACTATAAAAATAAAATTATACGAACAAAAGGTTGTATAAAAAGCAGTCCAACCAATACCTCGGTGTCCCAAAGTCTTGCTTGCTCCAAGTTCCATGCATAAACAATAGAGAGGAGCCTTCGTGAACTATGAACGAAAGATAATTTCGCTTTATACAAATTCAGTTAAGTGTAGCTAATTAAGGTCAACGACTGAGCGCGCAGTTCATTATCACGCTAAGTGGCTTCTTCATTAAATATCCATAGAACTCATTAGGAACTGTTATTAATTTTCCTACCTATTATTTATTGGAGACTGCTTTAATAATGTTTGTTTGCTGGCTGTTTTGAATTTAATTTGAGTTGTTATAATTTGAAAAAAAAAAATTTTAGTTTTAAAAATAGAATAAGAATCTTACGTGAACAATTATTATCAAATGTTTTATTCAGCTAAGGTGGCCAATAAGCTTACGGCCTGGTAATACACCACCATACACCAAAGAGGCTTTACATTTCGTGTAAAATAAGTAATATGGATGGATTGGAAGATTGCAATGTCAGAAACACTTGAAAATAACGAGTTGACTTATCTGATTTGTATTGTCAACATGACCCGTTTTTTAAAAAAAAATGTTTACCACAAAATACCTATAAATGTAGATTAACTTTACTAACTATGAATCAAAACAGTTAATCTAAAAAACAACTTATAAGACTGATTTTTATGGGATTCCATTCCATTCCGTGTAGGTCCAACAGGCTTATATGGATATAGATTTGCAAACAAGAATCAACCCTCATTTTGGATGAAATGGAGTTGCATGTTTGAATAGACTCAACTGAATTTTCTATATCAAAAGTTTAATTATCTAATTTTTTATAGGTAGTTTCTAGTTTGCACAACTAAATAAAACGAACTATCATACAACCGCGCTGTTAGCTTAGACTCAAAACCGAGCAGTCATCACTGCTGCGTCATACAGTATTTTAGCAAACTACAAACTGGATCCGACTGCTACGACCCAGACGGACTAAATGCGATCTAAATGTAAGTAGCTAACTAAAACTAACGATCGAGAAAGTGCATTAGTACGTAAGCGGCACATAATAAACGGTAACCGCATCTCAGCTGCAGCCCGTCTCGCTGGAAACTCGTTAGGTTCTGACGGAGTGTTGCCATTGAGTCTGATACGAAGGGGAAATTGAAAAATGTAGACGGTGAGTAAACAAAACATGGGCATAAATGATGATTTGCAAAAATAAAATGCTCAATAAATGAAGTGATAAAACCTATGGTTCTAATTAGTGATGAGACTCGAATATAACTTATTCGGATGATTCGAATCATGACGTTCCGAACTAGTTAGATTTAATGTCAATCGAATAAATTCCTGATTTGAATCAGTATCTTTGATATGACTCGTTCATTGACAGGGAATTTTACCTAAACGACGTGCTCTACGCACATTAAATTCACTTAGATTTTTGTTTTTACTGTGAATAATTAAAGCATTTTTTTTTATTTTATAGTATGAGGAGCTAACCTCATACCTATACTAAACAAAATGGGCATAATATTGTTAAGTTGCTGTCTCTACAAAAGGATAGGACTTCATTTCAAATTTGCCTTACAATTTTTTATCTATTACCTTTTCATGAGCTGATCAGATATCAATAAGGACGCTAGCAAACACTTCCAGTTTTTTTTTATACTAGAGGCGGCAAACGAGCAAGCGGGTCACCTGCTGGTAAGTAATCACCGTCGCCCATGAACATCTGCGAGATCAGAGAGGTCGCTGATGCGTTGCCGGCCTTTTAAGAAGGAGTACGCTCGTTAAACAAAACACTAAACTTTTTAAATATTTTGTATAACAGTTATAAAATCGCATTAGGTACCTAAGTCTGATAAGCTGGCAACTCCTTTTCTTCGGTGGTAATATCATTACGTTTATTATGACAACGTATTTACGGCGCTTTAAATTTGATACGCTTGTTTACAAGTCTCAGGCCCGTATTTGTTGGTATCATAAAATTCCTAGAATATTACCGAGTATTATAGGAAATAAACGCTCTCTCAGCCAAAATAATTTTCTACATTACATAATACCTACAATAACAAGTAAGATAAGTAATTTTATTATTTCAAAAACAGACTTCGTTATTGGGCTACGGATTACTGAACCATTGCAACAATTTATTTACCACACACTCTAAATAAATACAACATTTCATCATCAGAAACACAAATTACAATCTGAACTGAGTGAAATTAAATACGAGTACCTATATTAATTAAATATCACTGCATACACACACCAACATTCATAATTAAAAAAATATATATACTTAACTGCATTTTTTTCTTTTATTTCGCTTGTATTGTCCGCAAATCACACAGGAAAATAATACAAAATAAAGATAGGCTATTTTACTAAACCGTAAAATAGTCAGAATCGTAACTTGCGATTCAGATTATTTTTTATGGTTACCTTCATATAGATATACATAAGCCATTATTAATGATCGATTGCGCCATTTCTTTTTTTTTTGCAGAAAAGCATAAGTCCCCAATTGCATGATTTTAATAGTAAAGTACCTATGTTTTTATTTACTTCAGGTATCATCATAAGTTAGTTTGTAGGTCCTAACATATGCTACATAGCGTACCTGTAAGGTACTACGTTGCTTACCAAATTATTTCATTGTATTGCATCAATGCACTAACTGTACTTAAATTAAGTTTATTTGAAGAGTTGAATTTTGCCACATATGCTCGTACATCTAGTTTAATTTATAGCAATCTAAGTTTCAGAGTTAGTTAAAAATTTTAGTTAAAGTCGCTGGTTGAAGTCAAGGTAATAAAAGCGCGATTTCTGCAGAAATCCCTCCAGTGAACTAAATATTTCACCATTTACATTTAAATACTCCTCGTTCGCGATAATCCCAGAAATTACTGAGCCGATTCACTAATTAGTCCGCGGGGACGTGTTTCACGAAGCGCATATAACGTGTTAATTTAGCTGGTATTTAAGTGTGCTCAACTGGCATACATTGTCGTGCAAGTGAACATTGAATTGTGACTGAGAGAAATGTCGGTTTTGGTTTCGGCCACTTTCGGCCAAAATGTAACGCAATTTCGGCTTTAGCTGAACCTTTCAGTCGTTTTATTTTTCTTCAAGCATTTGTATCGAGTTAATTAAGCTGGCAATTAAGTGTACTCAGTAATGAAAGTGATAAAGAGAAATGTTGGTTATGGTTTCGGCCACTTTCGGCCAAAATGTAAAGTCGCATTTTTTGCTTCGGCATAACAAGTGAGTTGTTTGTATGTTGATTTTTAAAAATAAATTGTTATTATGTACATCGTACATAATATCCCATTGTCTTTCAGCACACAGGCCCGAGACAATTTAAAATGTATTTGTATTCTGAGTTGACATGAACGGAAATCGAATGCAGAGCCACACATGGGCGTCACCCAACGCCGCTCCTTAGCCGCTACGTCATTATTTCCACAAGACACTATACATTTATATTTTTACAAAACAAGGATAGAAGTTACCAGATTAATAATTTAATTATAAAACCAATTTATATTGAGCCTGTTTCACCGACGTAAAACGGATTAGTTAACTAACTTGCTAATTGATTGAATACTGATTGAGCATTCCAAGCCGAAGCCATATTTTAGATACTACATTTCGTTACTTTATTATTTATAAATTCCAAAACTGGTGAAGCAATAAGGCTGTCGGATTTATTCTAAATACCTTTTGTTTCGAAATTAGAATATTGGATTAAGCAGACGTATAAAGCGAGGCAAGTAAATTTATGTTTTTGGGTTTTTAGCTCTTTATACTTTTTATTTATAACGGATACGAAAGGCTAACTTCTAGTGCCGGCTGCGGAAGCATTGCCAGTCTTGTAGAAAGATATTGAACTCATTCTCTTGAGGGCTCCATATTTTTACCTAACAGTACCTACAGTGCTGTACAGGTGTGCGGAACATTGCTAGTGCTACGGGATTTTTTTAAGGAAATGGCACAATAGGATACGACTATCAACGGTGCTTCGTGCTGCGTACTAGCGTAATCCTAGCGTGGGCACAAGGGTTTACCTAACCTAACCTAACCAGTATTTTTGTGGTGATAATATTGACTTGAGAAGTTAGGATAGAGCAGTGATGAGCAAAAAAATCTTTGAAATTCTCCAGTTTTCCCAGCTATAATTGATCTCGTGCCGAAAATTGCTTTAGTATTTAAGCGTGTCACGTTTAAAAATACGTTTCATCTGGATTTACCCTAACCTTACAACTTTAAGAACTAAGTTAGACGAGAAATCTATTTGAATTCCTATTCCACAAAAAGTCTCCAGCTTAGTCGACTTAGACATCATTAATCCAATCTAGGCCAATCCCTACCCAAAGTTTTAAAAACTTGGACCTAACTAAGTAGCTGCGGATAGTTTTAATTAGCTATGGGAGACAAAGTAGCGCCGGGTGAAGCATTATAGTCGCCGAGATAAAGAACCACTAACTTAGATTATGGCGTTGGAACTGGCGAGGTAGATAAAAGATCAAAGTCTTGAGGTGAGAGCAGTTTTTACCTCGCTCTCCCCTGAGCTTTAGTTGTAGAAGAGGAGCTATGATAGACCTGTTTCTAAAGGAAAAAGATTTAAGACAAAATTAGCCCAATATCTCATTGAAGATGAAACCTTAGTTTAATGTATGTTTTGTTTTTTTTTATTAAGTAATAGTGGAACTATTTATTGTTGTGTTTTGAGTGGTCCTGTGTCTGTGTAATTGTGAGTTTGCGACGGCGAACATTTAACATTGTAGCCTTTAGTAGTGTTCTCATGTAAGTGACATAGATAATAAGTCTTAGTGAGAATAAAAATCTTTAAACCTAAACCTAAGATGGAACTTAACCAAAAACTTAAACAAAAATCATACAAAATCTCAATACTTTCGGTAGTAAGTAGCTTAAACATTTGTGTTACTTACAGATATCAGACAACAGAAAAATACAAATAGGTATAACACTTAAATACTTATATTACACCCAGACAACGAACAAACACAAGTGATCATCACACGAATGTTTGTCAAGGGTAGAGATCGAATCTACGACCTTTAGTGTATGAGGCTGGGTCTCTAATGCGCTATCGGGCCAGTCAATTGAAATGAAATAATTGCAAATAAACATTGTTCCTTAAATAGCGCTTCCAGAGGTAGGTACTTAATTGAAAAGGAACGTGCCAAAACGACAAACGTGCTTTTCTGAGATGATGGCAGTCAGACATTCGATATGGCCAAATAATATCTTCTGTATGTATAAAATTAATGCCTACTCTGACAAAATTATTTTTTTCACGCCTAACGATGTTGCCATCTTATTACAAGATAAGACCGCCTTATTCTACGTTGTACTGCTCTGCTGTTGTTTCACACATGTATTATATTTCTGTGCAATAAAGAATATTTATCTACAAGCTTATTGATGACATTAATAATAAGAACAGTCGTGTTATTGCATGCCGATAATATTCGGTTAAATGTGAGAAACTTAATAATAATTATAATTGAATAATAATAATCGATGTACCTATTGTAACTACATTTACCGCAATAAATGATTTCTATTCTATTCTATTCATATTATACATGGAGGTATTACTCGTATTTTACGAGTACGTAAATTGATGGACTATAAAATCACATAAACTCGAACGTAAACTTTTCATTTCAATGTGTATTAACTTCATTTCAAAAAAAATCACTTGCCGTCAACAAAAACGCTACCTCATATTTCTGAAAAAAATCTCAATTCCTCTGCTTGTAAAATAGTGAAAACGTTAAGGGACATTAGGTTATTAAGTACACAGAGTCTATTGAATTTGTCTGAATAGCGAAGGAAATTAGCCAGTACAAAATCTAGATGGTCTCAAGTTGAAAAGTTAAATCTCTTTCAATGTAATTGGAAAAAGTTGATCGACCGATACCTATTGCATTTTTCTAATTAATTAACAATCAGTTTTTTACTTACTTTGAACATTTATCTCCGTCCACTGTTCCAAAAATATTCATTTGTTTTGGTCATTAAATAAAACCAAATATCATCAGTTTTTATCAAATTTCAATATCCTCCTAAGGCCCGACACAGCAGACACGATAGAAAATCAATTGTTTTATGCCTTTTAAAAGGCTTATTTACCTTAAACCTATAATGGTACCCAGTTTAATAGAACCGTGTTCCGAAAATATCTTTGACATTTAGTTAAAGTGCTGTCCTATTTTACTTCCATTACGCTTACATTTTATATTGTCTCTGATCTTTTACCTTTGAAGTTTAACATCTCTCGCAGGACCTATCTTTCTGTAAAGTAAGTACCTAATATAAGGCGATTATTTATGTTTTACTTCCTTTTAAGAGCTAAACTTACAATATTAAATACGCAAGAAGGCTAAGAATCAGGTAATGGAAGGGCTTGTCGGAGGGGATTCCAAGCAGACACTTGTAACGTGGCCTACTTTGTATGAAAAGTTGAATTTATATTCGAATTTCTAAAAATCATAGAACAAATGTTGTTCAGAATATCTGGTAGATGACGGGGTTAAAGGGATGTCAATGGTGGCATGTTTTTATGATAGCCATTAAAAGAGGGAGAAGTTTAGTAATAACAGTACGTTAGCAAGTACATACTGCTATTTTTAATCAAGTATATAAGTATTGCAATTGTATTTGACCCCCTTATTGTTTTCCAAATCTTTGGGCAATGTTCCAACACTGGCTCTATTACACTACTTCACTGCAAAATTGCCGAAAGTGTGTAAGGCGAGTAAGACAACATAATATTGTATAAAAATGTAGAATAAATAAACAAATTCCGTACTGTTTGTGTAACGAATACCAGACAAAGGAGGAACTAAAAACAAAATACACTCTGATAATGCCATCACAAGTGTTCACCACACAAATGTACCTACGAGTAAATCAAAACCTAATGAAGTGGTTATCTTCTTAATATTCTTAAGTTGAGACTGATCTAAAACTCTTACTAACCCAAAGTTGCCATATTACTTCATCATAAATTACTGAAACCTAATATCTCGGTGGCACTTCATAAGGCTATGTTACTAGAAAGTTTTCTAATAAAAAATAATCTTGCAGAATTATACCCGTAATTTAGAGATTCGAACATTAAAAAAGTTCTTCGATGAATTACATTCTCGGGATAAATTGGGCAGACTATTGAATTATATTCGACATTATTTGATCACATATTTTACAAAGAATGTCTTTATTGTTTGAAATTTTGGGGCTACGAACGATAATTCAAATCGGTTGAAACCAACATAATATCAATAGGAAAACATTAAAAATTACACAAATAAAATTGTTTTATGCGGTATGATAACTGACTTGCGAGACTTGGTATTTTCGACAACTATTGTTATTTAAGGGTTAATCTTTTCACACACTTTCAATTTTGGCAAACAACTCAAAACTAGAGGTATACCAATCGCATTTTGCGAACTACTCGTCTCTCGTTACTCTAACATTTTTCTTTCAAATGTCTCTTTTACAGATTGCAGATACGGAGCTTTGCTAAGAAATACACTTAAATTCCCTTTCAAGGAAATAAAGGATCTATTCTGAAGTGTGATCGATCAACGTGAGTAATCCGAGGATGTGTACCAAGTCTTCGATTCTATTTCTATCATTTGTATCGACCGTTTCAAATGTAACAGATAGGTTCCTAGATATTTCACTAAAAAAAAATGAAGGCGCGATAAAAACGTTACTGCTCAAAATATAAATAAGCAGCGGGTGTGGGCGCCTCAGTATTCTTGACGAGAGGTCGTTAGTTTGAACCCTAGCTCGAGAAAGGACTTGTAATATGATACACTTTTGCTGGTAACAGGGTTTGTAAAGGATTACGAAGTAAAGATGGTTATCGGTTTAGGTACTGGGAATCATACGCACGCTAAGATGAAGAAGAAAATGAGTGTGGTGACTAAAACGAATAGTGCTCTAAACTTTTGTCAGGGCTAAGTAGAGTAAAAAGTTCTTAAGTAGGAACTATTTCGAGCGTGAAATTAAACTAGAACACATTCAGAATTGAATAACGTACGACATTCAAATCTTCAAGAAACGAGGCTATACCTTCCTAAAAGGCCGGCAACGCATCCGCACTCCTTCTGGTGTAGCAGATGTCCATGGGCGGTGGTGATCTCTTACCATCAGGTGACCCGCTTGCTCATTTGCCTTCCTATAAAATAATAAAAAAAAACGTTCAATTGACCTAGCTTGCTACTTCTTACTCATAATTAACTTTTTACAAAGCCGCAGTAAAAAAATCAAAGACTTTCATTAAAGCAACGCAATTTCAAAACTTCAAACACATATTTTCTTTGCTCCAATTTCGACTGGCAAAATTAAATTTCTTAAAAGCCTATTATCGAAGTTAGTCTTAATTAAGGAACAACGCGGCAATAAAATAAAATGATGATGAATATTGTTTCAAAATTACAAAATGTTTAATCGTGGTTTTTTGTCATCGGCTTATTAAAAGACCGTAGTATGTATGCACAGTCAACTCCAAAAATATGTATGCACTTTAGGACCTTGTCACAATACATACGTATAAGAACGACTTCTACTTTCTTATACATTATGTATTGTGACAAGGTCCTAAAGTGTATACATATTTTTGGAGTTGACTGTACAGACAGAGTGACGGCTGCAAAACACTTTATATGATTTTTAGTGATATGTGGCGACCAGACGGATGAATCTCATTGTAAGCGATTGCCGCAGCCCATAGACACCCGCAACACTGTTGTGTTGTAGTAGAGTTACAAGTGCGCTGCCTACCTTTTATCCCCTTTGCTGAGTTCCCCTGAGTGAGATTACAGGATGCCCGATAGGGGTATCGGGCATTATGTAACCTCACTCACATTCCCGCCGGTCCTCTTGACCTGGCCTAATAGTCAGAAGATGACATGTTTCTTACAGCATGGTACAGAAAGGTATTTTAGTTATAGTCTGTATTTTTCTAGCCTCTCTCCTCAAACGATGATCCGTAACTTTATGAAAGGAGAAAGAACACATTTCCTTTTTTGGGGTGATTTATTTGAAAAAATATTCATACGAGCAGATAAAAGACTTAACGAGTTAAACAACTAAGTCTTTGTTACTCCCCGAAGCAGGATTTCCATACCGCACGCCGGGATATGACTGCATAAAAAAGACTTCCCAAGTCACAGGTGTTTTACGGCGTTTTTCAACTCTATCCAACTGATTGCGAAAGTTTTAGAAAATCCAGTCTGAACTTTTCGTCAGACTTGGCTTCCTACAGATAAAACTCTGAAACTAGATTAATATTTACACTTGCGAGAAAAATCAGAATCTAGATGTAATATAGTAAATAAGTAAGTAAATTCTCCAACGTAGTGTAGGACGACCTCAGGCCAGATGGAGTGACGATCTGCTCAAGAGCGCTGAGAGGCCTATGTCCAGCAGTGGACTGCAACAGGCTGATGATGATGATGATGAAATTCTTCAACAATATTCAGCTACAGCGACCAATCTTAATGATCAGCCACGTATGCTTGATATATTACAGTGCTCAAGTGTGTGCGCAAACACAGATGCACTATCTATTGCCTTACCCTCTTTTAATTCGATGGGACACTAGTGTGACATGACTGAAGAGAGATTGGGCGTAAGACCAACGGCTTAACTTCTTTCTGAGGCACGGGGGTACAAAACCGCCAACTTCCAGATTTCGGGCTAACACTAAGAATTTCTGAACTAGTAAAACTTAGGTACAAGATGTAATAGACAGTATTTGTAAAGAGGTAAATTATTAATAGAGATTAACAAATATTGTATCGTATCGTCGTTGTATACATATACATCCTGTATATCCATTTCCCCAGACCTAATATTATGAGTATGTACAGAGTGACGGCTGCAATGATATGTGGCAGACGACCAGACGGATGAACCTCATTGTAAGCGATTGCCGCAGCCCATAGACACCCGCAACACTGTTGTGTTGTAGTAGAGTTACAAGTGCGCTGCCAACCTTTTATCCCCTTTGCTGAGTTCCCCTGAGTGAGATTACAGGATGCCCGATAGGGGTATCGGGCATTATGTAACCTCACTCACATTCCCACCGGTCCTCTTGACCTGGCCTAATAGTCAGAAGATGACAATATGTTTCTTACAGCATGGTACAGAAAGGTATTTTAGTTATAGTCTGTATTTTTCTAGCCTCCTCCTCAAACGATGATCCGTAACTTTATGAAAGGAGAAAGAACACATTTCCTTTTTTGGGGTGATTTATTTGAAAAAATATTCATACGAGCAGATAAAAGACTTAACGAGTTAAACAACTAAGTCTTTGTTACTCCCCGAAGCAGGATTTCCATACCGCACGCCGGGATATGACTGCATAAAAAATCTTCCCAAGTCACAGGTGTTTTACGGCGTTTTTCAACTCTATCCAACTGATTGCGAAAGTTTTAGAAAATCCTGTCTGAACTTTTCGTCAGACTTGGCTTCCTACAGATGAAACTCTGAAACTAGATTAATATTTACACTTGCGAGAAAAATCGGAATCTAGACGTAATACTCGTATAGTCAATAAATAAGTAAATCCTTCAACCGATATTCGGCTACGGCGGCTAATCTAATCAATGCTCAAGTGTGTGCGCAAACACAGATGCACTCTCTTATCCTCTTTTAATTCGATGGGACACTAGTGTGACATGACCGAAGAGAGATTGGGCGCAAGACCAACGGCTTAACGTGCTTTCCGAGGCACGGGGGTACAAAACCGCCAACTTCCAGATTTCGGGCTAACACTAAGAATTTCTGAACAGTAAAACTTAGGTACAAGATGTAATAGACAGTATTTGTAAAGAGGTAAATTATTAATAGAGATTAACAAATATTGTATACTCGTATCGTCGTTGTATACAGATACACCCTATACCATTTCCCCAGACCTAATATTATGAGTATGTACACTTGTACAGAGTGACGGCTGCAATGATATGTGGCAAACGACCAGACGGATGAACCTCATTGTAAGAGATTGCCGCAGCCCATAGACACCCGCAACACTATTGTATTGTAGTAGAGTTACAAGTGCGCTGCCAACCTTTTATCCCCTTTCCCCCCTATCGGGCATCCTGTAACCTCACTCACTTGGCGTAACAAAACATTCTATTTAGTTGAAGATAAACCACGCCGAAAGAACAAGTGGAAACGTCACGTCTAAACAACACATAAATAAGGCAGATGATGTATGAGCGTCTCCTTTGGGACCCAATGTGCGGGACGCGCCAGGGTAAGGCCAGAACACCCGCTAGGGATAAATATTTCATCTAGGACGGCCTCCTCAAGGGAGTAGAATGGTGGGTTCAGCCTGAAAGAAGATTGGAAATGTGATGATACCAATATCTGATATTGACTGTACGGTATGCTAGTGAGTAAAGTATGGGAAAGTAATATGTATTTATCATCCCAGCGTTCGGTTATCGCCGATCTTAGTGGTCGGCTACTTTCGCAGGACATGTTGTAGTTCTCAAACGCAAATAAGCGAGGGCTAAGATAGCGACGTTGTGACTCCTACATCATCATCATCAGCTTGTTGCGCAGTCCACAGCTGGATATAAGCCCTCTCCTAATATTCGCCTTCCGATCGATTTTTCGCTACTCGCATCCAGCTCTTGCCAGCCATTTTGCGCACATCGTCGCTCCATCTGGCCTAACAGATGACCCCAAAGCCGTCTAAGAAAAAAGTTATATGACTTCCATCAAAAGTATAACTAACTGGTAGGCTGGCTAGTCGCAGGGTCCATGTAATTAATGATTTTTCTTTCGTAACTAATGTCCCAATTATCATTAAGAAGACGGGTGAAATTAAGCGGGGAAGGCTTAAGTTAATATTGCCGTTGTTATGCAAATCACTTTCGACCAAATTTATCACCATTAAGGATTAGAAATGTCTGAGAAGGGGTGATTTAGTGGGTATTTGGGGCTGTCGAATGTCCCGTTATTTAAATATGGATAAAGACTTATCGGTTGGATTTCCCTTCCAATCGTTTAAGAGCCGTGTCCGTGACCTTTGTTTCAATTAGAGGGATCAGGAGCAAGGTGGCTTAGATGTTAAACTTTTAATTAAACTATTATAAAAGATACCTAATAAAAAATCAACAATGATTAGCTTACAACATTTTTTCTTTTTATAGTAAGTTAATTCAAAAGTCAAAAGTTGCGGCAGAGTAGAATCACCAGGCGCACGGTTTGTAAATAAATGACATGCACTCATATAGGTACCTTCTGCGATCGCTGCTCGGTGTATGTCTGTCATACGCCACGCAGTCTCGACGTTACCAGTGGAAGATCTCCCTAAGCTATTCCGGAGCCTTCAGACAACAACTGGAGACGCTGACGAGTTGAAACAAGTAGAGAAGAAGCCTTGCCTTAAATAAGTATTTTTCCGTCGGGAGTATTTAAAAAGAAAACAAATATTCTATAGGTATTTGAATTGTCTCCGCGACTAACCTAAACCCTCAATCTTCTGCAATATAAACTGCCTACAGATATTATCACTTTGCGAGGTCCGAATTGTTACCAAAGATCCTGAATGTTGTTTATCTTTACAGGAATTCATACATTAGTTACGACCCAGCGGCCGGGCATCACATTCCATGCCACCCCAATTTATGCGGAACACAGATTAGAAGCTCGAGGGCACCCGAACTTTAGATGGGACGATGATTTCCGAAATTGTTTTCGAACAGGGAATAAACACGAAGATGCGCCATGAAATTATTGAAAACCCCATGGATTTAACATTAGAGCCGTAGTCATCTCGTTACAATGATTTGTTTTTATTTTAGAAAGAAAGAACGACGAAAGAACTTCGCAAACCTTATACAATGGGACACAAATGAAAATTCTTAAACATATTTATTTTCAACTCCAGCATGTAATTGGTGTCCACTGAGCAAGTAATCACTATGTTGGTGTCAATAAATAGACTATAACAGTGTTTTTCAACCTGTGGGTCGCGACCCCCTGGGGGGTCGCGAAGCTTCTGTAGGGGGGTCGCCAGAGGTCGGGTACTTTAGAAAAAAAAAACAATCGTGCGTACGTACCGTATGGCGATGGAATGAATATTGGTAATTCAGTAACATCCATACTAATATTATAAATGCGAAAGTAACTCTGTCTGTCTGTCTGTCTGTCTGTCTGTCTGTTACTCTTTCACGCCAAAACTACTGAACGGATTTAAATGAAATTTGGTATACAGATGATCTAGACCCTGAGAAAGGACATAGGCTACTTTTTGTTGCGAAAAGGGGGTTGTAAGGGGTTAAAAGGGGGGTAAAAAGTTACTTTTCCACGCGGACGAAGTCGCGGGCGGCCGCTAGTACACACATAAATGATAAAAAAAACCGAAGGGTCAAGGGGGTCGCGAAATATTTTTTTATTCCAGGGGGGTCGCATCATGAAAAAGGTTGAAAAACACTGGACTATAACATTCCGAAAATAAAAATGTAAATCCATAAACTTAGAAAAAGAAGTTTGTGTCAAAGATTGTTTTCGGCCAGGATTTAATCTTTATATCTTTTTATGTAAGTTTAAAAAAGGATTGGATATTATTTTGGTTATGAAAATATTTATAGGTCACTTACCCCATAAGATGTGGTATTATTTGTATTTCATGGCATGGAAATTCCTATATAATTCCTAAAAGGTTCGTTGTCACGTCTTTCTTGAATAATGAAACATTTTTCTAGTTTCTATTGTGTAGGGGGAGTCCGGGATACTTGCTCATATGGGATACTTGAGCCACTTCCAATATAAACTTGAATATTCGCGCCAGCGACGGTCAAAGACGTGTTCACGGTTGCCGTTCGCCAACCAAACACGTGCAAGTATCTTGGGAAAAAACAGAGACACGCGACTGCTAGTGGCAACAAGGTGATTTCTGCGTGCCGGGATAAATATTTTTAACTTTACGTTTTTCATCATTACTTTACCATTAATGAAGGTACGATCTAGTAACCATTGTTATTGTATTGTGTGATTAACGTGTTGAAATATTTGTACAGTGGTATATTCTTGTGAAGTGTCGATTTTAAGATATCACAAATAAATTTGCTACGGGTAGGGTGTGGAATACTTGAACCAGGTTGGTGTAGGGATACTATGACCCGCGCTCGAGTGCGCGGCGAAGGGCGAGGAGGGGGGGAAGACGCCGAACAGTTGCGCGGCATCTCCCTCAACTTCAGCGAGGAGGCCAGTCGGCAACCGGTGCGGGGGCACCGGTGTCGGCATTGCACAGGTCCTCCTCTGCAGCCCGGTAGGGACGGTTCGGTGCTCCCGGCCGCCCCTATCACTCCCCCCACACCATCGGGGGGGAGTAGTGTCGGGCCCGCGCTGTAAGCGGGCTCACGCCTGGGGAGGGACGCGAAGGGAGGCTTCTCAGCCAGATTCTCGTGTCCCCTCCCCACTCAGGCGTATGACGGGAGCACCCCTGGAGTTTTAGTCGGTAGGCCCCCGCGTGTCAGGCGGGGGAGAGCCCGACATAACCCGTCCGCCCCCCGGCGGCGGGTATGCGTAAGGCATTTCTCCAGGGTGATCAAAAAAAAAAAAAAAAAAAGGGATACTATGATATAGAAACTTTTGTCATTTTGTTGCGTGATTATTATGTTAATGTGTATGTACAGTGGTTTGTTGATCTATTTTACTTATACTGTTTGTAACATAAGGAATAACTTTTGTGCATTTCGTTTATATGTTTTTGTTTTGTTTAGTTGCTTAATATGTAAACTTTTGATGGTGATTATAGTCAATAAATTCTATTTTAATTTTAAAAGGGTATTTTATAATTGTTATCCTTCAAAAAAGAAGGTGTGGTCAACAAATCTCCTATCTATGGTCATATATCCCCACCCCCCCTGATCAACTATCCCATAGGTTAGGGATAGTTAAACCACTTTCCACTTTTTAAAAAAAGTTAATTACAATTTTAACTATTTAACTTTTCAAAACTTTTTTTATATTAAAGTGTGCCTGTTTCCCTAAGCCATTCATTCATCCGTTAAATAAAGAGCATAACGCAATATATACAAAAATATTAATCATAGTGTAAAAGGGGGTTCAACTATCCCGGACTCCCCCTACCACAAACAACTGAGGTCTACAAGCGTCTATAATAATTACCTAAAAAGAAAACAACAGTCCTCAGACAAATAACTCGGTGACATTTATTAGGTTACGAAGGGCACGCGTGTCGCACCACTTTCTTCGGCCCTAAACTGATTTCGGCGAAATCGGCGGCGGTATTTTAGCCGCTTTGTCTTCGGAACCTATCACAATTCCCTTAACTCATTTTTCCCGGATAAATTCAGTTAAAACAAACAGCCTCGAGAGATATGTGGTGTGTTTAGTTTTTCAGTCAGGTTTTGGATTCGTGTTCGTGTTTTCGAAAGCTTCAGTGAGTGTTTATATTTGATTTATTGAAGAGAGGATTCTGCGATATAATGTAGTGATGTAGAATATTTTCCCTGTTAAATGATTGGAAAGTAATTATGCATTAAATACCGTTTACGTATGTACAGAAAGCAACACATCAGGTTACCACAACGTGTCAAATTTCCTCAATTGATATTCAACTTAATATGGCTGACAGTAAGATGAGAGCCGATTGAAGAAATTTGACAGTTTTGTATACTTTGATGTGTGGCTGTACCTACTCCGGTATAGTCTTTCAGAGTAATTGGAAACCAGTTCATTCAAGAGCCTACCCTAATTTGGAAACGTTAATCAAATTTAGAGTTATTCAATCATCAAAGTTGTTCAGTAGAGCTGTTAAGATGCTCTAGGTTTGAGGAGACCTGCTTAAGAGGATAGAACCCAAGTTTGTGTCTGAGTACAAGACCGCAACATTTGGGATTTTGCTGCTAACGAGACAGTTGTATCACAGTAGTAGGTTAGTCAGTAGAAAAAGTCTCGATGATCCTTATCCTAGTGTTGCTAGCACGAAACGGAAGCAAGAGTGGCAGTATGCTAGACGAGCTGGGCTAATGTTGATCGCAAGTAAAGAGCTCTGCTCGGATGTGAAGTGTAGAAATTAACGAGCCTATCATAATATCAGCCTGTTGCAGTCCATCACTAGACACAGGCTTCTCCCGGGCATCCATAGCTCCTGCCAGCCATATTGCGCAAATCGTCACCGAGGGCATCATACACTACTTTTACTGAGACATGGAGCCCAATTCTCGTGCACTCGATACATCGAATGAGAGATTTCCATACATTCGTTCATTGATGTTTAATTCGATGTATATCGAGTACACGAGAATTGGGCTCATGGTCTCCACTCCGGATTTCGTTTACCCCAGTGAATGTAATTTTGCGGCCGAAACAGACACGTCGCACTTTATGTATTTTTTTTTCTATATCTACATTTGAATTATATAGATTTGTATTTATAAGTGTGTGTAAGATTAAACTCAAAAACTAGTTTTAGCTTACTTTAAATTAAAATAATATAGCTTACATATCAGAATTTGTAATTGTTGTTGCCTATGAGCGGCGGTTACCACTTACCATGTGGGCTGCAAGCTCGTCTGCCTACTTCAGCAATAAAAAAAGGATAACATAGGTATGTATAGGCTGCAATTCATAAAAATATAATTATTGTATACATACATATATCAAATATATAATCCAAAATGCGGGAGCATAAAATTGGACTGAAACTTTATAAATTGATGATGGCAAATAAATACAATAGATAGTAGAGTTTTATAAGGTAACAAAAAAATTTGACAACCAGTTAACAAAATTACATAACTCGATTGTTACAAAACGAAACACCAATTTATTAACAAGTTTTGCTCGCTCACGGCGCTAAGCGTTATCAGGCCACAGTTCATTGGGTTCCAATCTGGTGCAGGCGGCATCGTGACGTAATGCGTGACGTCACAAATCGCTTTATCGGATACAAGCCTAGACACTGATGATAATGAATGAAGCGCCGGGTACAAGTTGCTTCGTTTCTGGAGATAAGAATATTTCAGTAAAATATGATACAAGCTAGTAAGTTCGTGTGTTGTGAACTGTGTATGTTCGGCAATATGTATACGTAAGAATAACTCATCGTGTAGGTACCCACGATGAGTTATTCTTTTTGAACTTTGGAACAGTCCAAAGTCCAAAAAGAAGCGGACAGCCGCATTATAATGATAATATGTCCTTTGCATTGGGGAAGAGTAATTTAAGGTATCACTGACTGTACTTAAACATAAACTTGCTTTGCTAATTAATTATATTAAGTTTGAAGATGTAACATATCTTCCTATACCTTATTGCATAACATAGAGCGACTTATACTTTTAATCATGTCACATTTTATTAACAGAGCGATGGTAGCTCAGTGGATAAGAACGCGTCTTTCATACGGGGGGTCGTGCTTCGAATCCGAGGCATGGCACAATGGCATGCTCGAAACCTGCACGTTTCGGATAGTTTCTAAAAGGTTTAACCATGGTTCAGTGGTTTTGGTTCCCCTGTTAAGCGTTTGCGAAGGTCAGATAACAGTCGCTTCATTGTCATTGCCAGATAACCAGACTTCCCAAATCCTGAATAGTGTAAGCGTACCCCGGCTCAAAAGCGACAGCTGTAAACACAAATAGAGATAGAGAGAGATTTCATCAGCATGTACGCTGTTATTAGACAATTAAAAACCCTACAATGCGAAAAAGTCTGGTTTTAAGTTAGGCGACATTAAAAATAGTGGTAAAGTCTACGAGTGGCAAAGGTGGCTGTTCTGATGGTCAATCAGATTACAAGACCCTTTGAGCTTTGAACCCAGGAGCAGCCAACTGATGGCTATACTTATGCCCCATGGCGAGAGCTATCAACAACTAGCAAACGAGTTGTAGCCCGGCGCTATCTCGGCACGGTCCGCTGGGCGCGGACGTGGCCCGAGGTCTAACGAATCGACACAATTCCAAGATGGCTACAGACGAAGAATGAGAAATAGAAGCCGACGCATCTTTTGAGCGTCTCTTGTTAGTTATTTTGTATTCAAGAGGCGTTAATTTCCAGAAACTATCAACACATTATAATCTGAAATAGGTATAAAGACCATTTATTATTGAATAATGATTCTGGACATGTAACTTTGATACAAATGGTCTAGTTTTCCCTTTTAAAGAGCTGCAAAGGTCAAATGGCAGTCGCTTTATTATAATACTAGTGGCCCGCCCTCACTTCGCTTCGGAGCCGTAATTCATAAATGAGCCAATAGATGGCGCTGTGTCCAATTACATCGCGCAAGCGTTTCGTGTTTTCGGTTTACCTATAAGCCTTGTCGTTGTCTATAGAAGTTATCTCTTTATAAATAGTATAGACTACATTCATTAGACTCTAAAGTGAATCCGGGCTCCGAAACGACTTTGAACAGAACTGGAACATGATGCTTTAAAATAAAAGCATTAGACGATAAGAGATCACTACCTCTCGTCAGACTATGAGTCTGTTGACCCTCGCCTCTCAATTTGAGATAAGGCCCTGGCTATATGAAGGCGGTTCATAGACCTTTCGCAAACTCAATCAGAGCCTGCCCGCGCCGGCGTCCGTTTGAATACCTCCGTGTACTAAAAGCTTTCACTTTCCGCTGTGTAACTTCATTCAGTGAATTTGTTACGTAAAATTCGCAAAAAAAGTATGATATCACCTAGGCGCGAGTTTAAAAACCAATAACGTGATTTGCAGAAATCTTGTTTCGCGTTAGTATATTTTTCAGCCCACTAAAACCGTAGGCTGACTATAGGTTGCGGCGAATAAGTATGTCGGTGACCTTGAGTACGCGGAAATCTATTTTCGTATAAAAATAACTATTTTACAAGTGCGCAAACATCCCCACTACTTACGCTGAGTGCCAAACTTACGTGCCGCGGCCTGTATGTACTAACAGTGCCTAGAAGTACCTAGTAGTAGGCGTGAAGCAGCGCTGTTTTGCTGAGTGAGTGGGGGTAGCGGAGACCCAAACGAGCGCCAGTGGGTTAAAAGGTTGACAGTCCACTAGTCACTCCAAGTAAATCAATAAGTGGTTTTACTGTGGTTTACTCTGTAAAAGTAAATATAAATAAACAAAGTAAGAGCTTTATTATTTATTTTTATAGGTGGCAACAAGAGCCAAATCTTGTCACATATCCGCGTAAAATGTAGCTCAATCCTGGCTTCGCATAATTGAGGAAAACGACAAATCTCAGTTCACGCGCGACGGCTCAGCAAGTGAATAATAGCTGTAACTAAATTGAAATGGATTTGCGTAGAAAAAAACATCTGAACATAGCAAAACTAAAATCCTATGTAGTTGGAATTGACTTGTATTAATTGGAAAAACCTATTAAAAAGCAATACCAAACTACCTTACATACATTTATTTATACCTATATATTATTTTTGTAAAAAAATTTTTAGGCACTTAATTTGCAATGTACGGTGGCCAGCACATCAAGTTACTACAATCTGTCAAATTTCTTCAATCGAACCTCACTTTTATGTCAAACGTGTTTGGTTCAATATCAATTGAGGAAAGGATAATGGGCGGTTTCGTCCTATGTATTGTAACACTCCATAACCTATGTCATATTGATGATATTAAATAGCACTAAAAATTTTTGTATGGCGGTTAGTCTGGATTTTGTGCAAGGTAAAACTTACAACCATTTTTATGATGAAAAAAACCCGGTAGTTTTTTCATATACATTTAAAAAAAATAGAACCGCAAGGCTACTGACTATCCCGGCTCCGACCGCCCGGCGCGCGCCTGTCATGGCGTCTCGCCCCGTCCTTTTTCTGAGGCGTACGCAAGCCTCGTCCCGTCTCTTTATCCTGCGTGTGCGCTTCTCGCGGTTGTTTCATCTTTACTTTATTTCAGTCTCCTCTCAGCCTTTCGTTGTGTTATGTGACCATCTTATCTGTTTACTACGTTGAGAGATCGTACTTTTTATTCCACCATTGACTTACGTGAAGACTTCTAGCAGGATTTACTACTGCTATACTTTAGTAAATAATGAAGCAAAAACACCAAGAGCTTCAGTCAGCAATTATTATTGCTCCTGTTTAACTGGAAAACGAACAGTCGGTACTTGCGCACACATTATGAGCATTATTTGGTACCTTAGTTGGGCAAGACACCAGCCAAACGTTTTGTTGCCTGCTACATTTTTGGATGACATAATTATAGATCATAATTACTAATGGAGTAACTATTTAATAAATCATTATGTACCTTACATATTTTTTATTTAACGTTTTTCTACATATCCCAAGTTGTCACGAAGGCAATATTAAGTCCCATTTATCGTCCCGAGAACTATGAAATGGGACCTCCGTAATATAAAAAGTTTTATTTTACTTATGCTCGAATAATATTACCTGCATTGAATAATAAATAAAAAACTATATGGAAGTCATGACATAGCACAAGACAACATGTTTACACAAGTTGTAACTTGTTACAAGGGTTAGGACGGGTTCCATACATATCGCCCATTCTCCTTTGACAGATTGTAGTAACTTAATGTGCTGGCCACTGTACCTATGTATGTATGGATTGGTAGTAGGTATGTATGTTCGGGTGGAATCTTGCAAGACAATTTTGAAGCAGATATCTTCAACTGAATGAGCTAAGATTTGCTATGTGACGTAATTCTATATCCAATATGGCGGACCATCCAAGATGGTGGATCTAGTTATTTGTATACTATGGGGACCAAATCAAATGGCTTAATGAGAGTACCCCGATACTCTGAAGACTTCACTTATAATTGAATAACAGAAAACTCAAGTCCAATTTTTGGCCCGTTTGGATTCTGACTGTCCTGTAGTTAGCCGTAGACCCAACTTTCCGTCTGATACTTAGGTAAATATCTACTCGCAATGTTCCCCGAAACATTGTGTAATCATCCCATGTTGTGCTGCGATATGTTAGCCGTAAGGACGACAACAAGGAACTAGTTATTGTTGTATTCTGAAACACGAGTATGTATTGCAGAACTAGCTAGCTTCTTATCTGGCTATAAGGGAAATTAATTTGGCAGGATGGAGATACAAAAGGAAATATAGTAATAGTCTGTGTTTTGGTAAAACTTACTCCTATTTTCCTTTGCGACTTGTAACATATCGGAAACAGACAAATATTCTGGGTTGGTCATCCAATCTTTTATACCTACAATTTAAGTGTAAAGAAATAAATTATACAGACGACATCAAAAATATTAAATACTAGCGCGATGCAATCGATGCCCAGCGCCATCTATTGGTACCTACAGAGTGGCACTAATGTCCCAAAACGAAATAAGCGGCGGGCCAGAAGTTATAAATAAAGTTTGATGTCAATAAAAAAATCTAAGAAAATTCAATCTCTTGCATCTCAGCGATTCATTCCCGGTTGAGTACGGATATTGCTTTCGAGAACGGGGTTCACTTGAAAAGAAAGTTATAGTGGCGTCTACACATTGTATTAGAAAACAAACGGAAGAAACAGTTACAGTTATTAGTAGTATCACAGAGATATATTTATGAAGGTAATGCTCAAATGGCAATATAAACTTTAGGTTTCAGAATGTCCTTGTACGTGTCCGAAGATTCCTTACCAAAATGCTTCGAAACTTATGCCTTCTATAAAGAATATGTAATATCCTATAATAATATCCTATCATACATTCAAAAGTGCGGTCGTAAAGCGAAAACCCCAAAATATAAATGTTTAAACCAAAGTTTCCCCAAACACATAAGTGTATATTGCCAACCACGACATCAACATTTCATCTCGTTGCTTGTCGCAAAATAAATAGTCTGCCATTTTTTCTGCATAAAAAAATCATCCGATTGAGAAATCAAATTCAAACATACGTGATGCGAATGAACCCACGTTAGTGGAGCTACGATTCGGAACTAGAGATGGCGATGTATCGATAATTAGATTCGATAATATCCTTCTTCTTTCTTCTGTATCAAGCTGTAAAAAAAAATACTGTCTAGAAAAAACATAGAAGACTTTTATGATTAGAAGGTTTTCCTAGGGTACAAACAGATATTTTAAGGCTTTATTAAATCAGGCTTTATAATATTTTAATCAAACCGAGACACAACGACATTTATAGACGTCGTAAGTCACTCGTATTTTTATGCCGTTTCGGGCTAGTAACATTTCACCAGAGTCACAAAAAAGATTTGATGTTAAAATTATAATTTAATAATGATTTTAACTGTATGACTTTGTATCATCATCATCATCATTTCAGCCAATAGACGTCCACTGCTGAACATAGGCCTCCCCCAAAGTTCTCCACACAGATCAGTATGACTTTGTATGAGTTCAAATAAATGACTTCTATTCTATTTTTAGCAGAATGAGTTAATAATGTCGAACCACTGATGAAAGACTGGTCCATTACTGAACTATCGATATGACATCGATACTCGCTTACTTCATAACACTACTATTCAGCAGCAATATTATCATTTCTCGTATGGATGAGTCGAATCTCTAAACCTCGAGAATATCTAAATATGACAGACTTTACTTACTGAGGCGAGAACATTATCACAACCACGTTTATTCCATGCGAATTAACCACTTAGAAATTCCAAGCAATTTTTTCTTCAGAGAACCAGAGAGCATTTGCTTGAAGACGTGACTGGCAAGTGGAACATTACTGGCTAATATGGTGTAGCATTCGGAGCGTAATATTACCTGCCTAGCCGACGGCCTTTCGGTTTTATTAAGCAAATTGGTAGTTACGCCGCAGTAACACTGTAGCTAGTAATATTATGTGCAATACAGTTTCTGACCTTTTCTGTTAATGACTATGCCTGCTGTGACCGCATATAGGAAACGTGAGGGCATGGACGAATCCTTTATAGGTTAGATGGCGGAGCTAGGGGTCCGCAGTCTCATCTACGTTGCGATCGAATTTAGAACCCTTACTTATACCACATACTAAAGGCAAAGACTCGTTGTAGACAGTAGGGTTTATCATATTTTAATTACGAGTATGAATTTAATATGACACACACACAGCCACGGGTCGTTGGCTCGAGTATAACTGTTGATTTCCTTTAAACTTACCACAGAAATTTGAACAGGTTAACAATAGTAATAGTTAAATCATTCATCATTATTCAAAATATACTCTATCTTCAGCCACGTTTCTGAGTTCAATATATACTATAATAATGTACTCCTTACAAGGGGCCAAGCGCCTTGGTGTGAACGATGCCTTTTATGACTCAAACTCATCATTGTTAGCGTATAGCGCAGCCGTTACATCAGTCGTAGCGTAGTACAGATGTCTCCGGTGCTACGATTGACTACGCCGTAGCGCCAAGTCGGAGTTGCGTACCTATACGAGTATAAACCGTAGATGCCATTAAGCGTATATAACCTTTGGATTAAAAGAAAGAGGAATGAAATACCCCATTACTAATACGCTGTTTCTTTCCTGTAAATAATTAATATGTATCTATCTATATGTTACGGAGATAGTTCTTTGTAGATCTCATAATCACCAATATGGCAATTTTTTCTTTCCCACCAGCAAAGGCGCACGCACTTTCAAAGTTAAGAGCAGATTTGGGCCGAGTCACGATGATCCCGGCTGATAAATGGCATGTCCAGACCACTGACGCCTATGACTGATGATCGCTGCCTTTTGCCCTGCGATTTCTCGAACTTTTTGTACTATAATTTATTTAGAGCTATGGCTAGCTTCAGACGGTCAGACGAAGTTTTGGAGCGGACAAAAATGAAAGTTGACAAAAGGTTTGGAAGGGTAGCATTTTTGAGTGCTCTCAGTTTCATAACGAAATGGCAATGTTGCTTTGTATGGAGCAGTGGCGCTTTTTTTAGACCATAGTAATGTAGTTAATAAGTTTTGTTTAACAACTAATATCTAATCTTAGTCCGTACCAAGTTATTATGACATGTGCTAGTTTAAAAATACCGAAAGAAAAAATTTTAGTGATTATTATTTTTCTAACTTTCAGAACTTTGCTCGGACTAATTTAAGAGGTATAGATGCCATATTTTTATTTTTGTTTGTTACACTATTTTAATCCAAAATTAAGTATTTGTCGACGCAACAGCCAAAATAAATTTTAGTTACATATTTGGCTTATAAATATCTGCAAAAACTTAACATCTACATACATATACAGCAAACAAATCTCAGTAAAATATGATCATCTGCCATATTTCTTTTTTTATCAAGTACACATTCTAAACAGAAAAAGCCCGTCTTAACATAGCTGGTATCATTTTTCATCTCTGCTAAATGATTCGCGTCCAACAAAACATGATAAATGGATCTTTTGTATCTCGATAAATATTGGCGCCTTAACTTCTATATAAAAAACGTGGCAGCAGGAACGCAGGAAACAGAGTAATCTTTGGTTGTACTTATCTTTTCTATATCTTCTTCTATACTATTTATAAAGAGATCATCAAACCTTATATACAAACCAAAAACACTAGCGTGATGCAATCAACGCTCAGCGCCATCTGGTAGACAGTGGAACTACTGTCCAAAAAACGAACTGAGGGCGGGCCACTAGTAACATAACATAATGCTAACTCAGTATATAAGAAAATTCGCATTCCGAAGAAGAGGTCGTAAGAGCGACAAGCACGCATCTCGGGATCTTTCAAATCAACTTGCATATTTCAACCACTACATGATGAAAAGTGATTAAATCTTAAATTTGGACGCAAATTATGGAGATAATTATTCAGAACGTTTATCTATGTTTAAGGTAAGTACTTGGTTTTGTTCAAAACTTACTTTTTGCTCGACCCAAAAATCGAACGTATGAACCGGGTTCCGAGATCATGCCTCGGTAATTGAACCACTAGACCAACAAGGCGCCCTCATGAATCATCCTGAAAGGTAATACTAGTTTGGCTTATTGTTTGATTCTTGCAATCAGAACCAAAGTAAGGATAGATATTCTTTATAGCTAAGGAATTGAATACATAAGTGAAATAACAGCGATAAATAATAGTACAATAAGTAGGTATCTGATCGGTAATCATGCATTTGATCATTTTAGGGTTAATATTACTTGTCCAAATGAGATAAACCGCCTAGGCACTTCTCGCATAAACAAAAAGCAATTCAATCAAGCAAAATGATTAATGCAAAAAGCCAGGGACAATTTAGAACACGGTAGCCAAACATCTTACGACGGAAAGAGAAAAAACACAGCAACTAGCAATAAAGAAAGCCGCGAATTCCGGCGCTCGCGCTTAGTCTGAAAAAAATATTGCCCACAAAACAACAGCGCGACTAATATTAGGAGATCCTTCACCCCGTTAGAAGTCAAACAAATGGAGTGTCTAAGAATATTGGATCTTACCACCGCGTATGGCAAATATTTACACGAATGTAATACTTTGGTAAGGCAAGGATATTACGTTATGTCAATTTATGCTAATACGGAGTCCTAAGAAAGATGTATTGTATTCACTTTATGAGCCCAAGTTGAAGACAACATTCATAAGCTGGGAAGAGGAAACTGTAATATTAGTTCCGTAACATTCTTCCAAGAACTTTATGCATCTACTCGCAAATTCATTACACAGTTTATCACAGTAGATTGCTGGTAATATGACAGTACAAATACGCTGAGCAACAACAGAACTTTCCGTCTGAACAACTTTTATAAAGTATTTTTTTAATTTTATTTGTAAGAGATTCCTAAACATTTGTTCTATGACTTTTGAACATTCGCTTAAAATATTTCATCATTCCATACATAATCGATCACGTGACTTGGTCATTCAGTATGGGGATTGGGGAGTAGAACAAAAATTCGATTAATTTAGAAAAGTTATCGAACAAATGTTGTTCAGAATGATTAATAGAGCGCGTGATTAAAGGGATGTAAATGTTCACAGATACAGCCTGTATATGAATTTCAATCACATACTCTGCAACATTCTAATAAATTCTGAGCTCTGTTTGCTTTACAGATTTAATGGTAAACTGCGAAATGTACTAACCTATCACAACAAAGTTGCTGCGCTTTTGAAATAGATACATTATGTGCATACATACTTACATCGAAAATAGCTCGTGCAGTTTGTCAAAGAGCTAATTTCGTTAATGCAATCGGTTTCAGTGCCATTGAAAAGTTTACAGAGTCCTCCACGTCGAAATCAATATTGTTAAAATACCGCTATTGAAAACACATTGCTAGATTCGTAAGGATGCGTTTAGAATGTTCTCAATTCCTGTTCATTTTATACATTTTTTTCCTACGGTATGTAGATGTATGCATGTAGCACACGTTATTTATTAAAACGACTGCCTTGGTTGTGCAGCTGCTTGTTAAGTCGCACTTTAAAGCGCCGGCTGTGCTTGGGGTCCCAGATCGTATGTTAAGAAACTGTTCAAACATCAGATCCCGAAGTCTGGTTGAAGTGGTTTTGTAACCACGGGCCCCGGAAAGCATTTTAAGCCGTTTGTCCTACGCCTGATCGCTCTTCGGTCGTATCACACTGGTGACCCGTCGAAATATGAGAGTAAGGGAATATACAGGGTGTAACAAAAAGGGAGTATCAACCATAAAGGGAAATCATGTGTAGATTCTCTATGCAAGTTTCAAATTAATAAAAAAATATTTTAGGAAAAGATAAACAATCTTACCGTAATTCATTTATAAAATTTTGTATGCAAACAATTGTCTGGAATGCAAGGGGCGGTAACTATTCAAAAAGGAGCGGTCAAAGGTTAATAGCTGATAATATCATGAATATCAGCTGATTGCTCATTAGTGATGTGCGAATTGAAATGGATTTCACGAAGAATCGGATTTCAATTAAATATTAATAATCGTAATATTAACTTGGCAGGTTAAAAACTCTAATGTGAGATTTGTAAAGTGTGTCAGAATCGGTTCACTTTGGGCGATACCCCCTTTTTGTTACATCCTGTAGAGTGCATTTGTGTGTGCGCATATACTTTTACTTGTGCACTATACATTTCCAGTGTCGATAGCAGATTGTTCAAAATTGTCCAAATAAAAATTAAAAGTACACAATTAGTAAAGAAACTAATAGTATTGATAAGTTCGTTTGGTTCCCCTGTTTATGGGTGGCGAAGGCCAGATGGTAGTCGCTTCATTGTAATTACCAGACTAGCACTACTACTACTAGACTAGATCATGCTCACGTCTTACCTACGTTGGATGAGATGAAAATAAACTAATATTCGACATCGATGTGATTCGGCTGCTACTTCGAAATCTAATATCTGTTCTTATATTGATCACATGATATTTATGTATGCGAAAAATATTTATTTAAATATAAGATATTAAAATATTATAATGAAAGATGTTACACGATTGTTGCGCAGATCATCGCTCCATCTAGCCTAAGGGCATCATGTATACCGAGACGCGGTCTCCTCTCCAAAACTCGTTTACCTCCTTAAGTGGTTTTCGGTTCTGCGGCTGAAATCGGCACCCCACTTTCACTTCAGCTTGCTAATGAGTTTGTTGATAATTTTTGCATCATCAATATTATTTATTTATTTATTTAAAACTTGATTGCACTAATTGTTATACAATAGACGGACTTAATGCCAAGAGGCATTCTCTACCAGTCAACCTTTGGGTCATACAGAGAGAATGATGGTGCGGCGAAAGGAGGTTACATTTTCAATATCAATGATGTCTGTAAAGTAACTTGTTTAGACAACAACAAGACTAATAAAGTGAACCGAAAAAGCGACACTCTTGCGCGAAATAAATGCCTAGTGCCATCTATTATTATTTTGGTGTACAGGAACAAATACCCTGAAAGGATGTGAGGCCAGGCCACTAGTAGCTATTTAGATAAAGCCGTAAACAAAACCTAGTATAGGTGTTTGGTTGGTAGCCCAATCTTCCTTACATTCAGTATGAACGTCTCTTTAGGTGCACGGGTATTCCATTAGTTAGACGCGATATTTGTTCATCATGTTCGGCTCGGCTATCAGATCTTCGATCTCACGGTTAAACCTGTGCCTCCAGCACCCATCTTCTCCTTTGGTTGGTCCCAGAATCTTTCGGAATATCTTCCGTTTCGTCACTAGCAGTTGGTTTTGCTCCTTCAGCTTTAGTGTCCAAGTTTCACACCCATACATTAAGATTGGTCTAATGACTGTCTTGTCCGCTATAATGTAAAAAAATGTATTGGTGCGGAAATCGATCCGGCGACCCATGCATCTCAACCGCTCAAACCACTGCACTAAACGGGTCGTCCAATTATCTCTAAAACAAAATCAAAAATGTAGTGTAAAATTTTACTGATATACAGTATAATAATTTAACACTCATTCCAGTCCATAAAGCAAAACATAAAGTAATAACATCCTATGTATTAACACGACAAGATACAACCACAGAACAAACAAACAAGCACCCAACTTTCTTACTTTACACAAGATCACATATTAGATTCCCTGATTTCTTGTTTGTAAGGGCACAACCTTAGGCCCTGGAGGCAAATTGAATCTTTGTAACTTAGGTGAAGACAGCCAAAAGATTATTTGGGCACAACCTCATTTCTTGACACATAAATCACGCTTTTAAGGGTATCAACCGTGGTAGAGCCACGATTCGGTAGGAATGGGCCGGCTCGACCGGAGTGATACCAGCCTCCCAGTAGACCGGCGCGAAGCAGCGCCTACCCTATGTTTCGTCAGGTGAGTGAGGGTACCGGAGGCCCAATACCCCCCAAAAGGCCTCCCACTATCCACTGACGATCTAGTGATGGTCGCGGGAATTCCTTGGATGCGGGTAGCATAGGACCGATCTGTGTGGAGAACATTTGGGGAGGCCTATGTCCAGCTGTGGACGTCTATTGCTTGAAATGATGAACCGTGAAACACCTAGGTTTCAGTTTAGTGTTCTTCGGTCAACAAGGAACGATTTGATTGGTTAATCCTTCATTAAATTTAAAATGAAATAGGCTTCATTTCACAGAAACTATCAAGCTTGAAAAAAGGCAAAATCATTCGCCTTCCCACTTATGCTCACTTTCTCAGTCTCCAAGAAAAGGCAAGCACCTTCAAAACGGCATCCATGGGCTCTCA
This sequence comes from Cnaphalocrocis medinalis, assembly GCA_014851415.1. Lineage (NCBI taxonomy): Eukaryota > Metazoa > Arthropoda > Insecta > Lepidoptera > Crambidae > Cnaphalocrocis > Cnaphalocrocis medinalis. The sequence goes on from CM026291.1 coordinate 5,701,776, forward strand.
GATAAAGTAGGCCGATCGGATTATGCAGTGTCCCGAGATGCGAGCGCGCGATACGGCACGCCCGCGCCGCCGCGTCTCCATAAATACACGCCACTACTGCGGTGACGGGCACGGTTCCTCAACTTGGCTCGAACATTTGAGACTGTAGATGAAATGTCGCTAGAAATTGACTTCGGGGGAGGCTGTAGAGGTCTGGAGTAACAAAGAAGCACAGAAGCCAGTCTATTTTTTTATATAATAGCAATAATATCCGCCTAACAGATATTTCGGCTATGGCGGCCAATCTTAACAATCAGCCATCCACGCAGGACATTTAAAATGGATAGGTGTTTTTTTTTTATTTGATAGGTAGCAGACGAGCAGGCGGATCACCTGATGGTAAGCAATGCCGCCGCTCATGGACACCTGCAACACCAGTAGAGCCACAAGTGCGCTGCCAACCTTTTATCCCCTTCCCCCCCGGGTGGGCCTCCGGTACCCTCACTCACTCGGCGAAACACAGCACAGGGGCTGCTTCACGCCGGTGTATGCGCAGATACAAGTGCACTTATATCCCTTATCCTCATATTTTGATGACACACCAGTGTGACATTTCCGAACGACCGAAGAGGGATCAAGCGCAGAAGTAACAGCTTAACGTGCTTTCTATTGTACAGGGGTACATACAAGATCGCCATCAAAACATTTTTAACGTTGACTATCAAATATATTTTTTTTGTGGCGTAAACTTAGAGAATGCTCTAAGGGCGTAAACCGGGCGTGGGCCTTTAATTCTGCCAATATCAAGTAAAGATAGAGACACGTAATGTTTTGTGTTGAAATTGACCGGTGATTTTAAGCTGCATCTTCTAATAAATCGAGTTATTTTTAGTACAAGCAGCATCTATAACAAAAACAAAACGTAGACAACACAATACGGTAGTTATAAAAACAAATATTTGGGAGATTCATATTTCCAAGGCTATTGACCTACTAGTTTGTAATCACATTCGGTTTGCCAATCTACACCTGCCAATAAACCTCCAATTTCGGTCGGTATATTACAGAGTATTCTACATCCTAGAGAGCCGTTTTCGATCCGCAATGTGTTATTTACTTATTTTGATCGGGTTGATATTTCACTGCCTTTACTGTAATTATGAAAACAAATCGAGTACCTACCTATTGTTAGAGAAGTGTGTTGTTAGAGAGAGTATTGATAGAGAAATAATAAGTCTTATCTGACTGCACAAAGCGTTTGTTAGCTATGCAACCATAAATTATTTTTGTGAATAAAAGTTGCGATCTGTCAAACTAATCCATTAGTTAGTTAAGTGATTTATATAGCTATACTCTGATTTGTAATCATGTGGAGTAAACTGACAGATGCAAATGTCAAGTTTCTATACATTTTGACATTTTGCATTTGTCAAATTGAGTGATATTGTATGGGGATGACACATTGACGTCTGTCAATTTACTCTACATGATTAAAAATCAGAGTTTAATTGGCAATCGGCAAACGCAACAACAGTGTTTATGGTAGCAATATAGGTACTTATAGGTAAAATTCTTTGCCATTCATCTAAAATCTGACAGCTCAACAATACATAAATATCTTCTTCTCAGTCGTGACGTACTTACACTCCACCATTCCGTCAGATCCTGGTAACGGAATGCCTAAGTGTTGGATTAGCGGCTTTTGCGAGTATTCTCCATCGTTCTCTGTTGGCGGCACGGCTTGTACATTCATATAAACACATACTAAAATTCACAAATACAATTGTTCTTCCTCGTCTTAGCGGCTCACTAATTTATACTTACTAACTCGTAATATTTATCTTTACGTCGTCGCTGCTCTTTCTGCATACGGAGCCACTTGGAAGAAAAAACCAATTGGCGTTTCGGTTCAAAGGTTTTGAAACATGAGAGCTCGAAACATTCTCGAATTTCATGTTTATTCCCCGTGTTTGCCTGTTTTAATTAAAACACGCCGTGAACGCTGACGATACAAATGAAATTCTTTGAAATGAAAGCATACCGAAAAAATTGATGATTACATTGTTCAGGAGCATTTGAGGTGAAATGAAATTCAATCGTTTAAATATGGAACAATTGAGATCTTACATCGGGGACACATCGACGGTCCCTACGTATAAACGGACATGTCAAAAACGTAGGTTTACAGGAGAGCGGAATTAAGGTTCATTTTGCTCTGAAAAAAAATGTAATCAAAATTATTAATATATCTTTTCACTAATATTTTATTAGCATTAGAACGCTTTTAGCAGTATTGAAAACATATGTATTTTATCACAATTTCCCAATAAAACTACGAGTTACTGTTTCTACGATGTCATTAAAAAAAAGGTCAAGTCTGACAAATCTAAGATGCCTGTTTATACAGCGGGAATAACAAATGGCGGTTTTCAATACGAATTTAATTTTTTTTTTACGAGAATGTGTAATTATGACTTAATTTTCAAAGCAATCCGTAAAAATCTATTTACAGTTATATGTTAAGATCAAAAGTGCATTAATAGTAACATGTCTTTTTATACGTGGTACAAACTAAATAAGCGTAGGCCTACTTACTGCATAGTATAAAAAAGACATGTCCTTAAATAAAACCAAGATTTTGTTATAATATTGGGTATATGAATAAAACAAGTTTTAGTCAAATTATATATTGTTACATAAGTTATCTTCTTAACAATATTTATGTATTTTTTTAATTTTTCTGAAATAGGAACTAATTTACCATTAGAAATCACAGTCAAAATCACCACTGTAGCTTAATTATCTTAATTTACTTAGCTTTATTAGCTGAATAATATCAACTTAAATATTATACTCTTTTTTATTGGGTACCCTGGTATGGATTAGAACATTCCTTTTTACCTAGGGCTGGAGTGTGTGTGTACGTCAGAGACGATATCAGCTCTCGTCGCCTCAGCAATCTTGAAGGTCGGGACCTATCTATCTTATGGCTCCGTGTAGACAGCGACGACCACCCTCGCGTTTATGCGTGCCTTTACAGGTCCATAGCGGTGACACCGAAACTGACCGACTCTTTGAGCGCATCCAGATGGCTTCGGACATTGTGCAGCAGCAGATCCCCTCTGCGGAAATCATCCTCCTTGGCGATTTTAATGCCCACCACGCCGAATGGCTCATGTCCAGTAAAACTGATTACGCAGGTCGATCTGTTCACGACTTCGCTCTTGCAAACGGACTGACACAACTGGTTACCACGCCCACACAAATTCCAGATGTGGAAGGCCATGCTCCTTCACTGTTGGACCTTCTGTTGACCTCTCACTCGGACGGCTACAACGTATCGCGTTGTTGCTCCACTGGGCTCCTCGGACCATTGCCTTGTCCGTAGTATAGTGCCACTCACAGACTTGGCTCGACCGGCGGAAAGCACGCGGGCGCCGTGTATGGCACTATAGGTCAGCAGATTGGGATGGAATGCGGTCGTTTTTTGCATCCTAACCCTTGGAGGCAGGTGTGCTTCTGTGCCGGATGATCCCAGCGTCGTTGCTGACTCTGTTACCGATGTGGTGCTGCAGGGAATGGAACTTTTCATTCCGTCGTCTGTGGTTCCCTATCGGTGGCAGATTTGGCCCTGGTTTGGTTCATCTTCCAGAAAAGCTTCGTGTAAGAAGCAGGAAGCTTACCAAGCCTGGCTGAATGCGGTGGCGACGGGGGATGAAAATACCAGCGCGCTCAAAAAGAAGTACAACTTCGCTTCCAGGTCCCTTCAAAGAGACATTGCAAGAGCGAAGTCGGTGGCACTTCGGTAGAATTGGCGAGAGACTTGAACGTCTTTCTTCGGGAACACGTGCGTTCTGGCCTCTCGCCAAAGCAATGAGTGACGTCACGGCGTTGTCAATGTCAACACGTATCCTTGCTGCTCTGATACATTAATCTTGAATACAGTGGAAATCTCTTATAAACCTGCGCCAAATTAGCGTAATCTAGTGGAGGGTGACTGTGTGCGGCTCTGTGATCTCCTGATAATAGTGAAATTAACACGGTTTTTCTGGTGAGAAGGAACCCGTATTAAATCAGTGCAAGGTAGTCCTCTACACCAGGAATAATAACTGACCGTCAAACACTTAACAACTTGCCCGAACTTGTCATAAGCCGGCGAAACATATGCACTATTTCGTCAGAGTCTCTAAGTGACAGATAGCTTAGTGCGCTACGCTCTAGAACCCGCACAAACAGTACTCACCAAGAGGTCGGCAGTTCAAAAACCCTGCAGAATACAAACTTTTTTTTTTTTAAAGATATTTTTATTTTATACATTTTTTTCTCATTTAAATTAAAATACAACTAATATTATATAAATAAAAAAAAAAAAAAAAAAAAAAAAAAGAAAATAAAAAGGGAGAAAAAATGCCCAAGGTACAAAGATCGCCTGTGGCTAGCCAGCATGGCTCGCCAGATAAGGAGCAAATAACTAAGAGGCAGAAGCGGTATGAAACCCGCCTCCCCATCTACCAATGTACCTGGAGCTGCGGTCGGAGATGCTGCCGGACCTACAGCTGGTATTCTAAAGGGAGACGAGGAGTGAGATAGTGGTGGGGCTGCGTCAAGATCTCTCTGCATGTGTGCGGAGATACGCGAGCTTCGCCAGGAGATTATGCAGCTGCGAGAAGCGCTCACGGCCGAGAGGACACGGCTAGATGGCATCGAGGAGAGGGTGGCCAAGTTGGAGGAACGGCAGACGACCGATGTGCCTGCAGGACAGCTGAGCTGGAGCGGACAATAACACAGTTAAGACTCGAACTTAAACGATAGAGGACCAGGAGGCGCTTCTCTCTGACCTCGAGATCGGACAGCTGCCGGAAGAGAAGGGAGAGAACACCGTCCACTCGGTGAAGGTACTCGCTGCGCAGCTGGGTGTAGCACTGGAGGAGCGAGACGTGGTGTTTGCCGAGCGCGTGGGGGGCGCCTCCCGGTGGCGCGAGCGAGGGCCGCGCGCGCCGCGTCGTGGTGCGGCTGGCGCGCCGACATCTGCGCGACGAGTTGCTGCAGGCCGCACGCGTGCGCCGCTCCGTCGCTGGCGCCGCTGGTGGTCGCATCTTCCTCAACGAGCGACTGACTCGCCCGAACCGCCAGTTGTTTTACCGCGTCCGCGAGGAGTGCCGGAGGTTGCAATGGAGGTACTCCTGGACGAAACGTGGCCGGATCTTCGCTCGCCAGGATGATGGCAAGCCCGCATTCCAACTGCGCACACAAGACGACTTCACCCGAGTGTTCGGGCCACAAGCGGTCTGAGTCAGGGCAACCTGAAAAGATGGACACGTCTCGTTTCAAAATAACCCAAATATTCAAATATTTATTGCTACGGACTGCTTGTTACTTACTAGTTTTTGCGCATCTCACTTGTTACGCTACTTTACTGTGTGTGTCATAGAAATATCTCCTCACTATGCAATGGGAATAAGGAAAAGATCACCATTTAATAATTTTATGTCTCATTTATATTTATATCAATATGTCAATTTAGATTTAGCTTGCATGTATATTCTTAACACGAAACCAAGGCAATTCGTACAGATGGAAAGGAATATAAATATTTACATTATGAAACATTACACAATAGAAAACATTACCATAATCAGTATAACAAAATCTTACCAACTAAAATCTTAAGATACCTATTATCATTTCACTACAGTAAACAAAACACCAATCACAGCTATATAAATGTACAATATACTTACAGTAACAGACCATATGACAAATGCATAACCAATATACTACACTACTCCTATATACACTCTACACTAATATGCTATATATCTACATACATTAACACTAATACTACTACTCTATACATACACGAATTGCAGCTATGCTTATCATTGCTGACCTATATCTACCTATATATGATGTTCATAAGGGTGTCAAGCACAGATTGGTCCAACACTCAGAATATGTATTTAAACATTCAAAATGATTGTGAGTAGAAACTTAAAAGTTGGTTTTTTTCAATGCGGGTTCACTCGGCACAAGGCATGAGGAATTCATAGTGGCAGTGCAGGAGTTGGTACCAGATATTCTGGCCATTAATGAAACGTGGCTTAAAGATGGGGAGGAAGATAGGGCACCCAAACTGTCGGGATACCGCCTGCGTCACATTCCTAGGCCAGCTCAAATAAGAAGGGGACGGGGTGGTGGTGTGGGTTTTTATGTTCGGAAGGGTGTCAATGCTCGAACACTCCAACACCCCACAACATCAATGGTAGAGCAAATGTGGCTCAGAGTGCGCACCCACAGTCAGGATATCTTGGTCGGAACCGCCTATAGGCCGCCGTGGCAAAATGTGACTGAGTTTCTCGATGCCATAGCTGACTCTGTTGCCTCACTGGCACGATTTGAATGGTATAATTTTGGTTGGGGACTTCAACATAAATTTGCTTGATCCAGGTAATAGCAAATCAAAGATGATGAGAGACTTTCTACATAGGTTCAACCTCAGTCAAGTTATTGACAAACCACACACCATACCGAACAAAGCAGCAGCCTAATTGACCTGATGTGCACGGATATACGGGTAAATCAGATTGTATACAAACACACCCCAGACTTGGGAGGACATGCCATGCTGGTTGGTGAGATGAAAATAAAAAAGGAAAAGCTGTCTCCGCAAACAATCAGCTACAGGCCACTAAAAGATATCATAATTGATCAATTCAACCAGGACCTGGACGCTGTTGATTGGAGGTTCTATTACAGAATCAATGATGTCAACACTCTAACCAGCACTTTTATTACCTGGATTGTCTCATTGTTTGATCTACATGCTCCATTAACTTCTAAAAAATTTCGGCACCCTCCCCACCCTTGGATCACTGATTGTGTCAGGAGTATGATGGATATCAGGGATAAATACCACAAGAAATATAAACTTCAAAAGTCTGATAGCAACAGGGAGTACTATAAAAATATGAAGCTCGTGGTAATCCAGGCTATTGAATGTGAAAAAAGAAATTACTTCTCCAAACACATTTCATCTCACATCAACAACTCAAAAAAATTATGGAAGAATCTGAAGTCAACTGTACTACCAAATAAAAAGAGCATATCTGACCTACCACCACATTTCACCAATCCTAATGATATTAACGAACACTTCCTCAACATACCTGGCAAGGAACAAGTGACGATATCCCAGTTGACATATTTCCAGCTTCACAGGCATGGCACAGCAACCTTCTCACTGCAGCCAGTCTCGGAGGATGTGGTGCTGAAAATTTGAATGGGCTAAAGTCAAATGCTCAGGGTAGCGATGGTGTCTCTTTTGGACATGTTGAGGTTGACCCTGCCTCAATCCTTGGGTGCTATCACTGCCATCATCAACCAGTCCATAATTGATGGAGTCTTTCCAGACTCCTGGAAGACAGCAATCATTAAGCCCTTGCCAAAAGTCGGTGTCCCATCAACCATGAGTGACCTACGGCCAATCAGTCTTCTGCCTATATTGTCTAAGGTTTTGGAAAAAGTTGTTTGCGAGCAGCTAACTAAATACCTCGAAGAGCACAACATACTTCCACAGAGGCAGTCAGGCTTCCGTAAAGGCCATGGTACAACTACCCGCTCTGGCTGATGTCACCGATAACCTGCTCGCTGCACAGGATCATGGCCAGCTCAGCATGCTGCTGCTCCTCGACTTTTCCCGCGCGTTTGACTCAATAAATACTATGTTGTTACTGGCAAAACTGGCTTTTTATGGTGTTGAGTCAAACACAATCAAATGGTTCCATAGTTATCTGAGTGGGAGCAGCAATATGTTGAGCTAACGAAGGTTGATGGGACAAAACTGAAGTCGGTTCCACGTGAGGTCAATCGTGGTGTACCTCAGGGATCCATATTAGGACCCATCCTGTACATTCTCTACAGTGCTGACATAACGAGTTGCATTAAAAACTGTAATTATCACCTTTACGCTGATGATCTGCAAATGTACCTATCTTTTGCGCCTAAGGACCATGAAGCAGCAGTGGTAAAGGTGAACAATGACTTACGGCAGATTACTGAGTGGTGCAATGCAAAACTGCCTTGTACTGAACCCAAAAAAGTCAAAGCTTCTACTAGTTGGCACTAAATCGAACATACAAAAGATGGATGGGAAGCCACTGACTGTTCACATTAATGGGGAGCCGATAGAGCGGGTAAATGAAGCTAGAAACCTAGGACTTATAATTGACAGCCATCTGAATTTCGAAAGCCATATTGCCGAGTGTACACGTAACTGTTTCTACAAATTAAAACTACTATACAAAATAAGACCATATCTGTGCGAGAAACTGCGGAAACTACTCTGTGAGACCCTAATAATGTCCAAACTAAATTATTGTGATGCTGTATATGGGCCGTGTCTCCTGAGCAGAACAAGCCACTTAATTCAGAGAGTGCAGAACGCCTGTGCTCGCTTCTGTTTTGATATTCCTCCGCGCTCACATGTTACACCCTTTCATCAATGACTCAAACATGCTCAAGATGGAGGCACGTAGAAAGGTGCACCTTGCCACACTAATGTTTGGCGTCATTAGGACAGGGAAGCCGCAGTACCTGTTTGAGAAGCTTCAATGGGCTCGGGATAAGTGCAGGAACCCTCGTAGAACATGCACCCACACCTTCATCACTTCGAAGCATCGCACTGTGGCTTTTCGGGGCTCCTTCAGACACTCGGCTAGTCAGTGCTGGAATAACTTGTTGCCCCCGTTGCGTGAACTGAAATCATTGTGTACTTTTAGAATACGGCTAAAACAGCACTTACTTAATACGCAAAAAATGCCAAACTCACCACTAGTGATTTCACGTCGCGTGACGGGGGCGACGGGCTCGGTGCCCCGGCACTCCTGAGGCGAGTATGCTGAGACCTAAAGCTCCTTCTCTGGCCATCCCACCAGATGTGGTTTCATCAGATATTGAGGTTGGGGCTACATCGTCATACATCGGTGGGTACTCCACATCACTTCCGCCTTCTAGCGGCCAACGCCCATCCGCTTAGTAACGAGGGTAATATAAAATTCAATAAAATAGTCATCATTATTTTCGCTCATTTACTCACACCACACAAAATGAAAAATAATTATCTTTCTACCTTCCAATTTCACAATTTTTTTCAATCAATACCATGTCACTGTCAAATGTCTTTTATTTTTAATTTTTGTTTCATAATCTTATTTTTTTTTTTTTTTTTCTGTGTCGCCTTGGCTGCGTGCGCGCATGCGATCGTGAATTTGCTTCATGTTTTTATTTTTTAATTGTAATGTTCTTCTATTATTTAATTGTTGTATTGTGTCTTTGTTTTGATTGTTGGTTATTTTCAAATTTAATTACTTCTGTTTTCTGTAATTGCTCTATCTTTAATCACATGTACATATTATTTATATCTGCCACATCGTACACTTTATATAATAATATTGTTAAATACGCATATACATATTTATTTTATTACATCACACTCACTCGCAACCAGGTCCCACCAGAATACCAGCGCTGCTGCGGCACCGCAGATAATGCCGTAGCAGCAAATGCTGAGGTCGGGACCTGATTGACCTCACACAAACATATATATACTACTACCTAATTGTTCTTTCCCCTTGTATATTCATTCTCACTGTATGTGTTATGTTTTGTATTTTGTGATGGTCAATAAATGTATTTTCTTTCTTTCTTTCTTTCTTTCTTTCAATCGAAGGTAATTTCTGCAAACCGTCTTTTCCTCCTTTGCGCACAGGAAAAGATTCGTTGGCCCATGGCGCAAAAGAGAAAGCCGACTTTCTGGGCAAACTCTTTGCGTCCAACTTGACTTTAGATGATGGGGGCCAGGTACCATCGAGCATACCGCAGTGCGGAGGGTATATGCCCGACATCCGTTTCCACCAACGCTCGGTGCGTTCAGCCCTCATGTCTCTAGATGTTCACAAGTCGAGTGGGCCCGATAGAATCACACCCATTGTGCTAAAGATGTGCGCTCCGGAGTTGGCACCGGTACTCACGCGACTCTTTCGGCTCTCCTACTCTTCTGGCGTAGTCCCGACGTCCTGGAAGACGGCCTTAGTGCATCCGATCCCCAAGAAAGGCGACCGCTCAGATCCGTCCAATTACAGACCGATAGCCATAACCTCCCTTTTCTCAAAAGTTATGGAATCCGTAATTAACAGCCAGCTCCTTCGGTATCTCGAGGGTCAAGAGTTGCTTAGCGACCGACAGTACGGCTTCCGCCAGGGTCGGTCAGCTGGTGATTTGCTGACTTTCCTGACTCACCGTTGGGCACAGGCGATTGAGAGTAAGGGAGAGGCATTGGCGGTTAGTCTGCTGGACATTGCGAAGGCCTTTGATCGGGTCTGGCACAAGGCGCTTCTCGCGAAGCTTCCTTCCTATGGGCTTCAAGAGAAATTATGTTAATGGGTCTCTAGCTTTTTGGAACATAGAAGCATCAAGGTCTTAGTTGACGGTGAATGCTCCGACACTATGTCCATAAATGCCGGAGTCCCGCAAGGCTGTGTGCTATCGCCCACGCTGTTCCTTCTCCATATCAATGATATGCTGCGTTTACGCGATATTCATTGCTATGCGGATGACAGTACGGGCGATGCGTTTTACACCGGCCGCGCCAACATTTCTCGGGAAAAACGTCATCGAGAACCGAAACAAACTTGTGTCTGAGATTGAAGCATGTTTACCATATTTGAAAAACTTAAACGTAAATGAAAACATAACCGTAAATATATTGATTACTTACACGTACAAACAGCCATGTAAGACATGACTGCAAATACTTAGTTGATACTAAAAACTGTTTATTCTGTGTTAAGTTATTTATTTTTAAGTAAAATTAATGAGTTTACGTATAGGTAAATCATTTATTTACAGTAGTAAAAAACCCGACGTAAATACGGTCATATCAGATATGTCCCATATACTTTAAAAAATGTTTGCAGTATAAACGGACATATCTGACATGACCGCTTTTAATTCGTTCTCATCACCTTTACAGGTTAGGTTTCAAACGAAGTATTTGACGACATGTATACATAATTGTGTCTACGGCCCACTTTTGACTAGATGATTATACTTGTCCTTTTATACGATTTGTATACTGAGCTAACCTTATGATATTTTAAAAAAAATCTTATATGGATATGAGCGTAAAGGCAATCCGAAGCCATTTATGCAATAATATTTTTTTGCCATTTTGGACATGTCTGTTTATACGTAGGGACCGTCGACATGTTGGGGCGCTTACGCATTGGAGTAAGTATTTACTTACTCTACTCGTCGTTACTTATATTTATAAGTTCTTATTCCTTCAACTTTGAAATAACACATAAGCCACATAATTACAATATACCTACTATAAAAGCGTACGTTCAAACCGTCACAAAAACTGTTAAAGTAATTGAATGAAGAAAACAAAAGATTATTTCATCACACATGCCATGTTAAGATAGTATACCTAACTACTGCAAATTAATGACATTTTAACGCATAAAACTATGTTATTACCAAGAGACCTATTTTTGAATTTTCGCTTCGTCCAAACAAAACTACTCGTTTTGCAAGTCACGTCGTCTCGTGAGTCGCATGATTCATAATTTTCCCTATTTTTGAAATCACTCGCTTAGTGTGTCGCCAATCTTGTCAAAGTATAGTCCTTTTCACGAAAAGAGTCCCCCGGATTTTTGATGAACTAAAATGACATGGCAGTCTACGTAATGAGTGGGAAAGAGATAGAAAGCCTATTTGTATGACAAGTGGCGCCGCTCCCAGGGGACTTTTTTCGTAAAATTGACTTATAGTGTTAACTCGTTAATATTTGACGTAAATGCGACCACTCGCCTAGCGGAAAACGAGTGGCTTACACCACTCGTTGCAAATCGCTCGTTTTCGAATGATTCAAAAAATGCGGATGTCAAAAATCATGCGAGTCACACATTTTTTAGTGAGACGACAATTCAAAAATAGGTCTCCAAATAGTTCTTTAAATTTTGGCGTTGCATTATAACTATTATTATTATAGACGGGAAAAGCCGTGCAAGCAAACTCGGTTCGCTTGTGACCACGGCTGTTGTAACGCAGCCGAAACGTCAAGCAGTAAGTACATAATTCGGTATTTGACATGGTTAACAATTAAATAAGAAAATAATTGAATTATGTAGATTTACGACGCTGATTCAGAATATCTATGTTAAATTACAAATTAAACATTAGAAATATTTTTATTTCTTAAAATAAATAAGAAATTTTGCATCTGTGGATTATCAAACTAAAACGGCTTGTAGCCAATCAGAACGCGTGACGTCACGATGCAAGAAACAACAAATTCCCCTTGTGAACGGTGGTGTTACTGTTAGTTGGGGGTTAAACATTTGGACAAACAAAGGGAGAGTAAATGAAACAATATATTTTTAATTAGAATGATTTATTGAAATATTACAAAAATCCTTATTACGCATTTATATTGATTTTCAAAATGAATAAGTTTATTGTACCACGTGTCGAATATATTTCTGGGGGTCTAATTTTTTTGAAATATTGGATAAACGAACATTCGTATACTTTTCTATATTAAAATTAGCGAGCTCCAATTATGGTTTACTATCTACTCCGTTATCATGCATGATACTCCCGGACCACATATTTTATTCCTTTTACCTCGAAATATTTTATAGCCACCTTTTTATTTTAGAATAAATTCCAACATCGTATGACCAGAAGAAAGGACAGTAATTTCTCTAATTCACTTTACAATGTTTTAATATTATAATATACGTCTATACTATTTTATTCAACTATAATGAAAAGAACGGATTTTGAAACTAACTGCAGTGAGTGAATGATTCATTCAAAAGTCGAGTTGATTTTAATTGGTCCCATCACTAGGACCGATACCACGATATCATTATTAAATTTTTCTGTCGTTTACGTATCGTAACGATTTTTTATTAAAATACATTTTCTAGTTTAATACACATTTGATAATTAATAAAAGTCATTACTTATGATAGGAAACGCGATCTTGTTGCGAATTTTAGCTGTCAGATCGCCTTTTACATGAAAATACTGCACAATTCACCATTTTTAAGAGAAACGTCACGCGACACGGAGCGATGCAAAATGGCGATGTAGCGACATCCAAGTAGTTTTGTATAACTTAGTTGACCAGTTCCGAATAGTTGACCAATGTACTTTGCCGGAGGGGAAACGCCCGGTATGGCATCTCCAGTGGCTATATACTCAAAGATTGAATCATGACGTCGAGGGCTAATTTGTCACGTGACTTGCTGTTTTGGCGGGAAATTTGAATCGTATTATTTAAAATGGCTGTTTTTGTTATAAATTAACTTTAAAAATGAAATAGACAATTATCAAACGTATCTTTAGTGTCCTAAGAATACAATAAAATACTTTTTTAAAAATTGTCAAATACCCAATTATGTGCTTAAAAAATTACGTCGCGTTAATTCCCGTCTATAATAATAATAATTATGTTATTACCAGTTCATGAACTCTCATCTCATAAGAAAAAAACATTCGTATACTTTACGATTCTAAACACACATTTTTGGGGAAATGTGAAAAATACTAAAAGAAAACTAAAGAAACTTATATACCCTGCATCACTCTTAATGTTTTACAGCCGATTTTTATATAAAAGCTGGAGGAGAACGTTATCTTCAGTCGTCTTCGGCGATAACTTTGCGAAGTGTCGCCTTTCATAAGGCCTATATATGCAGTAAAAAGACACTTAGTCGGCAACAAAAGGAGTTGCTTGGCTTAACGGATCATAACTAATATTGCCGTGTAGACTCCCGCCACAAAGGCAGCCTCCCCCAGTATGTTATAAAACACAGGAAACACTTGAGTTTTTCGCTTGAAACTTTGTACTTCTGGAAGCGACATTAGATTCACCTCCAGAATCAAGACACACTTAGCGGTTTTCGGTCGCGTTTTTGACGCGTCAGAACGCTAATTGACGACGTTAGAAGCATAGTGATCCAAGTCACAAGTCACATTTTCATCTTTTTGAAATTATCAGTGTGGCATGAAAAATATAGCTTTTTTATTAGAACGACGTTAGAACCATACTGATCCAAGTCACAAGTCACATTTTCATCTTTTTGAAATTATCAGTGTAGCATGAAATATATAGCTTTTTTTATTAGAACGACGTTAGAACCATAGTGATCCAAGTCACAAGTCACATTTTCATCTTTTTGAAATTATCAGTGTGGCATGAAAAATATAGCTTTTTTTATTAGAACGACGTTAGAACCATAGTGATCCAAGTCACAAGTCACATTTTCATCTTTTTGAAATTATCAGTGTGGCATGAAAAATATAGTTTTTTTGGTATGTTTAAAATAAGAAAACATCCATTTTGACAAAAATGTCACTTAGATCGCTAGGTTCTAAAGTCGTCAATTACAGTCACGTGTACTAATAAGTACCTATACAACCTCATTCAAATATGGACCTTAATTTATATGATTATGGGTATACTGACTGTTCTTCCTTGTCTAAAAGGTGGAGGAAAAAACACGTAAATATACGGAGGGCGAGAGGTGTCCCCCAGCGGCTCGTTATATCGTCTTCAACAGGGGACAGATCAAGGCAGGTAAGACATACCCTACCATCCTAATTGCATTAAATATGGGGACCATACCCACATTTCAAACCTCAAATTATTTTCCCATTAAGAAAGGTTTATTCTCTGTTTTACTCGTATCCTACATACATTAATAATTCAATCTCTGTACCTGTATAATATTTTACCCTGTAATAATAAATTCATCCACAATTCAATATTAATTAAGAACGACACATACGAGGGTCCAATATATTGTGTGTATTTATGATAAAGGTCAGAGGTCCCTTCTCATATAACATCACCCTTAAGAACGTGTTGCATAGTCAAACTTAAGTAAAAATACACATTATGCGTAATTTTGAAAAAGGGCACAGTTCGCTTTAATATTTTTTCACCTAAAACGACCTGATACACCTACTCCTACTTATTTCCAGAGAAAATTTCAAAAAATAAAAAAAATAGGTACAATTATTTTGATGCATAATACAGCATTTTACCACATTTTACAGTGGGAGGGAGCCACACTTCGGCATAAAATGCTGGTGTTGAGGGTGTCTATGGGCCGCAACAATTGCTTACCATCAGATCATCCGTCTACTCTTCTGCCACCTATCACATAAAAAAAGTATGGAAGGAGGACAAAAGTTACTTTTTTATTTTGGTAAAATTGCTATGATTCTTTTTGAATGTTGGTTGGCCTGGGGCCGCAAGATACTGAACAATCAGCCTTACTAATTTTCTTGATAAGTATCTTTTTTTCAAAATTGAAGTCAATTAGTGGGACAAAAACATAATGAATGAATGAATGAATATTTTTATTTCAAAATAAAGCATCCAAACATAACATATAATGTTGTTCTACGTTATAATAAAACTCTTCATAGCAGAACCGGTTAACATAAAGCGACTCTAAATTGAATCAATGCGTCACAGTCACCATTTACACGAATTGCAAGGAATGCACTATACATCATCGTGACATTTTGCAGATTAGTTGTACTGGAGCAATTCTAGAGGTGATTTTACGTTAGTCGAGGAAGATCGAAGAACGGACCGAGAAGCTTTGCTCACGGTGCATGTGTGGACATAATATAATGAAGCCAAAGTTTTCCGTTCAAATCCGGAAAAAAACGACCATAAATCGGTGGAAAATAGGCAAGCATGAGCCAAACGCTTAACATGCGCTTATTTGAGGCTCGTAAGTTGCTCCACTATATAATAGGCCTTTGCATCTTAGCAGATGATTTAAGTAGCATTTTAAGAAGGGACACCACACCTTCGCTCGTGGCTGTACAGGACCAATTCGCGGATTGTATGTTTCGTCCGCATTTGCGGCAAGCGAAACGAGTGTCGACGGATGGGGGGTTTCCAGCATGACGTCTAGCACGCTTTGATGCCAGTAAGTCCAAACCAGCTTGGTCGTGTTGGGCTATGCCCTCGGAGACTATCTTCCTCCAGCTGGGGCGCTCAGCAGCAAGATCCTCCCACTTATTCACCGGGATGCCGAAAGCATTCATGTCCCGTTTCACACAGTCCTCCATCTCAACATTGGTCGACCGACTGGTCTTTTAGCGCAAGCTACCTCCCCGAGAAGAGTTCCGCCTTGGCAAGCGAATGTGCTCCATGCGGTACACATGCCCCAGCCACCGCAAACGCCTCTGCTTGAGTATAGCGGTGATGCTGGGAAGCTGTGCGGTTTTCAGCACGCACATCATTTGTGACGCGATCTTCCCATTTAATGCCCAGAATGTTACGAAGACAGCGAGGTGGAAGGTATTGAGCCGACGCTCTTGTTTTGCATACGAGTGCAACATTCGGCTCCGTACAAGAGAGAACCAAATTGGTTTAAGTGTGGAAAAGGACCTACCATTCAAACACTAGTAACTCCAAGGTATTTTAGGTAGTAAGTATTTATTCTTCACTCTTACTTTTTTTAAGTCAAACAGACCATTATGTACTACATAGTAAAACTCAATTAATTTTGACTCCACTATCAGTTATATCAGTGATATTTTAAAACCAAAACAAAACCAAAAATTTAGGCCTAAATACTATTATGGCCAGATTTAAAACAAATTAATCATATAGATAAATAATTAACCCTTATTCAAACGCCAGTCTGTGTATGCGTTAACAAAAAGATTAGATCGGTTCTAGGTAAATTTGGTTCGTAGATTTCAAATTACACAGAAAGGGGGGAGCGATGGGGGGAAGTACCCTTTTTTTGGTGGGAAGTATATATCCCGACATCTGTTCCTGTCCACTAAAAATATTATAGTGGAATTATAGCTCCCGGTGTCCGGTTGACATTAATATTTTATCACACTAGCTAGTTGTCCTTGGTTTCACTTGTAATTTTTTTTTTACCGCAGATTGTATAGGTAAGTATCGCTTTT